>WBNH01011088.1:0-72082 GCA_013401255.1 Urocolius indicus
AGGCCCTTTTCCCCTTTGTTTTCACCTCCAAATAGACATGCTGGCAGCTTCACATTTAATAACTGGGAGCAAAGTCTTTTGCAGCCACATAAACTCTAAGCAAAGCCTCCTGGGCAATTTGTGGGGCAGTGCCAGATGCTGCCAGGCAGAAAGGCCTCAGTGTGGTGTGAGTTGAGGGCCACAGTGCACTCCTATCCCAAGGGACTTATCTAAGCACAACAGCCAGGTGAGGTAAAAGCACAGCCCTTGGGAAACGTGAGGATTAGGTCCAGAAAGTTACTGTGTCTGTGCACAGGGGAAGGAAGAAAACCTTACAGCTCTGATTCAGCTGAAATCATTTTCCATGCCAATGAGCTCAAGCTCATTCTGAGGTCAGTGTGCTTACAATCAAGCAGCTTTTGCAATTCTTTCCATTTATGCTAAAGGTTTGGTCAGCTCTTCACAGGGCAATGCCAGAAGGCATCATAGAATCACAGAATGCCTGGGGTTGGAAGGGGCTGTTAAAGCCCATCTAGTCCAACGTCACTGCAATGGAGCAGGACACCTTCAAACTAGGGCAGGTTGCTCAGAGCCCCATCCAGCCTGACCATGAACACTTCCAGGGTTGGGGCATCTTCCACCTCTCTGGATAACCTGTGCCAGTGCTGGGTGGCACAGACAACAACCCTGTGAACACAACCCTTGACAAGAGAAGCACAATAGCTGCAGCCCCACAGCTCAGCCCCACAGCTCACACCAAATGCTCATTAGATACCAAGTGCCACAAGCACATGGGACAGCAGGTTTCCATCAGACTTCAAATTTTCCCCTCTTCTATTGTTTTTCTTTGTGCATCCCAAATTTGGTCCTGATGAGATGCCCAGGCACTTCTGCAGGGCTGGACCCACAGCTGGGGATATCCCCCTCAATCCCTGCCTGAGTATTCCTGTGGTTTTGACATTTTCTCCTAACAGGATGGTTCTTGTTCCAAACTCCCTCAACAGGGAAGCTGTGAAACCTGTCACCTCATTTTCTTATTTAGGTATTATCCCACTCACACAAGTGTCAAAAGAACATTGTCAGGTTCATCAACTCAAACACTCTGCAGTGAGGGAATGACAGCTTGGCATTTCATACGGTTAACCTCAACGTTTCAGTGCCTCAGTTTCCCATCTACAAAGTGGGTACAAAGCCTCTGTTTCTTCTAAATCTTGCTCTCAAGAAACTGCTGACCTGGTTTATCCATCTCACAACTGAAGCATTTTGCAGTTAATGCTACAATCAGCACTAGGTAAACAAGCAGCAAGGAACATTTTTGCCCAAAGAGGGAGTATAACAAAGATTTCAGTGTCTGAAAACAAGGTGATAGTGGAAGGGACTGAGAAGTGTTGCGCTGGCCTCTGAGCATCTTTCCTTCATGCCTGAGGAACAAAGCTGTTGGTATTTAATGCTACTCCAGGGGTATTAAGGCAGGTTTGGAAGGCAAAAGTTTCTCAGTTTACGCTCTCAATACCACAAAAGACCAATAAACAGTCAGAGGGAAGGAAACAAACAGGAAACAAGGAAGCAAGCAAGAAAGCAGTGGAGGAGAAAACAAGCATCCAGAGCCTGTTAAAGCCTCACTGCCTGAGCTCTGAGCAGCCAGCACCCACATAGATCAGCTCTCCCCAGCCACACCACTCCCAGCAGCACTCCCAAAGGAATGGCAAGCAATGCAGCCTGCCCTCATCTCTCAGGTGAAACACTTCTTACACCAGTCCTTGTCTGCTGTTACAGATGTTCTTTCAGGTAAGGATTAACTCCATCTAAAGGCTGTTTATGGGTTTACAAGACAAGGGGTGAATGTAGCTGGTGCAAGTTTCTGATCTTCTCCTGACAATTCAATTCAAACTCTACCCATTGTAACAACCAGTTTGAATTTCAAACTGTTCACATGAACAGGACAAATGACATGCCCAGGGAATGACACACAGTGACCCCAACTCTCACGTCCATCTGACAGAAACTACTGCTCTTATGCATAAGCAAGGCAGTTCTCCAAGGCCTTCACTGCAGAGAAACTATCAACACATTCACCCCATCTTTATCTTATAAAACTTGTTAAACACTCAAAAAGCTGCTTCTAAGAGCACTGAGGTCACCTGCAGCATTTCTTCAAGGCTCATTCTTCAAAGAGAGAGAAGTAGCTCCTAACCAGAGACACCAAGTGATGTAATACTGAGCGTTCCCCCCTCAGCTCAGCTCAGCTCAGCTCTCTCCACTGAAGCTTCACTGGCCCCATAAACAAATTTCAGGGGCATGTGAGTACTGAGAATCTTCAAAACAGCTGAGAACTTTGTACTAAAGTACCTGCTCTTTCCAACCAGCCCCATCTGCTAACTCTGCAGTTCTTGCAGGGAAGGGAAGGTTCAGCCGCTGCACAGCTTCTCTAATGGATCTGCCCACGTATGTGGATGGAGTCAAAGCCTTTCTGACAGCACTGGGAATGTCATGCTCAAAGATGGACAAGGCAGAGGTGTTTTACCATTTACAGTGCAGTTACACAAAGACATCCCAGGCACGAGATCCCTGTGCTGGGATGATGGAGGAGAGCAGTTTGTGGCTGCTTCTCTTTCGCTCTATGCCAGAGGGGCCCTGGCCTCTGCTGCCACAGACACAGCCTGCGTGGATTTGGAGGAATGAGATTGGTAGATGCTGAGGGGTGGCACCTTCCTGGAAAGTTTAGTAGCTAGTCTGTTAAAATCAGCAGAAGTGGTGATGTATTTACACCAGTTCCAGAGCCTGGGAAGGAGTATGTGCTAATTAAAATGATTCTTTCTGTTCAGCACGTCCTCAACTGCATTGTACAGAGCAGAGATGACGCCATGTGGCTGACTGATCTATTTACACCTCTGGAGTCCGCTGCTCATCCCCATCCCTGTTTCCCAATTAAGGGTGCAGACAGAAATTTGGGCTGTTTCCAGCAATGAAATACGCCTGGCACAGCACTGGGACTGAAGAGACAAACCAGTGACTCTTACCCAGCGTAAGCTGTTCAGGATCTCTCTGCTGCTTGAAAACAGGCACACAGAGGAACCTGAGAAGCTCATTCCCAGGGAGGAGCTAAAATCAAGTGAACATTGTTTCTGGAGTTGGTAGTGAATGCAAAAAGCCAGCAAAGCCAGGTTAAAACTCAGCCCCACACAGCCCCATGCAGCCACTCGCTCCCTTGCCCACAGCCCCTGTGGGAGGGGAGAAGAAGAGGAAATCAGAACTTGGGGGTTAAGGACAAGTAAAATGAAAGAATAACAGGAGGAATAGAAGATAATAACAGTAATTAACAGAAACAAAACCCAGGAACAGACAAGTGGTGCCAATGCCATTGCTCCTCACTCACTGAGCGATGCCCCAGCAGCCATCTGCCCCTCCCCAACAATCCCCCAGTTTCTGTACTGGGCATGAGGTCCTGTGGTGTGGAACAGCCCTGGGGCTACTTGGGCTCATCTCTCCTGGCCATGCTCCCTCCCAGCTTCTGGTGCACACAGCAGCCTCCCCTCCCAGCCCCCTCACTGGTGAAAGGGCCTTGCTGCTGTGCAGCACCGCCCAGCCATAACCAAACATGCCCCTGCCATCAACCTTCTCCTCAGCCAATCCCAAAATACAGCCCTGTAGCAGCTACTAGGAGGAAAATTAACTCTATCCTGGCTGAAACCAGGATCTGCTTTTAAGAAGCAGAGGCAAGAAGTGTGCAGTGTTCAGAAACGCACCCGTTCCCGTGGGCCTCTGAGTCTCTGGCCTGGGCACGTTCCATGTGCCTGGCAGCAGCAGGGCAGCCAGCCCCTGAAGCACATGCACCCAAGCACTGCTGCTGACCTCAGGCTTTCACAGAACCATAGAATGGTAGGGGTTGGAAGGGACTTTTAGAGAGCATCCAGTCACCCACCCACTCCCACCACAGCCAAGGGACTGCAGTGTCTGCAGAGACAACTCCTGCACCTGTTAGAAGAGAAGGGCTGGCTGAGAGGTTCTCAGTGACCCAACACACAGATATCCATGGCACTACAGACAGGGGAAGGAAAGCTTCTAGAAGATACACGTAGGCTGAAGATACTGCTTGGGGCTTTTGCTGGCTCCCTAGCTGGCCCTGGCCACCCAAACACCAGTGGCTGCAGGGACAGGACTGTGTCTCTGCGCCCTGGGCTTCTGTCAGCTTGAGCTACATTTCTGCCACGTGCTCAGCATGCAGATCTAGAAAGCAGAGCCAGAACTGAAGAGCAGTTGATCCCCGAGGTAGTGATGGGGAACGGCAGGGGATGGAGCTCTCCTGCTACACTCTGCCCTGCTGGTTTTGACCTACAAGATCTAGGTGTTGACAGACACCCTTCCAAGTTGGAAATGTGGGTCCTTTCCTCCCTGCAGCAGTGCAGGCCTGGGGACTGCACTCACTTATAGCTGAAGCTGCCCATGGCAGGGATCCCTTCAGCAGAACTGCTCCTGGAGTTGCTGACTTATCCAAACTGCCACTGAACAGCAGATCTTTCCACAGTAGCTTGCTATGGAAGAAAGGAGCAATGATACGTAAACCATGGACTCAGCCCTGCCCTCACCCTGCCCAGCCCAGCACTACCCCATGGCCCTCAGCCCCACGACTTCAGGATCTCTCCAGGGCTGGGCACTGCCCCAGCTCCCTGTGCAGCCTGGCACAGGGGCTGACACCCCTCTCAGGGAAACAGTTCTGCCTCAGCACTTACCTCAGCCTCCCCTGGGGCAACTTGAGCCCAGTGACCTGTCATTACTGGAGAGAAGAGCCTGACCCCCATCTCACTACAGGTCCCTTTCAGAGACTTGCAGAAAGTGCTCATGTCTCCTCTCAGCTTCCTCTTCTCCAGACTAAACACTTCCAGTTTCCTCAGCCACTCTTCTTCAGACTTGTTCTCCAGACCCTTCCTCAGCTTCACTTACACTCATCTCCCAGCTGGAGAAAAGATTGCTCCCTGAAATGGGATGCAAAGCTCATGCAGTGCTTTATTCCCTGTCTCTGCTGTTCCAGAGGGGTGCACCCCCATACCTCTTTTGCCCCCCTGCCCAGGGACCCCACACCAACCTTGCCCTCTTCGTGGGTTAGCAAAACAACCCCTGATCTTATAAAGCACGAGAGCAAGTCCTCCAGGTAAACCAGACCTGCACACGCAAGCTGGGGAGAGAAATGAATGCAGATGAGTTTATTTTTGCATAGCCTCCTACCAGCAGAGCCCCAGGAGCTGCTGACATTACATCATCTACACACCCACCCCCTCCACTGATCAAACCCTGCAAAGGCACAACAGCTTCAGCCCAGGCTGCTGCAAGCAATAGCCTCAGGAAAGTTAACCCCTGGCTCTGCAGGCTGCATGCTGCACTCGCCAGTGGCCAGTAGCTACCCAGAGCTGTGCTTCTGTGGTTAGCTGTTACAGAAAGGGCTGTCTGAATCCTCTGAGATGAGCAGTCTCAGCATCCTCTGCCTCCAAATATTGATCTACCAGAACAAGTACTTTTCTAACAGGACAAAGAGTTGCTCCCAGTCTGTCCCAAACGTAGACAGACTAAAGATGGGTGAGAGAAACCATCTCAAGGAACCGACCAGCAGTTTGGATGTGGGGACACATGACTGAGCAGGACTTTCAATTCCCACTCTCAGACTTCAGTTCCTCATGAAATGGGTTATTGTTAGTGTGAGTTTTCCTCGAGAGCCACGTGGCCTGTGGGAGCAGCAGCCTGTGCAGGCATCTTGTGCAGAGCAACACAAAAGCTTCTCTTTGCAGCGAATTCAAAACAAGGAAACAAACACCAGCACTTGCGTCAGCCCCAGACTGGCTCAGACAGAACATTACCTCAAGACTGTTTGTGTTCCAGATCAATGGATCAGCTGGAGAGCAGGGCAATTACCACCTTGAAATCATTCCGCAAGGCCAAGGGTGGGAATTTTAGGTGGTGAGGGAAGGGTGAGAGCAGCAGGAATAACAATAGATTTCTCTGGATACAAAAAGTCGACTCTTGGCTCTGGCTGAGCGCAAGCTACAATATGAAGGTGGCTGCTGGGTGCTTTTGCACCCAGGCACAAGGGGGACAAGGGGAAGCTGCTGCCACTGCACCCTGGGAACGGCTGTATGGTATGAACAGGGAAAGCTGAGCCAGTTGTTTTCTCTCTGGGACTAAAGACATCTGCTAAGCTACGCCACAAGCCTATTTTCTGCAGTACCAAGCAAGGCAAAACTACTCTGTAAATAGACCTTAGCTGTGCTAGGTATGTAGACAGGTATCAGCTCAGAGAGGGCTCTGCACAGGGCTGTGATGAGGCCTGGCCCCTCTCAGAGAAGCGAGGGTCCCTGCAGGGGCAGCCCAGCCCTCTCCAGCCCTGCTCCTGGCAGCATGCACCCAAAACCTTCATCCTTCTGCTTCTTCTGACTATTCCTGCCACTGTTAGGAACAGGAAAAAAATCTCATCATTTCATTCATATGTGCTGACATAACACTCAGGTATCTGTATCACGCTCTGCTGTTGCCATCAGAGGAGGCGGGAGGGAGGGAGGGAAGGGATGACTGTGGCTGGCTCCAGGGTGAGCTCTTTCACGGCCCTTCTTTAAACAAACCTAGTCTCTAAACACACTCAGGAGAAATGAGATATTTGCTCAGGTGGGTCATGTTCCCCAACCCTGTGGGACCAAGAAGAATCACTCCCTCCTCTCCCTGTGGCCTGGGGGAGCACACGTGGCCTTTGCCGTGGGAACTGGGAGAACCACGGTTCCTGAACACAAACCCACAAAAAGCCACGTACCAAAGACATGACAAGGATTAAAGCAACTACAAGAGAAAGCCTTGCTTCTTTCTAATAGGTCTCCCTGCTTCTATTATTAATCCAGGATGAAAAGAAAACCACCTCTGTCCAACCAGTTTTCTATTATCAGGAATACGTTTGCATCTAATTTGAACACAGAGAGGCAAGCTGAGTGCAAAACTCTTTCAAGCACTGATGCTCTTAACACTTTGAAATCATGCTAATCTGATAAAGCACTGAGGGAATTATGCAAGTAAACAAAGCCTGCCTGATAAGGAGAGAGAGGGCACACAGCACTGGCTACCTGGGCTCCCTCAGCCCATGGCCCAGCACAGGGGCCAGAACGGGGAGAGAACTCAGCCTGCCCTGGCCTCTGATCACTGCAGCCCACAACAAGGAAAATTAAACAGCAGGATGTGAGTGCTGCTGCTCACAGCCAGGTTTTCCTGAGCATTAACATTTGATCACAGCGCTTCCTTCATCAGGATACAGAGCAATGCAGGAGGAGGACAAGCTGGAAACCGTGAATGAAGCCAGCCAGGATACAAAGGTTAGCTGCAAACGAAGCAAATGGGAGACAGCAGGGTTGTTTTTTCTTGCCTCTGCATTGGCGGTTGACGTGCAGCAAAACCTGAGTCCTTGCTGTGTTTCAGGTTGCTGGTAACACTTTAGCTTCCTGCTAAAACCATGCAGGAAGGCTGTGAGCTTGCTGCTTGTCCTCCTCCCTTTGCTGGGAGCTCACCTCCCATCTCCCTGCAGAGTCCTCCACAAAAACAGGCCTCACAGCTGGAGGAAAGCTGACCTAAACCCCAACTCCTAAACCAACTTGCTATATGCAGGGGGGCAATTTTCCAAAAGCTTCTCCCCACCCTGGGACAGAGGGAGCCTGACTTGGCACAATCCCTGCTCTGGGACTCAGCACCTCAGAAACATCAGGCTGCAGATCCTGCCCCAGAGCAGAGCCACCCCAGAGCAGCAGAGCTTCCCAGGCAGTTTGGTTGCTCCCTTCTCCATCTAGCTTCCCTTTGTCTATACAACGAGGATAAGAACGCTGTTGTTTCAGGAATGCTGCTGAGTGATTAATAGCTGCAAAGCATTTGGAAGGTAAAAGGTCTGGGTAATTATTACCCTGTGAGACAAAGAACAAGACAGTTCAAGAGTACACACTGACAGATTACAACATCATCCTACAAGGGAGCACCCAAAATCTCCCAGCAATTGCTGCTGGAGCAACCAGGCCCAATGAGAGATGCATTTTCACATCTTCCTCAGCATTTGATTCTATTAGGGTAGTGATTACTGTAATAATTATAGTGGAAGAGGCTAAAGAAGGTGAGAAGTGGAAGACAGGGTCCAGGAGGGGCTGCCACTGATGGCATGAGGCAGGAATAGCTGGTCTCCCACTGATAGCTCCTCTTTCCTTGCCATCTGCTGCCTGGAGCATGATGCAATGGGAGCAACATAGGCCAGGAAACCTGGTTCCCTTGGTGGGACCTTTCCCCAGAGCAGGGCAGGGTGAACATAGACACACACACAACCTCTTCCATTTCCCACTCACCCACTTGCACAATTCATTGCAGGCATCTGAGATCCTTGAGAGCTTTTCCTCTGCTTTTGCTCTGGTTGAAGTCAGCCAAGCAGAGAAACTCCCTCTCTGCACGTGTGCAAATCTCACTTTGCTTTGGAGAACACTGGTGTTGCTGAGACAGCCTGGCTTTTGGGTAATCCAGTGCTAAGTGCCACGAAGCAGCAGCATTAGTAGTAATTAAAAATGAGATGCTTTCCACACTGGGCTGTGTGCTTTGGAGGCAGCCAGTTCACTCAAACGGGATTACGAGAGCTCAGGGTTTTACTTCTTGATTTCCACTCCCTTAACTGTGAGAGATCAATGCACCCACCCTCAGCAGAAACAGGCACAGAATCCACTTACACTGCCGGGTCTGAAGGGAAAATGGATTTCTTTCCCTCTATTTCACCAGAACATTCAAGACAAATACAAACATGGGGCAAGATTGACACTGGAAAGCAAACAGCATTTAGTCACCCACACAGACCTCTAACAAGCACTTTACTGCCTAAGTGAAAATCCCCTGCAAAAGCAGTTTAGTTCAGGGGAAGGAAACTCTCCTTTAGGAGAGTGGTAGGAGAACTCCCTGATGGCTCATTTGTGGCAAATTAGAGGTGAAAACAAAACACAGGAGGGAAACCAGAATGGTTTCAGTGGGAAACCTCCAAAGTCAGGAAGCAGTTGGGCCATGGTGGCCTGCTAGCATAATGAGCCTGTGTGCATCTATATACATGCTGGTATATATAGCACAGAAGAGTGCCAGCTTCTGCACAGGCAGCAAGGTTGTCCCCTCCCTACCAGCCCCATTTTCAGTGAGCAGCAGGCGTGCAGGACAGGCAATTTGTCCCCAGGCTCATGTATGTGAGCTGGCATCAGGAACATTTGTCCCCTTTTTGACCCCAGCGTGTTGGCTCGTTCTATTTCTGTATTTGTGATCTCTAACCCATGACAAAGGTTTTTGGCACTGCTGCTGGAAGGTCAGGGAGGGACCACAGAAGGGTAAGTTGCAGGCACGGAGCCCTTGCAGAGCATGATCTGTCAGCTGCCTCCACCAGGAATTTGCTGTGTTTTGAATTCAAAGAATCTCTTTGAAAAACAAAAACCCCACTCAGGCCTCCATGGTGAGAGATGGTCTGCTGGCAGCCCAGAGCTGGTGGAAAAGCACAGGGAGCATCCCACTGCGTGACAGGGCAGCCAACCTTACAGAGACGGCCACGAGACCTGTGAGAAAGTCTTGGGGAAGCGATGGGGTGAGATGGAAAAGGTGGATCCATGCAGGAGGAGAAAGAAATGCCCTCTGAGAACAGGATCCACTCTTGCCCAGCACTAAGCAGCATTGCCTCGGACAGGAAAAAGTGCCTGCAGAGCTGACATGGAGCTAAGAACCATTCCCTGGATTTCCTTCTGCCTCCAAAGACTACAAAAGGCATTTCATAGCTTTGACCCTGCTTCCATCAGGTGCCAGTGAAGAGCCCCTGATTACTTCTGGCACTATCTCATTGAAGGATTCAATAAGATAGTCCAGAACATCTGCCAGAGAGGGCAGGAGGTTCAGCCAGGAGGATGCCTTTGGTCCTGAGCCTCTGTGACACAGTCAGATGAAGCTGAGCAACAGGAGACAACTACATGAGAAAAAGCCATGTACATCAAGAGCGTGGGGGCAAAACACCTCAGGGTGAGGCTGCCAAATACACTTGTTCAGTTCTCGAGTTCCCAAGCAAACCCACGTGTGTACGTTAGATGTCCAACGAGAAGACATATGGGGGAGGTGGTGGGGAAGCTACAGGGCTGGGTTTTCAAATGATAGAAGAGCACAAATCTTGGAGAGATGGCACATAAGAGTTTCCAGTAGTTCTTCTAAAGCCTTAATTCACACAGATCAGAAGAAAGTCTACAAAAGAAGGTGAACACAGAGACCAGGAGCTTCCCCTTGCACAAGGCAGGCAAATAATCATAGAATCATAGAGGTTGGAAGGGACCTTTAGAGCTCATCTTGTCCAACTCATCTGCAGAAGCAGCTCCCACCTAGATCAGGTCACACAGGAACGTGTCCAGGTGGCTCTTGAAGCCCTCCAAGGAAGGAGCCTCCACACCCTCCCTGGGCAGCCGGGACCAGGGCTCCCTCACTCAAACACTGAAACAGTTTGTACTTATATTTAAGTAGAACTTTTTGTGTTCCAGCTTCATCCCATCACCCTTTGTCCTGTCACTGGATACCACAGAAAAAAAGTGCTGCTCCAAATGAGCTCCTCCCTCAGCCTTCTCTTCTCCGGACTGAACAGCCCCAGGTCCCACAGCCTTTCCTCAGCAGGAAGATGCTCCAGGCCCCTGATCATCTTGGTGTCCCTGCACTGGCCTCTCTCCAGCAGTTCCCTGTCCCTCTGCAGCTGGGGACCCCTGAACTGGACACAGTATATATTTGTATGTATGAAAAAAAAAAAATATATACACACAGCCACAGCAGAGCAGAGTCAGGTTGTATATTCCGTACCGGGGACAAACCACAGCATCCTATTCTTTGATGCTGAGGTTTAAAAACATCCTCCAAACCTGACAGTTCACACTCATCAATCTCACAAGACAGTAGCAGGGGATTTTATCACCACAAATGCTTCATCACAGCACAACCCCTCCTGCAGCTTCCCATCCCACGGCGAGGATCGGGAAGGGACAATCCCCACAGGACCAAAGCATTTTGTGGCCTAAGCACACATTCCCACTGCCTCCCCAGCCTTCTCAAAACATGCTATTTATTCAACAGGCACGAGTGATGATACAATACCTACGCTGGTGATTGTCCCTGGGTGGCTGACAGCACCTTGTCCCCTCTGAGGCCCTAGCTGCGGGCTCCCCGGGCATGGCTGCGGCGGCATCGATCCCGTTCTGGCACGTGAATTGTCTGTTGAATCAACTTTCCTGCAGTTTGTGTCTCTAGGTAACCCTGCTGTAGTAGTCATGGTGACAAAAACTGGGGGGCCTTGGCAACACACCAATGATGCTGCAAATCTAGATGACTAATCCTAAAAGCCTCATTTGTAGAACTCATTGAAATGCTTCAAAGATACGCAGGTCACCGCAGGGGTCAGTTTCATGGCTGTGGCATGGCTGGTGGTGAAGCAGTTACAGGAGGAACAGCCAGGGGCATCTTGTGGTGGTAAAATCAAGTGGTTTTTTTAAAATGCAAGACGTAGACTAAAGAGATTTAAAAGGAAAGCACAATCTAAACATATGTGCAAAACAAACCCAGCTGATTTCCAGTCAAAGAGCTGGTCAAAGCTTCCAGATGAAACCCTGTTTTAAATAACAATCCCCCCACAACAATATTGCTGATACACTATTGCCTGCTTTATTTGTGCCTATTCAGAACGTAATGAATGCTCTTCATCTTGCCCAAGAGTGTGCAGAACCATGGCACAGCACACCCAGTTCCCCAAAGCCTTCACATTCAAGGCACACAGGGGACGCAGAGCGAGGACCTGCCAGGGCAGTGGTTCCCAGTTTTACCAGGATGGTGCCCATCATCCACCCTGTGTTGCCTTCCCAAGGGGGATCAAGCAGAACAGCAGCTCCTGTTACCTATTCAATGTTTCAGACTTTTAGCTCTTTGCTGGCACTAAAAAATTCATGGCCACATCTTCAGTTAATATGCTGCTGTCGTCAGCGAGGGAAGAGTGCCAAAGGAAGGATATTGCTGGAGCTGCGCTCGGCTGGATGGACGAGGCAGCCTTAAAGCCATTGGCTCCTTTTCCACTGCTTTTTGCGTTTCTCCTCTCCAACTGTCTGCCACCTGGCATTTAACACAAGGACAGGAGAGTGGCTCTGCTAATACAGGCATCAGCACAACCCCCTTTGCACAGCCTCTCTCTACCTCTATATACAAATGAAGCAATAAGCAATGTAGACAGTATCTTACCCCACAGAAAGCAAATCACGCTGGCCTAAGGGTGTAGAGTCCTAAATCTTGATCCCATGGGGCTCAACAATTATCACTCACCTAGTTTGTTGTGGTTTTGAGTAAGCATTCACATGGCTCTACTCAGCAACTACCAGAGATAAGCCAGACATACAACCACCTTAAGCCCTTTGATCACATAGTGATATGATTTCCATGCCCCGATCCTGCCTTAACTCACTGCCTTTCCTACACAGGCATCTTCCAGGAGAAAGACTTCTTTTATAGAATCATAGAACCATTTTGGATGGAAGAGACCTTTAAGACCAGAGAGTCCCAGCCCTCCCCTCACACTGCCAGGCCCACCACTAACCCATGGCCCTCAGCATCTCATCTTTTCAGTATCTCCAGGGCTGGGCACTGCCCCAGCTCCCTGGGCAGCCTGGCACAGGGGTTGACACCCCTCTCAGAACTGTTTCCACAGTTCTGTGTCAGCTCCAACCTCAACCTCCCCTGGGGCAACTTGAGCCCATGTTGTCTTGTCCTGTCACTTGGGAGCAGAGCCCGACCCCCAGCTCCCTGCAGCCTCCTGTCAGGGAGTGTCAGAGAGGGCTCCTGTCTGCCCTCAGCCTCCTCTTCTCCAGCCTCAACACCCCCATTCATTCCCTCAGCCCCTCCCCAGCACCCTTGTGCTCCAGCCCCTTCCCCAGCTCTGTGCCCGGCTCTGGCCACGCTGCAGCCCCTCAGTGTCCCTGTGGCAGTGAGTGAGGGGCCCAGCACTGACACAGCCCTGGAGCTGCAGCCTCCCCAGGGCCCAGCACAGGGGACATTCCCTGCCCTGCTCCTGCTGCCACCCCACTGCTGATCCCAGCCAGGCTGCCCTTGGTCTTCTTGCCCCCCTGGGCATGCTGCTGGCTCCTGTTCAGCCGCTGCCACCAACCCCCCCAGGCCCTTTCCCTGCAGCAGTTTCCAGCCCCTCTGCCCCAGCCTGGAGCTGCCTGGGCTTGGGGTGGCCCAAGGGCAGGATCTGGCCCTTGGTGTTGTTGAACCTCATCCCATTGCCCTCAGCCCATGGCTCCAGCCTGGCCAGAGCCCTGTGCAGACCCTTCCTGCCCTCAAGCAGGTCCACACAACTGCCCAGCTTGTTTTTTTCAGCAGACTCACTGAGAGTGCACTCAAGCCCCTCATCCATGTCATTGATAAAGTCATTAAACAGAACAGGCCCCAGCACGGAGCCTTGGGGAACACACTGGTGACCAGCCACCAATGGCATTGAACCCCATTCCCCACCACTCTCTGGGCCTGGCCATCAGCCAGTTTTTCACCCCTCTCACAGTAGATCCATCCAAGCCATGGACAGCCAGTTTCTCCAGGAGGATGCTGTTGTAGATTGTGTCAAAGGCCTTACTGAAGTCCAGGAAGACACATGCACAGCCTTTCCCTCATCCGCTAAGCAAGTCATCTCGTCATAGGAAGAGATGAGGTTGGTCAAGCCAGACCTGCTTTTCCTAAAGCCATGTTGATCAGTCTCTTAACATCAACATCTGACTGGGCACTGGGACATGAAACACATTCATGTGGCAGAAAGTATGAAGCTTTACTTAAAAGCAAGCAAACCAAACCACTCATTTGGTAGAATCCTAGTTCTGTTTAAAAACTCATGACAACATAACTGCAATTGCTATTGAGGCTGACACAGAGCCAACTCAAGCCCAAAGCATCACTGGTTCCCTTCATTAGTTTGTTAACATTTCTGTTCCTGCAGAGGAAACTGAGTTTAACCAGTAGTTATCTGCTCTCACACTTCATCATATTGCTGTAACAAAGCAAGGGCAACAACAACCATTGCAATGAGTACTAACTGCCACCTTCAGAGCAGGACGTGCCACACGATGTGTGCAACACTTGCTGAGATGAAACTGAGATGCTGCTTGGGTAAATTCATGCAAAACAAATGCTCTTAAGTCTCAAAGACTGACTCAACCTTTGCTCTTTTGAAAAACAAAACTCCTTGCTGATGGCCCTGGGGACTGAATCCGTGATCCTGGAGGGCTTGGACAGTTAGACACAATCTCTGGTCACCTCACACCTCACACAGCACCTGCTGTGACTCCTGCAGTGGAAGCATCAGTCCTCTTGACCACAGAGATGCCAGAGCTCATTAACAGGATGCATCTACTATAGCAGCAAACCTGACTATAGATTTATGCCATTGATACAGACATTCTGATCTTGGAGCTTGGGTACAGAACAGCACATGCCAGAAGATTCTGTCATGTCAGAGCTGAGGAACAGCAATGGCAATGTCGTAACACCAATGCCAGCAAAGGACACGAGTTCAAGCCCTGCTTACTGAATCCCTGATCCAATAGAAGGTGCTTCAACCACAGCTCAGCTTCACCACTTGTCCAGTTATCCTCTCTCAGTACTACTGTGAGGCTTTAATTAACACAGTCATATAATTTTTGTGATACATTTACTTACAGTATTGTGAGCCTCTAATGCAGATTGAAATACTGGACTTAGATGATCTCTAGAGGTCCCTTCCCACTCCTGCCATTCTGGGGTTCTGTGATTTGTGGATGTAAATAGATTTTTTTTTCTCATGGCCTTTTTAGACAGAACTATTTGAGCTTCTTCTTGTCAAAATAACAAACCCTGCAGGGTCCCCATCAGCAGTGCAGCAGCCTGTTACCTCCCCTTGTGCCCCTTTCCAGCTCAGCAGACCACAGCAGACATGCACTGCCCTGCCCCAAATTGGCTGCCAGTGTCCTCCAGCCCTGGCCACAGCACTTCCATCTCACAACACTGCCTGGCCTGCACTGTCCACCCTGACACAGGAACAGTGCTCCAGGCCCTGCTCAGCCACATCAACGTAGGTACACAAAGACTGTGCTGCTATTCAGTGAGATCACAACAGGCTGAAAGTTGGGCAGAGGAATCTCCTGAGGTTCAACAAGAGCAAGGGAGTCCTGCATCTGGGGAGGAACAACCCCCTGCACCAGCACAGGCTGGGGGTGACCTGCTGGAGAGCAGCTCCAGGAGACAGACCTGGCAGTGCTGGGTGATAATAAACTGACCATGAGCAGCAACGTGCCCTCGTGGGCAAGAAGCCAATGGCAGTTCCTCAGAGAGACAGGGAACAGCAGAGTCCAGCACAGGGCAACATCTCTGTGAGCCCTAGAGCTGTTCAGCCTGGAGAAGAGAAGGCTGAGAGGGGCCCTTATCCATGCTGATAAACACCTACAGTGGAGGTGTTGAGGGGATGGGGCCAGTCTTTTTTTCTGCTGTGTCCAGTGAGAGGACAAGGCACAAGCTGGAACACCAGAAGTTCCACTGGAACACAAGGGAAAAATCCTTTGTTGTGAGGTGAGGGAGCCCTGGCCCAGGCTGTCCAGGGAGGGTGTGGAGGCTCCTGCTCACGAGGTTTCCAAACCCATCTGGACATGTTCCTGTGCCCCCTGAGCAAGGGGAACCTGCTTGAGCAGGGGTTGGGCTGGATGAGCTCTGCAGGGCCCTTCCCACCCCCACCATGCTGGGATTCTGTGAAAAGAAGGGCAAAGTGTGGTCTGCATCACACCTCTCCAGGGTTGGGTAAAGCACCTTGCAGGTTTATTCTACCCCCTGCAATTGCAGGCAGCCTGAGCATTTGTGTATGGATGTCAGGTCCTGCTGGCTGTTCAAGGAGGGGCTTGAGAATGGAAAAGGCAACATACTTTTAGCTGCAGCTCAGCTACAGGAGAAGAGCTCTCTATAAAACACTGCCTATGAAGCTGTCGAGTTTTCAATGGCTGCTGCGTGAGCAACTGCAAAATCTATTCCCTGCCACACTTTATGCTCATCTCCTCCTGAAAACCCTCACTTAACCACAGACATTTAAAGCTCAGCTGCACTAAGGACTAGAACAGGGGCTGCATGGACTGACAGCTAGGTCAGAACAGTGGACAGAGAGGTGACTTGGAGAGGCATTCCCCACTTAAAATCCAGAGTAGAAGGAAAAAAAAAAAAACCAAGACTGGAGAAAAAGAGGCATAAGAGTCAGAACAGGTTGCTCTCTGGTCTGAGGGACTTGTAAGCTCTTCTCACCATCTGCAGAAGGCTTTGAATCCAGAACCAGAAACCCTGGGCCGACACTAGTTAAATGCTTCAATGAATTGGAAGTTATCTTCCAGGATATTTTTAGTTGGCACCAACAGGCATTACATAATGGCTATTATATAAGAGCTACAAATACTCTCTTTTGGGCTTTTTGTTGTGGGTTTTTTTTTTCCTTTCTCTCCTTCCCTGCTCCCCAAATCTTCTCCTTAGAGGGGGGGAATTGATCAATAATTGCACTTTCCATCAAATGAGGGAGGCAAATCCTTAGGAGAAAAATCAAATAGAGTGAAAATATTGTTCCTAAGCCTGTGAGAGCTTCTCTCTTGCCCAACCTCAAACAGAATTAACTATTCCCAGAATAGAAATTCCACTAAGGCTTATCTGTAGTTTAAAGGGACAGGCTGTGATTCTGTGCAGACACCGAATTTCTCAATACTGGAGGGGTTTTTATCTCACACTGATGATAGCTCAGAAGACACAAATAAAGGGGGGTGGTGGGGGTGGGGAGAGCACCACCTAAGAGATGCTGAGGAGAAGCTGAAGGAGATTTTCTTTATCTGCTGGCAGGATCATTGCCCATTGGTACTCCTTTAAAACCCTCCCCTGGCATATTGTTTTTCTCTTTTCTTCCTAAGAGCCATCCTGGCAGAGTAACAGAGACTTTTGCTTCCAAACTAGGTGCTACGGGAAAGAAGAAAGTTTCCAAAACCGAGAAATATTTCCTTTCTTTCCTATCTCTGATCCTAAAGAGCTGAAGCAGGAGCTCTGCTGCTCCTGAATGCAAAAAATAACCCCCAGTTCAGTGGCACACCATGAGCTTCCTCCTCCTCACCCCAGCCTCTGGGCTCAGGCAAGAGCTCCCTCTGCTCCTGGCATCCCAGCACAGAGCCTCTCTGACAAACACAGCCCTGGCAGCAAACTCTGCCTTCTTTCAGGTTAGTGCTCAAAAACAAACGAGCTGATTCTAGGAAAAAGCAAAACAAATCCCCACCAAACCCCACCACATCATCTGACAGTCACTCACGTCTTTGCTAGCAAAGCTGCTCCCTTCTGCTGTTTCACTCTCCCACCTCCCCAAAGTTAGTGATGCCACTGCTGCTCTCCTGACTTGCACCAGGTCTATAAATAAACCAAACCCTGGGCTACTGAGATGGGAAAGCATCATCCCGAGCACATTGCTGGGTGTCACACATGGGAACAAAAACAACCCTGAGAGAGCAGAGGAGAAGAAAATTGAAGTGTAGCTGCTCTGGAGAGCATGAAGGCAATTCAGAGAGAAGCTCTTTGGCTTTCAGAGCTGTGGCAGCACACAGCAGACCCCACTGCTGACTGCAGCTCTGAAGGCAGCAGATGCAGGACAGCCTGGCAGGGCTGGTCATGGGAAAGTCAACAGAAAACCCAAGAAAACAGGACAAAGAGGGAGCAGAAGGGATAAAACCAAGTTAGCTGGCATGACAGTGCTAGGTTTGAGCTGAAGTAGTGCAGTTGGAGAGAGGAAGACACAGGAACTTGTCAGATGTAGAAAGGAGCATCATTACATGGGGAATGCTGCCTTTGTTTTGTGTGCTTCTGACACCCAGCTACCATGCCCTTACTTATTAACTTGAGGAGAAAAAAAAAAAGAAGTAATTTGCTGGAAAAGCTGGTTTGAGAGATTGAGCTGTGAAGACAGGAATGCACTGAGACTCCTGCTCCACAGAGCTCTGCCAAGGTCCCGTGCTAACCACAAAGAACACAGCCCTTTGTCACTCAGGATTGCAGATATTAGAGAAACAAGTGTCAAAACAAGCACAAGCAGTGAGCTTCCTTGCATTTGTCGTGGTTTTCTCCTCTAGACAAGCCATTAAGGGAGTTTACAGTAACTTGCAGTGCTGGGAAACAGCAAAAACAAGCTTAACTGAGACAACAGCTCATGGTTCTCAGGACAAATGCTCCAAATTCGTTTCAAAGCTACTCTGCCCCGCTGAGCCTACAGCACCGGGTGCTTGGGATGAAGGTATTTGATCCGGGGTCCCACACTGTGTTGTTTGTTTGTTTCTGTTTAGTGTCCTTCTCAAGATCAAAGCTCAGCAAGCAAACATGGCACAACTGCCAGCTCCTGCCTTAACCACCCCTTCCCCGGCTCTACGGGGCTGTTGGCAGCTCGTTCATGCATGTATGCAAATGGAGAAGGGGCTGGGGGGGAGGAAAGACATCCTCAGGAATCCACAGCTGATCATGCAAGTCCTTTGCTGTTTGTCAAACAGGCCCTTGCAAGTTGCTGTTGCAGCACTTGGGAGTGAGCAGCAAAGCTCCTGGCCACAAAAAGCCAGGCCACAATGGGAGCACTCCTGGGGGTCTTCCTGCCAGGGGAGAGGAAGGGGGGGTGGAGAGAAAAGGATGTTTAATTTAAAACGAAGGGAACAGCAAACAGCCTGTGTGAACTTGTAAAAATCAGGTTTCACTCTGACATACCCAAAGCTTGGCCAAAGAAAACCAGCTGGACTGTATGAGGACAAAACAGAATAGCCCTCCCCCATCAGGAGCTTCCTTTGTCCAGCTCCCCATTAATCCCAGCCAGGGAGAGAGAAGAGCTGCTCATGCACCTTCTGTGGCAAAGCCCAAAGTGGCACTGCTGTGATGTGCTTGGGACACTGCAAGCAGCCTGGCAGGAGGGAGAGCAGCAAATGATGCAGAAGGGGCTCCTGGATTTTAGCCCTGCTCTGCCAAAAGTGTGTCCTCACATCTGAGCCCAAACCACTCAGAATCACAGAACCTCAAGGGCTGGAAGAGACCTGGAAAGCTCATCCAGTGCAACCCCCTGCCAGAGCAGCAGCACCTAGAGCAGGGCACACAGGAACTCATCCAGCTGGGTTGGAATGTCCCCAGAGAAGGAGCCTCCACAGCCCATCTGGGCAGCCCCTGCCAGTGCTCCCTCACCTCAACAGGGAACAAATTCTTCCTTGTTTTGCTTTGGAACCTCTTCTGTTCCAGCTTGTGCCCGTTGCCCCTTGTCCTGTCATTGGCCATCCCTGAGCACAGCCTGGCTCCAGCCTCCTCACATCCACCCTTGATGTATGTGTAACATGAATGAGCTCAGCCCTCAGGCTCCTCCAAGCTGCAGAGTCCCAGCTCCCTCAGCCTTTCAGCACGTGGCAGATGCTCCACTCCAGCATCTCTGTGGCCCTGCACTGAACTCTCTCCAGCAGCTCGCTGTCCTTCTGCAACTGAGGGCCCAGAACTGGACACACTATTCCAGAGCAGTGTCCAAGAGGTGACACAGGCAAGAGGTTCACTCCTTCCCTTGCCCACTGAATCTCCACATCTCAGTGGACCCAAACACACATAATCATTCCCACCCAGCCTCCCTGCACACACCTCCGCAACAGCCTGACACATCAGTCCTCTCTGCTGGGAAAGCAGCTCAGTTATCCCTCATAACCTTGAGGCACAGGGTACCAAGGTTCAGGATGAGGGTTTTTCAGAGCTTCTTGGTTTCTTGCTTTCATGAGACCTTCTGGAGAAGCACATGCATCAGGGCTGTGCAGAATGCTGCCTGACCAGCTGCACACCCAAGCTTGAGCCTCTGCAAACATGCTGCTGCTGGGTTAAAAAAGCCCCTTCACTGTAAAGACTGTTCCAGTGTATTTAGGATGGAATTAAAACACACTTAACTTGCACAAGTGATATGTAATACATTATAAGAATAAAATAAAAAGCCTCAGATGTACAAAATATGAACCACTAATCAAACAGACACTCTGAGAGACTTCCCTGCGAAATCTCTAGTGATTAGCTGTAGGCATTCAGCCAAAGAGGTCTGCAAGCTCAGTTTCACTGACAAGTGTTTTTAAAATAGCTGCAGTAATGAGGAGGCCATTTGGTGCACAGAATACCTGCTTTAGGGGCTGGGACCAGATCCTGCCACACACTGTCTTGCAGAGCATCTCTCTGTATCTCAGTTCTCCAAGCCTGGGATAATGTGCCCTGCTCCTAATTCTTGCCTAGCTGATACAATGAGATCTGCAGGGCACAGATCACCTCTTTCTACATTTATTTAGTATGCAAATACAACTCTGTCCCTGCTTGGTGATAAGAGTTGTGCCCATCTGTAACATACACCACAAACAAAACATAGCAGTGTTGAGAGATCTCCAGGCATAACACAGCCACTCCATGGCAGGGCCAGCTAGTCCATGATCATTCCCAGTTCTATTTAATGCATTATTTGAAACCACCAGCAATAGAAAGCCTGCTGCCTCTTTAATAGCCTATTGATTAAATGTATCACCACAGCCTGTGATACAAACTAGCAGAAGCATCCCTCAGACTGCATCAGTATCGCCTGCAACTCCAGGTATGCCACAGTCTGCTTGGGCTGGGTCAGGAGAGCAATGTTTCATCAGGCTGCTGGCCCCTGCCAACTTGTGCTGAGCGAAATACCTATTAGCTTCTCTCAGTGTGCACATCACCTAGGATGCTACAGAGACAAGAGATCACACTGGGAACAAACACAGAATTAAGCTCACAGTTGAAAAAAGATGAGTAAAGTGTTGCTTTACATTCAAATTTGGGGAGGGAGAGAAGATTACTTTTAAGAAAAAGAGCTTCCCCCACCAAGAGTTTACTCTCTGCTGAGATGCAGCAAGATGCATCCGCTCCTGCACACCCTCAGCAGCAGCAAAGCAAGTGTCCAAACAGGAGGAGAATGTAAGAGTTTGGAAAATAATGTCATTTAGAAGGTATTCAGATCAGTCTGCATGAAAGACAATGAGTAAACAGTGCTCACCTCAACTGCCAAAGCAACAACCACTTGAAGGGTGGAAGGGAGCTGTGGTGAGCACAGGGTGAGGAGGCTGAATCCCCCGAGCACAGCATAGCCCTGCTTAGGTGGGAGCAGCCAGCAAGGCTGCTCTTTGGTTCCAGTCAGAGCCATCACTTCCCTCTCTGGAAGCAAAGGTGGAAGTTCAACCTCAAAGGCCCTGCTGTGGCTTCTGGAGATCCTCAATAGAAGGAAGGCCCAGCCCTGAAGGAGGCTGAGGGCAGAGCCTGAGCAGGCCCTGCAGCTCTCCAGAGCTGGGCAAAGGGAAACCCTGCAGAGAAGAAAAAACCCTGCAAAACAGAGCAAGAAGAAAAGCAGACAGCAGTGTCTTCAGCATGCCTCACCAGCTGGGAGTGGTTTGTTTTAAGGTGCAGTTTTGTTTCCAATGCTTGTACCACGTTAAGTTCTTAAAATCAGTTTGTATCGATCCCTTTATTTGAGGAGAACAGCTCAGAGCCAGCAGTGCTCTGAAGGGCCCTGAACTCGTTTCACGAACATGTTTCTTGCCCCTGTGAGTTTACATTTCAGCCTAATGCAGAGAGACAACAGAAGGAAGCAAAAATGCATTCTGGCTGCTTTCACAGCATGAGGAACGTTAGAGTAAAGAAGATAAGTACAGACAAGAATAGTTTAAATTCATTTCTGCAGACATAATCTTAGCAGGGCAAAAGTGGAACTTCTCTGTGCATTGTAGGGAATCAAAAGCAAAAGAAAGTCCCATGACAGGGCTTAGCAGAAGCTCAGCACAAGCTCTAGAGCAAAGAAATGAAACGGGCATCTTTGTATAAATACAAGTTGTGAAGGAACTGATTGAGAGAAATAATGGATGTCTCAGAGAAGGAGGTTTACAAAGGGATGCAGACTGAAACATTGCTCCACAGCTTGAACCTCTCTCTCTGCACTGGTCAGTCAGGGGGCAGGTGGGCTCACAGCCCTATCAGCAACCTCAGGGCTCAGCATGCTTTGAGCTTAGACTCTTGCTTTCAGGCTGTCTTCCCCAACTCTATTTCCACAGTGCTGATGACACCAAACTGGGAGCACTGGTTGACTGCACAGCACTGGAAGGCTGTGCTGCCATTCAGTGAGATCTCAACTGATTTGAGAGTTGGGCTCCCAAGATGCTGAGGGGATGGAACATGTGTGTGAGAAGGAAAGGCCACGGGACCTGGGGCTGTTCAGCCTGGAGAAGAGAAGCCTGAGGAGGAGTCTCATTAACATGAGTATTTAGAAGATGTTCATCAAGAGGATGGGGCAGCACATTGTTCTGTTGTCTCAAGTGGCAAGGGGTAATGGGTGTAAGTTGGAACACAAACAGTTCCACTGAAACACAAGGAGCAAGTCCTTTGGTGCTGAGGTGAGGGAGCCCTGGCCCAGGCTGCCCAGGGAGGGTGTGGAGGCTCCTTCTCAGGAGGTTTCCAAACTCACCTGGACACGTTCCTGTGCCCCCTGAGCGAGTGGAACCTGCTTTAGCAAGGGCTGGGGCAGCTCTGCAGGGCGCTGCCCACCCCCACCACGCTGGGATTCTGTACTACCCTGCTCCTCTGATTCATAATACCAACCTTCAAAAATGAAGATAAAAGGCTAGCTCACTTTTTCAGCTCTGCTGTGCCTTGTTGTTGTTTTGAAGAGCCATGGGACAGTACGGTATGAAAGAAAGCTCAGAAGCAAAGCCTCCTGCAGAACAAAGCCGTTGTGTCTGTGTTGGACTCGCATGACCTCTTCCTTAGGGTAAACAAATCAGGACTTAGTCTCAACCAGACACATTCAGAGATGACTCTCCACTCCCAGTACTCCCAACTGATCCTGAGGTTGAAACAGTGCAAGAAAACTCTAAATGTGGGGTTGTTGCAGCCTCATCTCTCCCATGTGTGGCACAGACAGCCCTTCACAAAGGTAAAAGCAATCTCTGAGATGCTCCACAGGGACAGTTTTCTCCAGATCCCAGGGTGGCCTGGAACTTGGGGGCTGTTATTGATGCTCGGGAAGCAACACATTAATCAATAGCCAAGGTGCTGCCCCACAACACCCGTCAGTACCCAGTGGGACAGTTCATCCTGCAATGACACTGTGAGTCGAGTAAAACACTAAATGCATACGCCCAAGTGCCAGTAATCTAATTGAGCACGTGGAACTGGAAACAGGGGCTTCCTTGCAGACAGCTTCTCACAAACCATCATCCTGGAGACTGGTCTGAGGATTTATCTCAAACATAAAAATGGTGTATCAGTTGGTGCTCTGGAGGTAGGAGGCTGCCAAACTGAGGTCATCACTGACAGGGGCACATTCCTATTTACCGTGAAAACAGTCTTGCCTTTCCTGCCATTTGCTTTATTTCAGTCTCCAGCTTCCAGCAGTAGCAAGGATGCAGCTGTCTGCAGCCTCCAGCTGCATTTACCCTCCAAGCCAGATGCCACCCCACCGGGAGAGCTTTGGGCACCAAAGAGTTTGGGCCTGTAAGGATGCAGCTGAATGCCAGCACCACAAAACACACACCAGAGGAGCTAAATTATCATAAGCAAACAGAGTTTTGGCACTGGCCTTTCTAATAACCCCAGGCAGTCTCAGTAATAGTTAAAGCAAAATGCTCAGAAACAAAACCAGTACAGCTACCAGCTCAGGCAGTGGAAGCTGCTGGAAAACTGCAACTGCATCAGAGCTTTGCTGTGTTCTGCACATGCTCCTGGGTTTAGAACCCGACCTGCTGCTGTATGCACTGCAACTGTAGCTGGTCTTTTCCACTGCCCACAGCTGCTCTCTGATCAAAGACACTGTTTTTGCTGGTGTGTGGGACAGGTACCTGCTGCCACAAGTGTCTCATAGGCAGGGGGAGGAGAGAGTGCTCTGGGTGGACAATTTCAGCTTATCTACAAATCCAATGCCCAGAGCCTGTTCCTCTTTCTTCTCTTCCCTCCTCCCACATCCCCGCCCCAGTCTCTCTCACCAACAGCACTTGATTCTCACCATCTCCTCTCATTTCCCTCATTCATACACTCAGCTTTATCCTTCTTTGTCCTCCTCAGTGGTCCTGTGCCCTATCTTCTCCGCAGTGCCTTCCCCCTAACACTAGGTTCAACCCCCCAACTCACCAGCCTGTCCTCACCTCCATCACTGCTGCTCTCAGGTTTCTCCCCTCCAATCTCAGACTCACTATTCGTAACTTCATTTTGTTTCTTCCTCTGTTGGTAACAGCAAGGTCAGAAACTCCCCTTGCTCCTGCACACCTGCAGTGTTCCTGCTCCCCACTGCACTGAGGCAGTTGTTACAACACTGTTGTTTTTTTTGGTTTTTTTTTTTTTTCCTCTCATGCCTTGTCACTTGTGACACTTGGGCTGAAAAACTCCAGGGTGCAGCAAACCTACATCCAGGCTGAACGGTTTCAATAAGGCAAAGACACCTCCTCAGGCAAAGACACCTCCCTTGCCAAAGCAAGAGGGGACTAGAGCACTTCAAAGGAGTGAGAAGAGAGGAACCTCGTGAGGTTCAACAAGGACAAGGGCAGAGTCCTGCATCTGGGAAGGAACAACCCCCTGCACCAGCACAGGCTGGGGGTGACCTGCTGGAGAGCAGCTCCAGGAGACAGACCTGGCAGTGCTAGGTGATAATAAACTGACCACGAGCAGCAACGTGCCCTCTTGGGCAAGAAGCCAATGGCAGCCTGGGGGCATCAAGCAGAGTGTGGGCAGCAGGTCAAGGGAGGTTCTGCTGCCCCTCTGCTCTGCCAGAGCTGCTGAGGCCTCATCTGGAGTCCTGTGTCCAGTTCTGGGCTCCCCAGCTNTAAGGACAAACTGTTTCAGTGAGGGAGCCCTGGCCCAGGCTGCCCAGGGAGGGTGTGGAGGCTCCTTCCTTGGAGGGCTTCAAGATCCTCCTGGACACGTTCCTGTGTGACCTGATCTAGGTGGAGCAGCTTCTGCAGGGGGATTGGACTGGATGAGGTCTAAAGGTCCCTTCCAACCCTGCCATTCTGTGATTCTATGAAAAGCTGTCGATATTTTGCAGCATTTCCTTCCAAGCTGCTCCTGGGAACAGCTTAAATAAAACTAGAAGAAAAATGGAGAAGGCAGGTGCCCTGGCATAGAGAATCTCACTCCAGGTTACCAAATCTGGCAGGAGTGAGGCAAAGGCTTAGGGCACTGTGGTGGGAAATGCTGAGCAAAGTTAACCAAAGGCTGTGCTGTCAGCTTCACCTGGAACAAGTTTTACACTTTTGCTGACACAGTTCATTATCTTACCAAACAAATTGCTGCGAGTGACCTGTGACATCGGTGTGTGTGATTCGCCACTTGCTCAGGCTATTCATGTTTAAGCTGTAATTAGAAGTAAGGGTAGACAAATAGTCTTTGCAGAGTATTTTTCAGGCCATTAGTTGAAAGAATTTTCCACACAATTTGTCTCTGGCATTTCAGAGCACAAGGGGCCTTCTCTTTATTAAGTGCTCCCCACTCCGCTAAGCGCTCGGTGTTCCAGGCAGTCACACCAGCCACCCACCCACCCTGCATCAGCCACTCCAGCTCTTATCCCACTACTTCACCAAACCAGAGGAGATCAGGTCAAATTAGACTCATAGTGACGACAGGCTGCCTCGTTTCATTCGCCTCAATGGAAAAAGGTCAAATCAATCTCATTCTCTAATCCACGAGTCCCTCTTGGTAGCCAAATTGTTAGAGAATTGAAGGAAGAAGCTGGGGGGGAAAACCAGTAATAGATTATTACATATCTACACACTAGAGAAATGATATGTATTGTCATTATCCAGCAACAGAGCCTCTGTCCACTTGCTAAGAGCCAGCTGGTGAAGGCAGCCTTTTTCTCTGTGTTGAGTTGTTCCCATCAGGCCTCTTTGCCTTCTGCTCACCTTGGAAATTCATACCTTCTGTGCTTTTATTTACACCCTTTCCTGCCACCTAGACACAATCTCCTAGCTGCAATGGCTGCTTGGAAAAAAAAGACTTGCCAAACACTCAAGAGTCTTTCAGTTTCTTGCTTCCTGGACCACGTTACTATTACTGACTCAGAGACCTGGTCGTGGACCTGAGCTCAGCTGCCTCCAGCTCACTGGAGAGAGAAAAAAACCAGGCTGCACCCTACATCAGCATTCCAACTAATCAAAACTGACAAGAAGTGTCCCCACCTAGAATAATCCATCACAAACATACCAAACTCAGCCACAGGAATCTCTATAGAACAGGCTCTTTTTTTTCCCCCTTTAAATACAAAATATCTCTCTTAAGAAACTTTTCACATGTCCTGCCTGAAGAGCCCTGCTGAAAATCCAGCACACTGCACTGCCAGCAAACCGGCAGCTCCCTGTGTCACACAACCAAGTTGGATACATCCACATAATGAGGCTTTTATGAGAGGAAAACCTCTGCTGATGCCCTCGTGCTTCCCACTGCAAAGAGCTCGGCTCCCTCCAACTCCCTCGGCCTTGCCACGCTTCTTCCCTGGGGCTGTGCAGGGAAAGGACCTGATCTGTTGGATACTTAAGCCAAGCTTAGTGTATGAGTGACTCTCCAAGCCCCAGCCTAATATGTTTAGAATTAAGGAGGTATCTATGCCTTAAAGGTGAAGCCACTGCCCCCCAAAGAGCACTGCCATGGAACCCGGGGCTCAGGAGTGTTTTTCTTTGGGGCTGAAGCGTGCGCTGCAGCTCCTTTGAACTTGGTGTTTATGAGACACCGCTTGTGCTTTCGAAAGCAAAATGGTTTCAGTTTGTGGTTTCCTTTCATCCAACTGGGAAGCAATCTGAGAAGCTGGCATGGACTGTCCCTGATTCTTGGGCACACAGATACATTTCCTTGTAAAGGTACAGACAAACCACTAACAGCAGGCCCACGGTGGCGCGTTGGCCTGTTCATCCGGGTCAAGCATTTGCTTATACACATGCTAAAAATGAATTTGTCTGGGAGGGGAATGATCTCTGTTTAGAGCATGAAGAGAGATGGTAAACATCCATCAGAGCAGGCACTCCTGTCTGCTGCAAACAGCACAGAGCTTGTTCAAGAAGCTGCTTTGTTTTTGCGTTCACTGGTTGAAATGCCAAAACAGACGTTCACCAGAGGCTCGTCCACGTGACAACCCACAGACACCCTCAGCCCCCTCCTCCAAAGGCTCACTGCTCCTGTGGTGCTTCTTTTGCTTTTTAACATTCCAAATGATTCACCGAACCTAAAACCTGGTTATCACCAAGGATATCAGCTGGGGAACAGCAGTACTGAGAGATCAGGCCCCAACCTCCATCTGGCTCCTGAGGATACGCTCCTCTGATGGGCTGCCCTCACTTATGGATGCTGGGGTCTGTGTCTGAGCTGCTTATTTAATTCACCAACTAAAGAAAACCTTGGTTTGGTCCTGGACTGCTGAGTCCTGGCAGACACTCTCATTAGATATGTTAAAGCTTGAAAATCCAATATACTTATCAGTTTTACGCTAGAGTCAGATTTCTGATAAAGTCCAGCTAAAAATACTGTCACTTAACAGCATTTTTAACACTCAACCCTTTCTCCATCCCTGAATAAACACATACCTACACAAATATGTACACATAGGCATTACACAGATATAAAAATTGGCAACTCTTAATTACACAAGTTCACCTCAAAGTGTTTCAGTACACAAACACCTTACCCAAGCCCAGGGAAGCAGAAGAGAAAACAACTGTGAAAGAAACACCTTGCTGACACAGTCACTTCAGCAGGACTCCTGAGATCACCATTTATTTAGCACTTAAAATCTGCTCAGCAACGGGCAAGACACCAAGATAAAGAAATCAGGTTGTTGAGGACTCTCCAAGGACACCCCCCAGCCGCAAGCCCAGAGCTGCTGACACCTCCAGCCCTTGAGGCATCAGCTCTTGTATCTTAAGAAACTCTTCAATTTCATCTCCTCCAAAACGAACTCAAACAATAAATACAGACTGTGACTGCAGAGATCTGGTTCATTCCAACTTCAGAAATCCAATCAGTGTGGAAACAGGGAAGCTGGGACTGAAGAGGGATGGGTGAATCTTGTAAAGTAAACATGAGAATGTTTCAGTAGAACATGGAATTGGAACACTAGGGAGAGGTTTAGCACTTTTTGCCTAGAAGGTATGCAGAGAGCTTAGAGAGGGATTATGGGACAACATAAACTTGAGGGTTTATGCTACTCTGAAGTTAACCACTGTAAATAGTACCTTATACCTAAGACTTAAGCTCCTTCAGTCAGGCTTTAGGGTCAAAATTTATGTGATTCAGACTGATCTGTAAATTCAGAGAGAGAAGGAGAGGGGGGAAAGACAGAGGGAGGTATGAACCCAAACATCCTGGGACTCTCTCCATCTGAAGTGTTTGTAGTTTAGAATTGTGTTCCTCTCCATCATGAGAAAACAAGTTTTTGTCTGAAACAAAAGGCTGTAATATAGTTGACAGAGATGGGATTGAGGGGAAGATGTATTGTGAAACTGCTCAAAAGGCACCATTTGTATTACAAACTTCCTCTCTTCTTCCAAGTGGAATGAAAGTGAAGATCCTCTGGTAGACTGCAGACAAACACCAATAAAAAGACAGTTCTCAGTGGAGAGACTTTTGCAGGAGAACCCAAGAGGGGCCCCTGGCAGGATCGGTGTTACTGTACATTTGTATGTTTGCTCCCTTTCCTAAGGGTGTATTGGAGACACAATCACCTAAAAGCAAATGGCTATTACAGAATCCATAACAGAGACCTCCAAAAGAGCCCTCTGGCCAGTGGTACAGGATGTGCTTGTGAATACAGCTCCACTGAAAGGCACTGGTGAACTGGCTGCAGGTTAGCTAACATCTCATTAGGATCTGACTAGGATGGATCTGACTAGGGAAGCATCTGATATGTCAGATATATGCAGCTTTGCATCGGATTCACATCAACAGGACATTAAAGAATGCGCTGAAAGCTCTGTGGAGATGAGCACGTGGTGTGGGAATTGTCAGAATCCTGAGCCCTGGAAAGGAATTTATTAAAATAGGGAGTAAAACAGTGAAAAAGAAAAACAAATAACTCAAGAGGGACAGAGATCTTATTAACATTTACAAATATCTCACTGGTGGGTGTCAGGAGGTTGGGGCAGCATTTTTTTCAATGGTATCCAGCAACAGGACAAAGGGTGATGGGATGAAGCTGCAACACAAACAGTTCCATTGAAACATAAGGACAAACTGTTTTGAGTGTTTCAGTGAGGGAGCCCTGGCCCAAGCTGCCCAGGGAGGGTGTGGAGGCTCCTTCTTTGGAGGGCTTCAAGAGCCACCTGGACACGTTCCTGTGTGACCTGATCTAGGTGGGAGCTGCTTCTGCAGGGGGGTTGGACTGGATGAGCTTTAAAGGTCCCTTGCAACCCTACCATTCTATGATTTTCTTTTTGATTTAATACTTCAAAGAAGTCTAAGAATGACAGGGGGGCAGGACTGCCAGGCAACCAGCTCCTGCAGTCACTGGAGGGAATTCAGGAATCATCAATTTATACAGCCCAATGCATACAGCTTCCATAAGCACTAATCATGAGTCAGGATCTAATTAACATAACCTGATGTTAATTCCCTCTCCAAATTGAAAGAATGATCTGGAAGAAGAGTCGATTAAGTATGTTTATTTCTGTCACTGCACTAGGTGTGTGAGCCTTAAAAGCACCCCACAGGTTAGTATAACCCCCCAGAAACTCCAGCCTTCTACTACAGGTAAAGTCCATCTGCTTTCTTGCAGCCTGCATGTCTTAAACACTCTGCAGCCTCAGCTCTGCAAGTCTTGTTAGTCTTGCTGTGCTGATAAAACATATTTCTAGAAGGTGGTTTCAGCTGAAAGACAGATTTCCTGATGACACAGTCCAAAGAGATGAGAAGTGTTTGAACCACAGGGGCAGAAGAGAGAGAATGCCTTTAGCATTATGCACCAAGTATCACAAGGGAGACACGTCCCTGCCAAGGGAAGCTGGAAATACAGCTCACTCCACTTTCTCATCTGCGAACTACGTACAAAATCTCAGCGCCATGGTCAAATACAGCATTCTACCCTTTTAGGCAAGTTGCCTAATTAGAGGCCATTGTTATCTGAGAACACTGTTTTTGCAGCTGTCAGGAAATCAAATAACCCAAGGGTAACTCAGAATTAAATGAAGCTGTACAAACACATAGCCCAGCTCTGCAATCCTGACTCCTGACCAGTAGCTCCTCTGCTTTCCAAGGGGCTAAACATCTAACCAGAGCATGCAACCAGCCTTTCCTATAGAGCCATAGGCTAATGCAACACCAGTCCTTCTAGGGTGGCTGATGTGGTAGTCCTTTAGAGCCTGGGAACTTGCAAATGCATATGTATGCACAGGCACTGCCTTCTCTCCACTTAAATAATCAGCACCTCCTGAGGAAAGACCTGCAGTACAAGTGTCCACTAAGAGAGCAATCAAGCACTGATAAAAGGAAATGCTTACGCAGAAAGCCTTGCTCTCCTCTCATTTTCCATCAGTTACTTCTCCTCTTATAATCCTTGTCACTTTAAACTTTGACAGCAGCCTAACAACCAAGCTGGCTGTACTTTTACAGTGACTTTTTAACAATTAAACAGAAAGGAGGAGAGTATTTCCAGTGAGACTGGTGCAGTCACTTGAAACACACCAACACTGCCATTTGGAAAATGGTTCTGGTGGCCTCCTTTCTCAGTTCCCTCCCTGCGATTCCTGATGTCAGAAATAAAACACTCAGGCTCACAGCAACAGCCTGAGTATAAGGGCAAAGAGGTGAGTTCTTGCCAGACAGTGCTTTAGCAATAAACAGCATTGCACAAGAGAAGTCGAGTTGGAACGTAGCAGTTGGTAAATGGGATGGAGCAGTTCCTACCTGGCTACGAGCACGGAGGCTAAGGGGCTTGCTACAGGCTATCAGGAGCATCACTACAAAAACTGTGGGTTTACAGCAGTGTCTTAGAACAAATGTTGGAATACAGTGGTAAATAAAGCCCCATTTTGAAGTGCAGACGAGCAGATGGCCACTGGGGCTTGGAGTTAAGGCAAAACCCAATCCGTCCCACAGAGTGTGTATGTGACTGCAACCAAGCAACTTGGGCTCCTCTTTATCAGTTTCCTCATATGTGGGATTAAAGAAAATACAGAGAATTCTTACCTCACAGGCCTATCATAAGGCAGGAAGTGTGAATACACTCCACAAACAAAGCAGAGTTGTTGTGTTTGGCTAAAAGTGTGGAACATGGGAAGGCTGACTCCAAAAATATCAGTGTGTCCACCCTCACTGGAGAACCAGGTTAGGAAGACAAATCCAGGTTAGGCTCCAGGCTGCTCTCAGGAAATCAGGCTGCTCTCTTCCTTCCTCTTCACACGGTAACACACCACTGAGAGTGAGCAAACCTGGAAAATCAAAACCAGATCCAAGCTCCTAAAGCTGGTGTTTGCTCAAGAGAAGGGAGGAGAAACTGCACTTTTTCTGTAGTGATGAGCATTGAGAATTAAAAGCTTGGCTCAAGATGTGTGTCCAGAACATGGACATGGGTGTATCTGTCCTTCTGCACACAATTGCCTCCTGATTGCCCTGACTTGGATGCCCCCTCTGTGCCATATCAATAGCAGGGCTCCTTCCCAACCTGTCAAGCATGGTTTTTGCTCCCAGGGAAGCAGTGCTCACAGCCACTGCTCCTCACTTACTTGTTGCTTCAAGGCTCAATGGGCTCCACAGTCTGAAAAAGAGCTGAGGGTTTTGTCTCTGCTAATCAGGGGACAGGAACTGCAGAAATCAGCACGTTTCCCACTTCCTGATAAAACTTTCCCTGGGTTTCAAAAACTCTTGGCAGAGGCTTTGCTTGCAGAAGCTGCAGGCTGGGGGTGGGGAGGGCTCAGCAAGGGGATGGCAAACAGCACAGAAAGAAAAGATCATCCAGAAAGAAACCAATGCAGCTGGACTCATGTTCCCAAGCCCTTCTGGATTTTCCAACAAAATAGGCACAAGGAATCCTATTTTTCCCCCCCTTAAATCCCATTTCAGACACTGTTCCACTGGCCTGACATTTCCAACAAGACTCGAAGGTGGAGCAACTAAATTCCTATGGCTGTAACCTTGAGGGTGTGAGAGTTAATCTTGTGCAAGATTAAATATCAAGATAGGGGATTTTTAAAAGATTAGATCACTTTTTTTTTTCATAAAAGGGTATTTTTTTCCCCCACCATGACCTCTAATCTGTTCAGCTGGAGAGACGATGTATTCAGGAGGTCTGCAGGCATACCCATTGTACAAGTGAATCCTGTGGGACAGAAGCTACCTCCGTTGTTTTTTATGATGGCCCTTGCCTGTAACATTATCAAAGCATTTCCACATGTTTACTACTTAATTTTTATATAAGGCCTGTTATGAGGTGATTTAATTGGATTATCCCTGTTTTTCAGAGGAGGAAACAGACACAATGAGAGACTTGTCCAAGGTCAGACAGAAAAGCCTGTAGCAGACCTGGCAACTTCTTTGTGCTGCTCTCTGTCCCTTCACCTTGTGACTACTGCAGCAGTAAAGCTGCTCACTTGAGAAAGGCTCATTTGCCCAACAAGCAGCCCCTTCCATGAACTCAGAGGAGACTTTTTGTGACTGTCAGCCCAAAAGCCTGAAAATGATGGTTGGCAAGTGCATCACCATCAGCTTAATACTGCATCAAAAGGAAAGAACATCCCCTCTTTAACTGCATGAGAAGTAGCTCAAAGCAGAGCTGTTAGTTTGGAGTCAGACACATGCATAGCACTGGATTTCCAGAGTTACATACAAGGAATTCAATTGCTTCCAGTGCAAACCAACCACCCAGAGACATTGCACTGGGATGATGAGAGTTCACCCTTGATCCATCATTAGGCTCTGCATACTTTGTACTAAGGCTGGCAGAAAGCTGGAAAACACTCATCCCTGCAGGAGGAGAAAATAAAGCTGGTGAAGTTTCAAGGCACAAAGTTTGCCACCTCTGCCCAAGAGCCTCTGTCTAGGTACAGACAGGATTTGACTTTCCCTCCTTGCTTCACCAGGGTTCTCCAAAGCCTTCCAGGGACAGGAATCTCCTCACCTTGCTGAAGGACTTGCTGGATCCTGGGGAAAACCAGAGGCATAGAGGTGAAAGCTGGCAAACCTGCTCAGAGACCAACCCCAGGGAGTGCCACGTGCTGGCATTTTGCAAGGGATTACCACAAAAGAAACGTTTTCCTCCGTTTCCAGGTGCTGACAGACTGTTTGTTGTTTCCGAAGGTTATTTTAGTTTAGCCATTGCTGGATTAAGGTCACAGCATTTGTAAGATGCCAAGGTGGAAGAAATTGACTGCTTGGTCAGGTCACAAACTTGACAAAAGTATGGCTTGAAACGTAAAAGTAGGTTCACAACCAGCAAAGCTTAAGGTTTAAATGCTTTCAAAGCTGTGGGAAAAGGAGTTAATTTCTCCGCTGTACCACTGATCCTTCAACTCTGTCTTCTCAACCTCTTATAGGGAGTAACAGCAATTCCTCATCTCTCACAGAGTGCTCCATCACCTAAAAAGCAGAGACATGAAAGCCACCAACTGCCCTTAAATCCTGCCTTGAGAAAAGAAAGAAATAAACCAAAAAGCACTGGTGGAGCAGCAAGCAGCTGCTGCCTCCCCGCTGAGCTGCATCTTGCTTTTAGGCACCAACCTAAAATTGCAGTGAATCCTTCCATCCTTTCAGCCAGAAAAGCTGGTTTAGGCCCTGCATTTCTGAGAGTGGGTTGGCTGTGAGTGAGCCATGGTATCTATCTGCTCATCCATCTCAGACTCAGAGAGCACTAGGAAGCTGCCAAGACGTAATAAATTTACAGGAGGAAATCATGGCCAGTCAAGTGGTTCAGGAAGAGATGTCTGAGCTTTCTCACCACAGGCTGAGAAACAAAAATAGCTATCCATACACACCCATCTGCTGGAGGAAACTCTGAACAAATAGGTATTATTTATGCAGTTATTGCTTTAAATAGGAGCAAGCAGAGAAGCTGGGCCAAAAGATTTTACTTGGCAGGTTACAAACAAAAGGAATAAGACTATTGAGTTTTGCAAACCCACTCACTTGGGAGCTCTAAGGAGAAGCTCCAGTGCTCCTTTCCCCAGGTGACACAAATCAGACCTTGGAATATTACATATTTCTCATCCCTCTCTCCTTTTCCCCCCCCCAAAAGCTTTAATCATCAAACCCTACTGCCTTGGGAAAAGACAGAAAAACCCATGTAATCAAAGCCCTCCAACCTCTGTCAGCATATATGCATTGCAGACAAAACCTTTCCCAAGCAAGCAAGCACCTAGTTTTAATTAGCCAGTAGTCAAATCCCCCTGTTTTTAATTTGAATTTAGGTCATTAATACCACATTACTTAAAAAAAACCCTGAGAAACACAGACACAGTGTAGTCTGGCCAACACAGAGATCCAAAAGAGAGCGACTGTGCACGTGTTTAATAGAGAAAAACAGCTTCTGCCTAGCAACCAGCAGGCTCTCCTGGCCAGCCAGGGAAGGGATTCTGTGCTATAAATGTCAGCAAGCAAATGAAGCCACTGTGGCTGGGATACAAAGGCCTAGTCACTGGGCAATAAAAAATTAAAGAAGAAATAGTTATGGAAGAATTATACATATATATGAAACAAGAGGAGAGATGCATCTGTGAGCTTGCTTCCCTCTGTGTCTTTAAATAAAGCTACAGATTGCTCCCAGCTAGATGGGTCTAGTGCTTGTGCTTATTTATAAGCTGACTTCTTGCCCATTTTATATACAGGAGGGGAGAGAGAGAACGCTGAAAGCAATTTAGCATTTTGATGGTATTGAAAATGTGGTGCTAAAGAATATGATGGTCCTGAATCCAAGGTCAGAGAGGGAACAGGTTGTCTGAGGATGATAGTTATCAAAACAAAGCACTGCCAGCAAGAAAGCTTTTTCTTCCTTTTTATCCTCACTTTTTATTAGAGTGAGGTCAGTGTTTTATGAATTCTGACAAAAAACTCTCTGCCACTCTTTGCTGGTTGAGATTTCTCAAATAGTTCCATTATTTTTAATGTACTGGGCAATTTATTGCAAAGTATGAACTGAGATTAGGAGCCTCCTCACCCTGGAAACTGTAAATACGCAGAGTTCTGGCCTTACAGAAGTTACTGGCCCTATTAGGCAGCCAAAGAAGGTTAAATGAAGGACTGTCACCTCCATCTTGCAGATGAACCTCAGAGTGTGGGGAGATTGAGATCCTTGCTGTATGTTCATACAGGGGATCTGCACCAGAAAAGATGTTTCCCATCACAGCTTCAGCACTGAAATAAAATTCTCTCTCCTTTCTGGTTCTAGTCCAGAAGAGTTCAGTCAGGACCTAAGGTCTTCTGACTGCAGTGACCTACATGAAATGGGCTCAAGAGTTCTAAGAGAAAGGAGACCAGAGTACATGAAGGTGATGTGTCCTCCTCACTCACCCCCAATTTCCCTGAAACTACAATATGCATGTTTACAACTCATAAATCACAAGGATTCTCTCCTCACTTGACCCCACCATTTGATTCCTTCTCCCTTTCACTGATACCTTTTAAGTTCACTGCCTACAGAGGAAGGCTGCATGCAAGGGACACCAACTAAATGCCAAGGCTGGGAAGGCACTGATCTCACCTTGAAAACAGTATCAACATTGCACCTTCAGGGTGACAGATTATCACAGACCTCTTTTATGCAGATGTCCCAGCTGCCCAGGTCCCAGAGGAGGCTGGGTCAGAGCAGTAGCAGGCTAGGGGTTGTGCTCCCAGAGAGAACAAAGCCTTTGAGCTCCATTCACTGTCCTGAAAGAGGTCTCAAAAGGCGACTGCTCTTTCCATCATAAACAGGGCAGAAACTTGCAGAGTAGAACTTCTTGTCTCCTAGGTCCAAAGAGACCATTCTTGCCATAGCACTGACAGCAGAGGAGCTCCTTTTCCCTTAGCACACAGCCAGGTTCCAGTGCTGGTGACTCTGGGAAGATCCTGATCAAAGAGTTTGGTTTTGTTTCAAGTAGATGCAAGAGCTACTGAAATAGAAATATTTGAGGGTAGGCTGTAGCCATCTCAGCTCCAAACATGTGGAACAACTTATAGAGATGACACTGGATGGGCTCTTCCTTCATTAGGCTTGTAGAGAATAAAGGTGGTTGAGGGAGAGTGTCAGTTCATTTCCCACTGTGCTGTTAAATGGATTGCACTCCATCGAAAGCCACCCAAGCAGAGCTCTCACTAAACCACTAAATGGACTTCCATGAGAAAAAAAGGATGATGAGGACTGCAGACAACCCAGCTGGAGCAACCAGGGACAGGAAAGGGACCAGCAAAACAAAACAATCAACTAAACTGCTGTTTTACCCCCAATAAAAGGCTCTCTGGATATATGGTACAGAGCTGCAACGTGACAGCTGCTGGGAGTGCCACTGGAGGAACGTTGCCAGCTTCCAAGCCCATTCATTTATTCAGATAGCATCTCCAGGAGAGGACTGCAACGTCAGCAGCTGCCTCCTAGGGCACATGGGCAGGGTTTCCAAGACCGTGCCTATCTCCAGGTGTGCTGGCATGTGCTTCCCTTTCACTGAAAGCTAAATCCTTTCATGAAAGGAGAATAATGGGATCAGTGAGACCACAGGGTAAGAGCTCTGCTGGTGCAGCTGCCCAGAGATGGGGGAGTCTGTCCTTGCTGCCCTCTGAAAAAGGGACAGACTATGCAGACATCACAGGGGCTGGGGCATATCTGCACCACACACAGGCAGCTCCTGCTGTCAGCCAAACGTGGGGAAGGAAGCAAACTGAACTCAAACAAGTATTCCTACATTTCAGGAAGCAGCAGCCACTTGACTTTTCTGCCACATGCTGGCTGCACAGCAGGGGATAAATGCAAGGATTTTACATGGCTGTCCAAGCACCCCAGCAGCTCAGACACATCCTCACACAGGAGGGCTCATGGCCAAACTCCTTCTGCTAATTCATCCCAATCCCAGCCAGAAAAGCTTTCTGTGCACTGTCCCAACTGTGTTATTTGCTGAATAAAATTCCTCCTCATTAACAGGCCAAAGCCCAAGAAATGGCCACTGGAACAAACAAGGTTCTGTGCAGAGATAATCCTCACCTCACCGCTGGGGAATTACAGCAAAGAGTGAGGCTGTGGCTGCTCCCTTCCAGCACGATGAATGCTTAAGCAGGTTATGGCTTTGCACTGCAGATATCTTCTGGGGAGAAGAAATAATGACTTCTTTACCAGCTCACCTCATTTGCTGCTCTCAGGGAAACCAACCTGAGGATTATTTCTTGACAAAACAGTTACGAGTGATCACTGCATGTCAGTGTGTTTGAAGAGTTCACCTCAAGGATTGCACAAAGGGACAATATTTCTCCAGCCTATTTTTTTTTCCTTGCAGGGTTGTTTGTGATGCTGTGATATGCAGGAGAAGAGGCCTGGCTCACACCAGAGATGCTAGCTAACAGGACAACCTTCTCACTGCTGCTGCAGCAAAAATTCCTACAGGTGCCTGAGAAAGGAAGGTCCTAATTTTGTACACAGAAAAGCCTGTCTTTCAGAGGCTTGCACTGAGTTCCTTAAATGCTGCAAGAACAAAAGTTACCTGGAGTGGAAAAAAAACCACCAGTCACTTGCTGCTGGACTTTCTACCTAAATTGCTAACCAAAGATGAAGATTTATCCCTTAATTTTTGAGCTGGACCTGGCACTTTGCTACTCAGGTCAAGAAGCAGCTGCTGTGCCTGAGGCAGACATGACTGGTGCTGTTCTGCAGGAAGGTGAGATGCTGCATTTCTTACAGATTTTGATCCTGTTCAAGCCCATGGGCTGATTACACGCTAGATAAAGGCCAAGTGAGACATTTATAGCCAGGCTGTGGGGGGGAACAGGGACTGAAGCAGAGTCTTTTCTCTGTTACAAGACATCCTTGATGGTAGATTCTAAATTCCTCCAGACCATGGAAAACTTAGAGCATATGGAAATGAGGAACAGGGTTGAGCATCAGTGGAGACTGTGGTCAGGGCTAACCCTGACAGGAAGCTTTGAGTGTGGTGGTGACAATACAGAAAGAAAAGCACAGGTTGGACACAAACCCAGAGGGCATTTGGAAAGTTAAGAGGTTGCAGAGCATGCAAGTCCTGCCAACAGATCATCACTTACCAGCAAAGGACAAAGAGAAAGTGATGAAGCTGCCAGCTCTGTGACATTAGTGCCCATGCTGGGTTTGCACCTGGCTTCCATGCCATGCCCTAGTAGAGCATGGCCTTCGCACACTCCCTCCTTCCGCTGTGCTGCCTGGAGGATGATCTTTTCTCCTGCAAAGCTCTGCTGTAACCACCCAACTGCATGTGGGAGATTTGAAAAAAACAGGGATGTTCTTTGCTGCCAAAACCACAACCCAGTGTCAGCTACAGGGGGACTGCAGCTATCAGCAGCACCTACCAGCTACCAGCCATCTGCCTCAGAGCCAAGGTAACAAAGTCAAAAGGGTCCAGAGCAGAGAGGACTGCTGCTTTGAAGTGCAGCAGCAGTGTCTGGTTCACAGAGATAAGCTGGGCACCAGTGGGACATGCAGCTCCTGGAGGACACTGGCCTGGCCACAGCCGGGCTTTGCTCCAACACCACCAGTGCACAGGCAGCATTACACACCCCTCAGCACCCAGCAAGGTTAGAGGCCACCTCTGCTTCAAGCTGGGATAAACAGCAGTGTGGCTGCTAGAGGCTGGTTGCAATCCAAACTTGCCATCAGTGATTGAATTGAGGGATCTGCCTTGTGCCAACTGGGCAGAGAAATGAGTGCTATGGACGTCACAGGCATTGACGTGATGCTGCATGTGAGTGTGGCCTGGCATGGCATATCTGCAGGGACAGCACAGGGCAGTGATGCAGACTTCCTCCTGGGAATGGGAATCTCTGGGTTTCTTGCTCTGCCATGTGCTGTGGGCCTCAGAAAAAGAAAACAAGTCTTTCTCCTCCTTTGGTTACTTTGCTCTTAAAAAAATGAAGCTCTTGGAGGGAGGTTTTGCATCCTACTATTATGGTGAACCCAAACTGGAACCAACTCCCTCCAGCTGCCACTGATAATCAAAGAGCTGATACTACCAATACCAGAAAAGCCATTTTCACGCATATGCCCCCTGAACAAATGCAAGAAGAGACATTCTGGCAGCATGCCATCCTTTTGGGAGCAGAAGTAGAACATGTGACATAAACTTTCAACCAAGCTCCATAACTCCCAAATTGCAAACAGCAATAGCCTCAAAAACCCATTCACCTATCCTCAACTCAGGGAGTGTTTTATGGGAAGGTTTAGTCACCACTGCAGAGTTCTAAAGTGTCATCATTTGCCATCATTTACTCTACTGGATGTTTATGAGTACTTCTGAACCACAAAGGGGAATAGTGCAGCCATGCTACTGGTGATAACACTTTGCCTCTGGTACTAAAGATGGGATAGTTTCTAGTTTTCTCCTCAGGGTTTGGATGTTGCAAACCCACTGTTACAGTGTCACAAGCAGCTCAACAGTTAATTCCTATTCAGGGATGAAATCCTCTTTTTGTTCATGTTTTGATTAATTTTCTCCAAGCCAGTAAGAAGAGGAGGCTTTTAATCCCAACCACAGAAAGCAGCAACTGAACACGGCTAATATCGGCTGTCCAGCACTTCCTCGTTCCACCACCTCAGTAACACTGCTACAAACAAAACCTCCCCACACCATAAATTCTCTTACAAACTATTTCCATCCACGAAGCCAAACCATTCTCTCCACCATCACCCACCCATTGCCAAGTGCCTGCAGGTCCCAAGCACATGTCAACCACTTTCTAGGACACTCAGCCAACTCCACCTTTGACACAAGCTGAAGGAGACCTTCAGTCACCACAGGCACCTTTTGTATGGAGAGAGCTGGCTGTAACAAAAGACAGCTTTTGGTGAGGAGCTGAAGGAGCTGACTGCAGCTCCACAGCATTGTGATGGTTGTGGGGATGATATTTTTAGAGAGGGTGGATGAACATGCTGGAGAACTCAATATGTGGTGGGTGTGTGGGGGCCTGGGCATAGAGGCCAGCTCACTTTAATACAATAATATGGAGATGGTTTTGCATTTCCAAGTGTGCTTAAGCTGCTCTTTATGACCCGTGTGTGCTCTTCTTCAGGCATTAGAATATACTCATGTTCCATGGGTGAAATGCCTTGTACAGCACAGCAGCACAGACAGCGTGCTTAAGTGATCAAAGCCTCTCTCACAGCTGTACTACCAGCACTGACAGACAGACCTGTTTTACAAACACTCTGGGTTAGAGTCTCAGTGAGAGATGACACTTTTTCCTCCAGCATCCAGCCCAGGGGTGGGGAAGTGCTGTGTGCTGACACTCACCTAGGAAGCCCTCTTCATCCACAATGATGGTGTAGTCCTCCGGGGTTTCCGTGAGGCTGAAGAACTTGCACCTGGCAAAGGGAGAGAGCAGGAGACTGTGATTAGCTGTGGGACTCAGCAGAGCCTGCTCCTCCACCTCAAATGGAGGTCTTTTCCCACTCAAGTTGTGCTGGAGGGACACAGTCATGGTCTGGTGTTTGTGGAGAGACCTAAGGCATGAACAGACAGACCTGGATTTTACTCCCGGCTCAGCCTCTCACACTGTGTGACCCACATTCCCTGCTGCCTGCCTATGCACAATGGAGCTGGGAAAACATTCTTTTTATGACTTAGTTCTTACTTACTTTTCTTAATTACCACATGCCTTAAGGCTCCTCATCACAGCTCAGGACCTGCTATATTGCACTGACTCAGAGTAAAAGGCTTTGCTCAGCTGCTGAGCACTCCAATGCCCTCCAAAAGCCTTCCTGTGGTTCACACATACACCTCTCTTATCTATTTGTCCACTGAATCTTCTTGCCTTGTCCAAGTTGGACATCTAATCTCTCACAACCAAGCTCCAAGATTTCCTCTTGCAGCTTCAACCTTGCTGGTCCCTGCCCCTTCCCTCAGTACATGCCTTCCCCTTCCCTGGGGAGCTCCAGGTGAAGAGCCGAGTGGTGGCAGCCATCAAACACGTGAACACAAGGTCGAGCTTCCCCCGGCCCATCTCTGTTCTGCTCTGTGCTCATCTTTTGACAGTTGCAGGCCACGTGCCACACAGCCTCTTCACCTCCTTCAGCACCGAGCACAATGTCACCTCTAACATGAGACACAGAACGAACATGACACACAAACAACAAAAGCCTCAGCCTTAAGGTTTAACATCACATGTAGTTGATTTTTTTCCCCTGACACACCAACACAGGTACAGCAATACCCACCACAAAAAAACACAAAAACTTTCTCCTGTTTCCATCCAGTTGGTGCCCAGCAGTGGCAGGAAGGTTTGCACACTTTACAAGCTCCAATCCCCTTCAGCAGAACACATGCTGAGCATCAGCAGAGGGCTGGCTGGCTCCTCAGCCCACACAGGGCCCTTGCCCCTCCAGGAGCAGCCCAGAGCACGTGGACTCTGTTTTCTGTCCAACAGAAATGTTTCCCTCTAGGAAGCTAGAAGAGGAAGACCCTGTGTGTGTAAGGATCAAAGAGCAGGATTTTGCAGTTACACTGTAATACTATCAGATTTATCTGAGGCACACATGGGAATGCTGGAAAAGGAAAGACTGTTCTTAAGGCTCCCAAATTCCGCAGTGTAGTCACAGCACAATTCCTGCGTGGAGCACAGTGCAGCAGGATTCAGGAACCAGGGACTACCAGGGCTTCTCAGCACTACTGAGCATCTGTCCCAAAGTCTTCAGGACTTCTGAAAGCCAGGAACTCTGCATTGGTGGCTCAAGACATCAACAAATGGAAGCATCCAATTGATTAGAGAACCAGACAAAAAACTGGCTGAAACAATCTTTTGGCTGGCTGCAAAGAACTGAGATTGCAGCTATCCCTTCCAAAAACAACAGGGAAATAAATGAGATGGCTGCTCCCCTCGCCCTCACCTCATCAGAAAAACTAGAAGGAACAACATGCAGCTCTATTAGTGATCTGCTGTGTAATCCACAGGACTTCATGTAAGAGAGGCTAGTCCTGTTTTCCTGGAAGCACCCGTCACGCCGATCATGCCTGACACTCTCCCTAGCACAGACATATCACTATAAAATACAGAAGTGGCCCTACCACAACAGAAACCACAACTTAATTAATTTGTGTCACTGGCAATAGCTGCTGTGACAGCCACATTTACTGACTCCACTCTCTCTAGGAATCATGCCAAGAGAAACACAAAACAGTAGCAGCCCGAATTTTTTTGCTCTCACTTCTTGACTGTACAAGGATGCTGCACCCCACTGTGTGAAGGATGATCCAAGCTGGGTGAAAAAAAAGGACTTCTGGGATGCTGCTCCAGGTGGGTACCAGGAGGTATAGGTATTTGTTATTTAGTGGATTAATTCCCTGGAGAGATCAGTGAAATAAAACTTTCTATCATGACCCAACAGAGCCACATGCATCCTGACTAATGAGAAGCTTGGGAAACATTAGAAGGAGGAAACATTATGATTACATAAAATAACTAAGTCTTTCCTGATCTGTAATGGCATTTTGGGAGGCATTTTATTCCAGACCAGCAATACATGACTGTGTGCACACACTGACCCCAGCAGAGAAAGCCTGGTTGTGACAGATGCCATTTTCTTAGCACACATCTGAAAGTGATGATATTTAAGGGATATGTTCAGATGAAATCCCATAATTACTGGCTCAGAACACATGTCAAAACCTCACATCTTCATACACCATCTCAAAGCCCAATCTGTAAAAGGTCAGCAGCACAGAGCCAGCTTGCAGAGCCAAGTCACAGAGCAGAGCAGCGGTTCCTGTGGTACACAAGCCTGCTGGTCAAGCCAACGATGCTTTCTGTGCCCCAGGGAAAACCTACACATGACAAGCTGGAATTGCAGGTGTCATGTGATAAAACCCAGCACAGAGAACGTTCTTACGTTTGGCATGCTGCCAAAACTCAAGTCCTCACCTCTGCTACAGCAGAGACACAGACAGATCTCCTTCCACTGTGAGTGCAACCCAAAGGTCTTGACTCATCAACAACAGAAGGACCTCACTGTCTTATGTCTCTCCCACACTACGCTACATGTGTCTACCATTCAAGTGATACCGATCATTTCTCTTTCTCTTACACCAGTTCTTGATAAGCTGAATGCCAACAGAACCTTCCATCATCACACCAAAGCCAAAGACAGACACAGGATTGTCCCCTAATCATTTAGAGACATCAGGCAAGCAGTCTATCTCTGAGTACCTGTGGAAAGCACGTGTGCAAGAACACAATCTTTTCAGTTTTTTAATAGGCAAACCTGAGACAGAGCCTTCTGGATTTCTGCCTTCTTGGTGTTTCAGCACATTTCCACTTCAGCACTGTTGCTGACTTCCACTGCCTGACAACATATGTCTTTTTCTGGCAACACAGCAAATGTAGACCAAGCTATTATTAGATAAGATCTTTGAAACTGCAAAGCTTACACTGTGTATGGAAGCAATGCCCAAAGCTTGCACAGAGCAGGAAAGCGTGTGTAGGATGCACCAAAAGCATAATTCCAGTTTGCAAACAGCACCCAAATCTCCACAGGAGAAGAAAGCAGACAGGAAAGCACACTGCTCGGTCTCATTTGCAGGTCCACACCAGAAGTGTCTCCTCAAGCCACTTTTTTGTCCCCAGGCCTGCTCACATCACAGCAGCAGCAACGCTGGAATGACCATGACTCCCACCAGCTCTAGGTCACACATTTGTGGGAATACTGCTACGGGTCAGTGACATTTCAGCACAGATGATGGTCTTTAAGGAAGCTGCAATTCCTATCTTCTCATTTATAAGGAAACTGCTCAGTTAATTGTTGCCTTGGCTAAAGCATTGCAAAGCAGTTCCATGGAAAAGATCCTTCCCAGAAGCAGGTGTGCAGCTGGTCTCCCCAATGTCCCAAACCACGGCCCAATGCCACACCAAAGCCACATCATGCCTAAAGGCATTCAAATGCAAAGCCTGGAGGCAACCCAAAAGTTTGCAAAGAAGCAGTTGAACAGAAAGAGAATTAAGAAGCAGCAGCAAAAAGTTGATCTGGGTGGATAAGCAAACCAGAATTTGTTGGGTTTTATTCCAAGCTGTCTCCTCATTTTGGGTGGGAAGGGATTTGTATGCTTCCCTCCCTACATGATCATGCTAATACATGTTCTTAACACAGAAAGACAGTCTCATGCTAATCATCTGATTCTTGATGATCTGAACTTCTCTGCAGTTTATAAATAATGACAAGAGGTGGATTTTAGCAGGAGCTATTGTGGAATGTATTTGGGAAAGCAGCAAAGAACACTTGTGCTGTTAATGCCTTTTGACACTTTGATGTAACCACCCCACTACAAGCCCATACAGTGAATTTGTTAGCCACAACAGTTTGGCATCTTCTTAATAAAGCAGGGCTCAAAGACAAAAGCCCCACCCTTTGCAATAGGTGTTAGTTGACTTTTCACTCCATGCTCCCTCTGAAAGTGGTGGGTTCAACCTTTCTGACAGTAACCCACTTCTGCAGCCTGACATTAGATGGCTTCCATCCTGATAAAATGGGGCACTATTGTTCATTTGAGCTGTTGAAACAAACTCTGCACCACTGTCCCTACCGAGGGCAAGACTAAAGATGTCCCAGCACTGTTAGAAACAAAGGACAGCGGCAACATTGCTGCCAGTCATGAGTTGTGCTCAGATCTGGGACGGAGACATTAGCAACTACAACCAGGGGCTGCCTAAAGAGCCACTGTGACAGCAGAGGTCGGTTCATTACAGAAAGTTAATCATTTTCAAAACCAGCCCAGAACAAAACTATCAGATTGGTGGCCAAGGAAAGCAAGTAATCATGAACTGACATAAATCCAGGGAAGTCCTACAGCATGTGCTGTGCCAAAACTTGTAACACAATAACCCTGCTGGTCTTGTCTAATCCATATTAACAATACTGAGAGTTTAAGCTACAGATTACATTGTGTAAACTTAAAAGGAGGAACCTTCAGTCACCCTTGCTCCTTGCTCCTTTTGTGTATCTGGGAAAGTTATCTAAGCCTTTATTTAGGCTTTGAGACAAGTGGGAGCAGAATGGTGGAAAATGATTGGCACCTCAAATGAACAGAAATCAAGGCAAAAACCCCAAAAAGGATAAACCTGCAAATCAGAAAATAAACAAACAAACAGATGTGGATGTGCTGACGAAAATCCTGATCCCAAGCACAGCTTACTGATAAAGCCAGGACTCATGGCACAAGCAAACAGGAATTATTCAAAAGACATCAGCTGAGCATCTACAGTACTGGCCTTCATCAAACCAGTGTCAAGCTGTGGCTCAGGCCTTCATCAGAACACTTCCATGTGGTCTGGACAACACAATCCCATGCAAACCAAATTGCTGCTGCAAATGAGAGACTAGCAGTAGTTTAAAACAATACCAACTAGCAATTCTGATATGGTTTCTATTCTTCTGGAGTCAGACTTGGTCGGTCCAGACTTGAGAAGCTGCAGATCAAACTAAGCTACGATGTTCAACAGTTATCCAGCAATGTAACCACAGGAGATACTGGTTTTGTTCTTTGAATAAACACTTGGCATGTATTTTGTATGACTAGCAAAGCTCAAGTCAGATGCTTTCACTAGTCAGAGCACTAGGTGTGCAGTACTGCTTTCTAAAACTGTTCCTTGAAATACTAAAGCATGTCTTTACTGCATTTGTCATGCCTGCATTTCTGTAATACTTCCTAACACCCACCCCCAAACAATTAGAAAGCAATAATGCATCTTGGTTGTTTGTTTTTCCCCCCATCAACAGACTTTCACCAATTTATTTAGGAAGATTCTCCAAGAAAATCTGGTTTATCTCAACTTCCATACAGAAATAGACTCTTGCCAGAATTGGCAGTAAGAAAATACACCACATAAAGAAACTAAGGCATGTTACCTGCTGGAATGGAGTTGAAAGCTCAGCTTGCTGAAACGAAATCACATAAGGGAGATGAAAAGGTCTGAGTCCTCCCAAGTGCAGCTCCCTCATTAAGACACTCCACCTTATGACCTAACGAACGTAAGCGATGCTGCTTTCCCATCCAAGCACAGCTGCCAACAGGCAGAGTCAGCAGAGCTCAGCACAGATGTACTGCAGGAAACACAAATGCACCTTAAGGCCATGTAAGCCTTACTGTGCTCATTTGTTATTTGTCCATTGAAGGAGCTAAACACAGAGCTATTTTTTATATATGAACTCAGTGAGAACAAATACACAAATCAATGACTGTAGACATGGACATACTGAAGTTAACACATGCTCCATATCCCAGACTTGTCCTGAGCAGGAATCTGTAGAATAATTCACTGAGCTGATGTAATTAAAAGTTATTCTTAGCACAGATATTTCTTATCAGGTCATAAATTATTTCAAATGAGCTCTACTGTGCAATTTTTTACTTGGAACATCACCACTCAGCACCTAGATTAGTGAATGGGGCTGAATCAAAACCCTGGATCTGAATTGTACTGCTCTGGCTGGTACCCAGATGATGCAAGTGCCAGGTGCTTGGCAAGAGTCCTTCCATCCGCACGAGACAAGTCACCTAGCTACCTTCAAACAGTTCCTTTGCACTTTGGGACTCAGTCTGCAAGGCACCATGTAAGCATCCTCAGTGAAAAGAGTGCTCAAGGGTGCAAAGTGGAAGGACAGAAGCCTGCAGCAGATCTGTATTCACGCTGCACCTCAATTCACACAACCACAAGGCACCATTCTTCAGGGTTTACCATTCTCAGTGGACATTTAAGGGTACTGGTGCTCATAAGGATTTGGTGGATATCATGCACCTAAACGTCTGTCTGGTGCTCAGAGATGAAGCAGCTCTTGGTCTATAAAACTATCAGTTCCTGAAGTAAGGTAAAAAAAGTAAAAGAAGATGTAAAAGGGAATTTCCTCACCTCTGCCCATTCACAATTTTCTTCTGGCTTCTCTGTCATCTTCTCAAAAGGGGCAAGAGAAGCTGAATGAACAAGTTATTGATAAATCAAAGTAGGAGATCACTCAGTTTCAAATTGAAACATTTCCTTTCAGTTTTAATTGAAATACCACACCAGTCACAAAGACTTTACAGAAGGCATCATTCCATTTTGACAGAACTGAGCTCCTCAAACCTTAACTCCATTTAAAGTTTCACTGGTTAATGTCCTCTACCTGGGAAATGTTTATGCAACAAATAATGAGGAGGACTGAATCCTGACTGCTGGATTCTTCAGAGTTGCAGATGGGAACAAGATCCTCCAACTAATCTTAAAGGTGAAAAAAACCTATTAGAACAAAACAGCACTTAGATGGAGACATGCTAATGCTTCCACTCCCGTACTGTCTTCTTGGGTCTTTGAAGCTCCCTGTGTTCCACACTACATCCAACTGACACACACTGTGTTCCACCGCACATCTGACTGATTGCCATGCAGACTCACAGAATGGGAAAGTTTGAAAGGGACCACTAAATATCATCTAATAAAACCCCCCAGCTACAGCAGGTTCCCCTCAGGGGGCACAGGAACATGTCCAGGTGGGTTTGGAAATCTCCCGAGAAGGAGCCTCCACACCCTCCCTGGGCAGCCTGGGCCAGGGCTCCCTCACTTCAATAGTAGTTTTTCCTTAAGTGGAACTGTTTGTGTTCCAGCTTTTGTCCATTACCCTTTGTCCTGTCATTGGACACTACAGCAAAAAGTGTGACTGAGTGCCACAGCACATCTGGTTGCCACAAACACCTCACACTTGCCCTGGAACCACTGGGCTCTCTCCCTCTGTCTTGCACATGGCGTGTGCTACAAATGCTGTGGTTGGAGCAGGTCAACATCCCATTGCATCCACTGAGCCACAACAGACCCCATCTTCCTTTTCTGCAGCCACAGATGAGTTGCACAGCACAGTGCTGGCACTTTCCCACCTTGTACAACTTGCTTTTATCATCTGCTTTAGTAGGCAACACAGTAAAGCAGGAGAGAAGGCTGGAGAAAGGGAGAAATGAGAGGAAATACACACATGTGGTTGAGGTTTTACTTTCCCAAATACCATTTGAACTTTCTAGATTCATTATGGGGAAAAATTCAGGTGGCAGACTGATGAAGGAACTGGCTGCTTCTCTGCTTGAAAGTAGACATCCCTCCATGCTCTAATCATTGGAGGCAGAAAATGGAACAATTACTAGGTCATTCACCTTCTGCCATTCTCACAAACTGAGAGCTGTTGCTTAATACAACCTGGAGGTACTAGTTTTCTTTCCTGTCATCACCCAGTAATTCTGAGCCCAAACACAGCCATAAAGTCAACAACAGGTGCTCCTCCTACCCCAAACCCATTTCCTAATTTACTTATAACAGTAATTTGGCAACTTCCATGTTCTGCAGGGATAATAAGCTGGTTTTACCTACGTGTCTAGAAACCAAAACTCACTAGGCTGCTCTGAGAAGGGCAGGCAGTGGGTAAAGTCAAAGCCACAGCTTCCCTTGCACCTTGGTGCGTGCCACAAAGTGGTGGCAACTGGGTGCTCAGCTACACATGTAGTCAGCAACTTTGCAGGCTCTCTGGTTGGACACGTGGTATTCGCACCAGGAGCACCCTGGGGTGGATTCAGAGCTGTTGGGTGTCTGGGTGATGAGTTCTGGGCATTGGCCTCGGGTCAGTAGGGGTTGTTATGGCAAAAGCCTTTTTACAGCTCTGGCTCTATGGAGCTGTCGTGGGTCAATGCCAGTGGGCAGCACAGCCCCAGACAGCTGTGGGATGAGGAGGGGAGATGGAGGAGAAAAATCATAACTTGGGGGTTGAGATAAGAATGAACAAGTATAACAACAGTAAGAAGAATAAAGTATAATAATAGAAATTAAGAGAAATAGAACCCAGGAACAGACCAGTGGTGCCAATGCCGTTGCTCCCCCCTCACTGAGCGATGCCCCAGCAACCATCTGCCCCTCCCCAACAACCCCTTCAGCATCCCCCTGCTATCAACTCTTCAGCTAAACCCAAAATGTGACCCTGTAGCAGCTACTAGGAAGAAAATGAACTCTATCCTGGCTGAAACCAAGACAGGAGCTCAAGGCAAACTGAGGCTCTACTTCTTGACAATAAAACCAGCTCTAAAATATTTGCTGTCAAGCCTTTGAGGAACATTTAAGAAACAGACCCGGCAGAGTCATTGGAGCCAACGTGTCTGGAGACCCTCTTGTCTGAGTGGCCCTGTGACACGGGTTAACATCAAGGTAAACACCAAGGGCACACTGTGAGACTCACGTGGTGCAAGACAAACTCAAAACACTCAACTTTTCCAAGTCAGCATTCACCCCATGCTGCCATTTTATACCAAATGGTGCATAAATTGCTACTGATTTAAACTGTTTAGTTTAGAATGCTGTAAACTAAACACTGAGAGGGTGACAACTTCTTTGCACTTGCAGGAGATGCCCTGAAGCACGTTTGCAAGAGGCAGGTACAAGATGTCAGTGCTGTCCCTGATCCAGCAGTATATCCTGCCAGCACCCAAGCACTCCCAGGTTCTGCTTCTTTCCCTCCAACTGTTAACAAAAATCAGAGGAAATGAATTTAATTTAAGCCCAGAAGCTTAGTGAATCCCATCTCCATGAGTTCATGGCTTTCTAGTTATTAGAATATATCACCAAACTCCAGTTGTAGGAATGGGTCTTGCCTAGAGTTGGTTTTGGGTCAGGAAAGACTCTCCATTCCCCAAAAGGCAAAGTGTGTGAAGAAAGCATATGTTTTATTCTGAAGACTGAAAACGTGGATGAGTAAATCATCTTCCTCTAGTCATCACTGCTGGTTATCTGTGTCATATTATAGACACTCAACTGGAGAAAGTGACCTTTCAGGGAAAGCCATGTAATGCAAATTTGAATTCAGAAGGAAAACAAACCAAAAAACCCCAACAAGCTTGCAATGTTCATAGAAACACAACCAAAAAGAGCCTAGGATTTATTATCATGGCTCTCTGAGGTAAAATAAGTCATGGTAACATGGGTTTTGTCCATGCAGTTCACTGAAGATAACCCAGTCGCACCGACTCTCTTCCTAACTGTTTTGACTTCCATCAAACCCAAGGCTAGCTTCACTCAACACTAAATGGTCACAGGGCAAAAGCAGAGGACATTTTTCCTTACAGAAATCTGTCTTTAACACTATTATCTGAAGGAACAGTGGTAGTATGTGTCTATCACCAGTCATCACAGCTATGTGTGTGAGGACAGTCACAGGCCAGGCTGGAATCTCTGAGACAGACACTGTTTTAGAAGTGAAACCCCCTGAGACCAGTTTCATTTCCAGCCTCTGTGACTGGTGGGATGGGAGCAGCATTTTCCCCAGCACCAGGACTGGTGGTTACACACCTCCTGTGTGACAGGATCTGGTCCCAAAGGCTACGGGCACCTTTCTGTGGGTGAGGAGTTGAGTAGGGGAGGTTGTGGCCATTGATTCTGGCCTAAGCCTACATGGCAATAAGGAAAGCTCACTTCCCTTTAGGCAAACCCATAAACTCCATTAGGAATTACTGTAGTCTCAACTTACACTGCAATGTCTTTAGACATACAAATAGAAAAGTAAGACAAGATTCTTATCCACTTAAAAAGAAACAGCCAAAGCTGCCAGAGTTATGTTACCAGCTCCAGAGACTAATCTCACACCTTGTTCCATATTGATCTTATGGGCTGGCCCATGACTCAGCTTCCATTTGTGATACAGGTTTAAACCCATCCCCGTTGAGGAGTATGGGCATATGAGACCAAACCAAACCTCATCATATTCTCATTTATCGTGCGAATGGGAACTAAACGAGCATCTCAGGCATCACTTTGTTCACTGTTTTATTGCTGTTCTTCCTCCAGCTTCTCTTTTTGTACCTTTTTAAACCAATGTATCCAAAACAAAGCAATAGAGCAACAGCAAAAAACATCTGAACCCCGAAACTTGCAACACCCATGAAATCATTTGCAAAGAGAGCAGCAGAGCAGTGCTGCCTGTACTCATTTCCTTCTCTGAGGACGATGGTAAAAGTGCACGTCACTTTCATTCAAGTCCTTGAATATCTCCCTTTTGGTTTGATGCCCCTCTGAAGCATCTTTAACAACACTGTTTACAGTTTTATCATTGTTAATGACAGGAAAGTAATTTTTCAAATCTCCATCGAGGGCTGCTGAATGTTTACATCAAAATGGGAAGAGCTCTTTGCTTTGGGAGAAAATGTTGTAATCAAACCTCTGAGGGGGATGTCAGAGCAGTAAATGAAAAGGAAGCTTAGTTTGTGTGCGTTGGAAAAGGATCCATTTATTATCTAACAATTAACTAGTTGATCCAGACACACCTTTTCCTCTCCTCTCTTTGCTATCCCAGCCTACCAGCCCCCTTAAAAGCTCACCTATTGCAAACTACCTTCTCCACACAAGAGATGTAAATGCAGTTCTTTCCATTTGAAATAGCCTATCATTTATTTAAGCAGAAGGTAGCTGTGCTTTAGAAACCTTTCCCTTTGCTGCAGGAACAGTATTCCCCGATTACTGCCAGAGGTGAAGTTACTTTCAGCACAAGAGAGGTACAATACAGCACAGAACTTTCTTTAACCATGAAATTATCTTCTATGAATCAGAAACTGAACTGAGAAACACGTTACAGATGTAACGTGGGTGTGGGACCTGAGGTTTAGAGCTGAAAACAAAGCACAGTGAAGGCTCGTGAATCCATTTTACCAACTGGATCCAGAAGGACTATCCTAAGGACAATGAAACTGCTGAGAAAGAGTAAGCCCTTTTTCCTTTCCCCTTCCAAATCAGGCACTATACATCAATATTGGCATGTCTGATTCTCTCTTACACGACTCCTGTAACATCCTCCGCCACAGGTATCAACTTTGAAACCCTACCAACAATAAAATACAATTGGGTTTTCATAAGGGTAGTGTTGCTGCACATCCAAACCCAAATATTTGGGATAGTAGTAGCTGTTATTGTGTTCAGCCAAAAAACCAATGATTATTTTGTGAACAGCACTGAAAAACACAGACTGCAGAGCATATGCTTTTTATTTCAAAGATGGAAGAAACCCAGGCTCAACCCAACAGGGGCAAGAGGTTCTTATGATATTGCTTCAAGATACAAAAGAAGGAGGAAGAAACAGCAAAATTGTTGTGGACTGGAATTGATGAACTTGTTTCCCTGCAGGAACCATAAACACAATTTTCCCAGCATGGGATATAATAGTTCTCCCACAAATTACTAAAATATATTTCCAGGGCTCGATATAGAAAGCTGGATGCACCAGAAATGTTTGCAGCCTCAATGCAGGCAGTAATTGAGAACATGTGTGGCAGGGGGATTGAAGGGGGAGGAAAGGAGAGCACAAACCATATTCCACTGAAACACAGAGACAGGAGAAACACATTCCAGTCATCACCATTTTCAAAGAGCTTCCATTTGCAAGTGGGTTCAAACGCCACGTTCTGATTCCATCTGAGGAAAAGCACTCTCTGTGATTCTGCATGTCAGCCCCAAATTTAATGTACATTAACAATTTAAGAGCCATTGTTGAGCCTGAATAAAAAACACAAACAACAGTTTCATCAGCCTTCCCTTAAGCACAGAGAGGGGGGTTTGCTTCTTGTATAAATTAAGGGCACATTTACAGGAAAAGCTACCTTTGACTCCTTCCTCTCATTCTCCCAGGCTCTGCTTTTGGGTACTATCCAACATGGGTATTAACTAGCCCAATGATGAACAAGAAAAGCATATTCTAGCCTGTAGCCAAGCCTTCCATAAACCTGTAGTTCAGGTGTTTACCAGATCTATCACACTGAGAGGATCTGAGAGGAAGTTTCGTTTGCTTCCCTTGCTAATGAAGCAAAAGGAAGCTGCTCTCGTGCCTATTCTCCCTGGGTTTTTTGGGATAAAGTTCCCCAAACACACAAGCAAAGGGGAAAATGCATTTCAAGAATTGGATGATTTTATTTTTACAAGTCAATACTGACTACCCACGAAGTTGCAGCCTTCAAAATGCCAGCCAGTATTATTTTTAACAATGCTGTTCCAAAGCACACTTGGTAAATCAGTCTCTTCAGGCTACAAAGGAAAAAGCCCATGGTAAAGGCAGAAGAATAAAACTTTTTCCCAGGCCTACCAGACCCAAGAAAAACATGATAAATTATTCAGCATGTGAGCTTTACACTGCTCAGATTGGATTCTGGAGTTTCTGAGTATTACTCCTGAACTGCAGCTGCCAGATCAACACCCAGAACAAAAGTCAGAGCTTCTGAAGAAATGAAGCCCACTGATAACGCAGAGTGAGGCACTGTTTGGGTCAAAAGCAGTTCAAGGCCAACATCATCCCACAGGCATTTCTTGTTGCTTGGTCATTCTGAAGGAACATCCATAGGGCAGCCACCCCATGGGGCATAGCTTCACTGGGTCTGTTTTGCATTCCTCCAGGGCCACCAGTATGAAAGCTGTCAAGCAAGCTCAAAAGCAGCTCAAAATTGGGCCTCAAACCACTGCTCTAAAAATCCCCAGAAATTACTGCAGTTACCCATTCCCTCACTGTGATCTGGGGCTTTGGATGCTCGCTGGCTCCTTTACCTGGCTGCACTGTACCTGTACTGCCTTCCCATTTGGCTTTTGATCCTTTCAAAGATTCAGCATAGGAACTCTCTGGTTCTCTCTGTACAGCACCTAGCACTATGAGGATCTCATATTTCTAGAGACCATGTGACACAAAAGTGTGCATGAGGAATACTGTTTTGTAAGGCTGGTAAGTTTGCTGGGTGATGAGAAAACAGCTGCTTAGAGCCAAGGATTCCTAAACTCCATTTCCACTTAAAGATCTTCTAATGCCTGGTGACTGAGGAATAAGATGGCAGGTGAAATACAAAGTCAATAAATGGAAATTAATGCATACTGGGGAAAAAAGGATTGTAAATCCCGAATGAAGAATGACAGGCTCTAAATGAGCTATTACCACTCAGGGAAGAGATGCTGGAGTCACCACGGGCTCTTCTCCAAAAAGGTCAAGGCTTTCAAAGAAGCTCAGAGAACAGGAGTAACTGGGCAGGCAGGTGAGAACATCTCACTACCCAAGAGCACAAATCCAACACATAACCAGCTGCCAAGTACTACATGATCAAGCCATCCCAAGGCTACCAAATGGGCTGAGTGGGATTCAGTTGGAAGAAACACAGAAGGGGCTGGGTGATGCAAGATGTGGAAGACTGAACAGATGATTGTCTGACTGCAAGAAGCGGTGGCTCACTGGGAGATTCCAGAAGTAATTATGGTCAAGGTGATTAAAGAAGAATTCAGCATCTCACAATGTGTGAGAGAGTGGGGGATGTAATTAAATGATCTGATAGCACCAAGCTTTCCATTTAAAAGCCTGCACGACTGTGTATGTGTATGAGAGGAGTGGCCAAATAATAATGCAAAAGCCAATTTCTGCAAGGAAGAGATGGGTTCCAGAAAAAAGAATTCACTGGTGTCCCAATGAACATCCCTTAGGATGTCCCTTAGGACATCTCTTGCACTTCTGGCTCTAGGAGGATGCTCCAGGGTACTCCCACAGGCCCTGTTACACTTCCCTGAGCAGCACCATCATTGCTATGGGAGAAAGCACTGGGTGAGATGGCCCCTTGCTTTGACCAACTTTATATTCTAAAGGATTGCACAGCTCAAAGCAAGGGCAAGACAGGAATATACAGCATGAAATAAACCACCTACCACCCTTTAGATAACTGGCTGGAGTGTCAAACGGCACCAGTACAGGCAGAACAACACTCTCTCTGTCACTGCACCCTCTTGGTGAAATCTGTCAGCTCCTTCCAAGGGTGGGGAAGACAGAATTACCAGCATTAAGCTGAGCTGGTTGTCTGACCAAGGTAAATCAGAGCTCACTGCCTCAGATATAGCCACAAAGAATCCCATGTTTCAAAACCTGATTCTCATTCTTCTCATATTCCAGATGGGTAAAGGGTAAAGCCTGCCATCAACACATACCCTACATACCACACTCTCTGCTGGCATAGCTCTCAGTTACTCAATTTGTGAAGTTTTTTTTTAGACAGAGTTGTATCGGGAATAAAGTCAGCATTTTATTAATGGTTTAGAAGTTTCAGCTACCAGAGATCAGCATTGGCTGTCATCTCAGCCAAATTAAAAAGCATCTAAATGGCAGTGGTCTGTGTTTTAAAGAGGCATTTAAAGTCCACGGGAACAAACACAATGCATTTAACATGCTGGGAAAACCTTTCCTTAGGCACAGGTAGCAAGAAGTTAAGGTAGTTCTAAGTGAGAGCCTGAGGGCAACAGACAACATCTTTCCATTTCCAATTGTCTCAGGCTTGATAGGTACTGTGGAAGTGAAAGGAAATGCTGTGCCTCCAGGGCAGGTTTTAATACTTTAACTAACAGATTTTGCCCTGCCCCTGCCCTCTTTGCTTTCAAATGGAGATGAATCAAGCACAGAACCACTTAAAACATCCCTTCACGTGAAATTCTCATCACCATTTCAGTTAGTGTTTTACTGTACTGCTCCTTTCCTGCTTCCTCACAGAGGACAGGAAGAGAAAAGGCAAGAGATGATGTTTCAGTAACCGATAGAGTCCATAAATGTCTTCTGTGGAAACAGCCAAAGATTACAAGACGGCCAGACCTTATGAAGGCCCAACAGGCTGTAATCATCTATTTGTGTCCTGTCCTTATGAAGCACTGTGCAGGATAAGTATGAAACTAGATTGAAAACATTAAAGCAACAAAATAACAGCTGTCAAAGACTCACAGAAAATTAAATTGTGAAATCACCAGCTGGGATTAAAAAAAAATAACAAAATGACAGAGTCTTCGTCTTGTAAGGGTCTGGGGAGGAACAAATACTCTCACAAAAATACAGAGCTGCCTCATCAAAAGACACCTCCAAAGAATGAGAACTTAATGAGACACAGTCTCGGATCTTCTTCTGTGTTGAGGCTCACCAAACCCAAACAAGGGTAAGGCTGGGCAGTATCAGCTTCACCTCCATCCTAGGCAGCTCTGCCTGGGAATACTTCATTCTTCCTTCCAACCAGTAAGTGGTCAAGTAGACACAACAGAAAATACAATGCTGGATGTTGCTTTTAATTTTCATCAATAAAGAAATTTAAACTGTTAGGTAACTAAAAAAGAGACACCTACAGAGACACCTCATGCATCCATGATACCTGTGTGCTCATAACGTACCAGCTGGGCTGAAAAGCTCCAAAGGGAAAGTTTCTCTGCTGTAAAAAAATACAACCAGCTCAGCTGCCCAAGAGCTCAAGCCTGCAACATCCACACTGTCCAGCTCAGAAAGGACACAAGTCAGTATCTCAGTAAGCTGAGCCTTTAATATAAAAGGCTCTTCTATCACCTCAGTCCTGTACCTAGATGCTTCAACAATATGATTCCAGCGTTCTATGTAGAACATAAGTATCTATAGATCTAAGGGAAAGAAAGCAGGGTCCTGTGAACTGAGAGAAAGGCTTGAGGTATATTAGCAACCCATTTCCACTCCAATCAGGATTGAAAAAACACTTTACAGATACAGATGAGGACTTTCATTCATTGTCTGCACAAGTCCTTTCTGCACACAGTCTTTCAAAATGCTTCCAAGCATGATCTTGAGACAAAAGCTTATTGGTTCATCTGGGTGAGTAATCTGGATTTTACTTAAAGCTTCCTGAAGAGTCTGATGAAAAGTTTCTTCTGCTGAGGAACCACAACCAAGATAAATGCCAAAAACTTCAGGTGAGATGCAGCCTGAGCTTTGGGCAGCATAACAGAAGATGCAATGATGCCAATGAAAGCAAATGACCTCATATAACACAATTCTCCCTTCCCCAGAGCCAGCAAATACCTGTGATTAGCACCATCAGAAAGCTCTCTCAAAAGTATATATTCAGGTCACAGAAAACACTTTAATATCCTTGAAGAAGATACAAAACTAAATAGAATGTTCAACTAAGACAACATGGGTGGAATAAGAACTAGAGACCACAACTTATTGCGAGGCTGTGAGTGGATCTGAGAGAACACTTAATAACTATTGTCGAGCAACAAAAGAAGGAAAGACTCTTAGGAAGGCACAATTCCACCTGGCTCCTATTTGCTGCTTTTCACAAGTACACCTCAAAGCACTTCTAAAGAAAGTCAGTATCAATATCAGGTTTTATTGCACCCCTCCTTTACAGGACAAATCACAAAAGCAGTAATTCTCTCTGGCGTCACACAACCCAGACAGGTCTGAACATTTAGTGCTCTTCCAGCAAGTCCTCTAGAAGAATAAACAGTTCAAAACAGTTAAAGAACATTTTTAACCTATGCTGAGGATAAAGGGAGTGCAGCCTTGGGCAATATACAAGACTTTGCTTTCAAGCCAAGACTTCACTTTTTTCACAGCAGAAAGAAATGAACAGAATCACCAGGTACTGCTGTCCACACACTCTACAGTGAGAGAGCTGTGAGGAGGTAAGAAAACAGCACAGTCCCACAGAACAGCAGGGTCTGATCCAAACCACCAGCCCCCTGACATCCTCATCCACAGATCAATCCAAGCAGTGGCATAAAAGTTGGGAAAAGAAAGGAATGACTCAAAAAAGTATGTGTTTTTTTTTTTTTTAAAGCATGACTAGGGATCTACATGTAATTTGGTCCAACATGGCTCACAGGCCTCCAGCAGGATATGGCTTCCCAAAATCAGATGTCTCCAGCAGCAGTTTCAGGAGGTTTCCAAGACACACAACACCTGCGCTACCATCCCAGAGAGCATGTGGAGGATTGATAAGAAAACTGTCTGGAACTAGGACTTCACTGCTGTGGGGAAAAGAGGGTTCAAGACAGTCTGGGAAACATACCTCTCTCTTTCAATATGGACAACTTCTGTTTTGCTAAGCCCAAGGCTTTACTGTCAAGCTCACACTTTGAGATACAGTCTGCAGGCTTTGTTCTGGCAGGAATGAATTGACTGAGTCACCATTTTTTTCCTGCTGTCGTTGACCTGTGTCAGTAAGTAAACAACATGGGTTTTTTGATCAGACAGAGAGCGAGGGGGTGGAAGCTGCTCAAAGAACAGAAAACAATCATAAATGAACCTCTGATCTCAGAGGCTGTTATAAATCAAGAGGGGGAGCAACAGAGAAGGTGCTAGGAAACTCGCTGGTTATTGCACAAGCTTTTCTTCACTCACTGCCAAGATTCAAATCCCACTGGAAGGTTAGTAACAAAACAGCCTTCTCCACAGCTACGACAGCGATCCCAGTTGCCAAGCTGAGAGTCATCTTTGTTATTCCAGTTCAAGATACTGCATTAATGTATCTACATTATCACAGGCAAGACCTCAGACTCCACTATGTCTGTCTTAGTCCAAATCTAGAGCATTTGCTATTATTCTCAATCCAGAATATCTCAATACACAATTCTGGTCTATTCTGCTCCATCCTGACATACCTTCTCTGATGCTTAAGCTCTGCTGAGCAGCCCTTTCTTCCTCACCACCTTCACTGGGGGGATGGAGAGTTGCACTGACTATGGAGGCTGCTAAAGAAGATGAGTAGCCACACACTTCAGATGCAACATCCTCAGGGCAAGTGTTATCTGTAAACCTCATCAGGATCCTTTTCCACAATTAAACACACCTGATCTTGTCACAGTGAGAGAGATAGCAACTTCAACCAACAATACAAAGGTTAAAACTCAGATGTGGTGCAAGTCACAGTGGTTTAAGGGTGATGCATGTCACACAAGGGGTGCTCTGGAGTGATGAAATACTTTATATTCATCTCTCTGTACAATTAAAACTTCCTTAAGCAGCAAGGGCAAATGTAACAAAACCACAACTGAGTACTTGTGTACTAGATGAACTAGGCCACACCGTATAGAAACCCTGTAGGTTATTTCCAGATCCACTTACACAGCCCTTCATAAATGCCTGCTGAAGACATCAATCAAGCTTCCTGATGCAGAATGACTGATTTCTCTGGCCATCTAGAATACTTTATATCTCAAAGAAGTGAATAAATCCAGAGGGAAGTTACCATTCATTTATTTGCCAGTGAGTTCTTTGCCATTTTGCCTTTTGCAACTCTGCTAAAATGAGTATTTCCATGAACTGTGGAGTGACCCTCTGACATAAAGAGCAGTCAACTCCTATCACATCAAAGAGTTCAAACAGCATTTTGCACCATAAGCAGCCATTTCACCCATGGATTTAGGTGCTATTCCCTGTGAGCGTGGGATCAAGAGCTGGTAGGAACGTCTACACACTGCTGTGTCCTGCAAACCAGGCACAGCAACAGGACTGCTTTGGAAATGTCAGGTTTTGATTAGCCTTCCCCTGTGACTACATTTCACTGTTTAACCTCAACAGAAGGCTGAGATGCCCAGGAGGTGTCTGGAGAAGCTGAGTGTGCACTCCAGCAGATGAAACACGGCCCGGGGTGCTGCGGGTTAGGTGGAGTGGCTGTGACCAAGGAGCGGGCAGAGCTGGGCCGCGTGCCACTGGGGCTGCCTGGCGTGGAAAGGCAGCTGGCACATACTAAAGGAACCAAGATGTTATTCATATGAGAAGTTCTGCTTGTTCCTTCCTCTTCAATTACTCAGCAACAAGGGGATGGAAGAGATGACCACACAGGGTAGGGAAGATTTGGGAATGAAGTATGGATAGAGGCCCCATTTTGGGCCTGGTTTTAAAGAGAAAGGCAGTTTTAAAGCTAACACACTATGCCACTTGTCCCTTCCAGATAAGTTTTTGACCTAATGTCTAATTACTATTAAATGTCAGATTGGGAGACTTCAAGGGTACTAAATTCATATAATGTTCATTGAAATGAGTGCTAAACAGAAGAGAAAAGCCTGTTTACAGCAGCACTGAAAGGTCACAAACGTTCTTAGACAGCAAAGAATCCACAAGAGGCATGTCCCAACCACAGGAAACCTCAGAGCTCACACCACGCTAGGCTCCAGAGAGCCTGGCTGAAAGAGAAAGCTAGAGGAAACCAGCTTTACCAGTTTAGCTGCTCGTTTTCACCAGAGAAGTGCAGTCCAGGCATGCTTTGTGAGGCAGAGTCCTTGTTGGTTTAGAAATCCCACATAAATCTGTGCTGTTTCTTAGTACTGATTGTTTAAAAGAGCTGGAACACTCAGTAGTTGAGTGTCTCCAGCTGAGGGAAGAGCACATGGACTGGTAGGGGAGAACTGCTCCAATGCCTGTAGCTGGGGACACAAAGATGTGAGTGTCACCACCCCAGATGAGAACCAGATCTAACCCAAACACAGCAGCCTATACACAGGCACATGGATGTCTGTGTAACAAATAGGGTCTATCCCCTTGCTTGCTCTGGGGAGATTGTAATGACTGAGGGGCATCTCTGGCCAAAGGACACGGCCCAGCCAAGCCTCCTGCCCTGCCAGGTCACAGCAAGCCTTGCTCCCCTCCTGGAGTTTCTCATTCATTTTGGAAGAAGCAGGGGCACCCAAAGCCAGCTCTGTGATTTGGGAGAAGGCAAACCCAAGTATGAGCTTTTGAAGGTTGAGGACTGGCAATCTTTCAATAAAGCAGCCTAAAAGTTTTCAGTTACCTCAACATCTGCCTGTATAAATATAACATTCGTCTCAAAGTCAACAGTGGTCTGTTTTTATCTTTACCTTCCTTTGATGCCGTTGCCCAGAGGGCTGGAAATACTACTTAGCAGCATCACCACAAAAGCGTAGGTAGCAGGAACTTCTGCATCCATGGCTGATGACTCAGGAATCCAGGATAATTCAGTCTTGACTTTTGGATGTTTCCGTTACCTGGATTTTCACCATCTGTACAGAGTTCTTCTCCTTGGAAATGGTCATCTCTTTACCCTGACACACTTAACTTCAGGTTTCAGCATTGCCTATTAGCTATAAGCCACCGAGCAAACAAGGCTTAAGGAGAACCTCGCAGAAATTAGACTAGGGGAATATATGTTTTAGTCATTGATATAAACGGAAAATCAACTTTGAGCTGCTTCTGCCTCACTGACAGCAGCACTGTTCCATAGTTATTTGCCAGGCAGCCAACTTCCAAGCAAAAATCTCAACAGCCAGACTTTTAAAGGTAGGCAGGGCTGTTAACAGGGCAGACCATGAGGCTTCCAAAGCATCTGCCTCTTCAAGAGAAATGGAAAAGGAGCCAATGCCTTTGAAAACCGATATGAGTAACCACATCTCAAAATGAACTAACCCCCTTCGCACATGCAGTGCCTTGTCTCACCCTGTAAATGTGGGGAATGTCTGCTTCCCACCCAAGGTGCTGCTGTACCATAGGGTCTCTTTCCCAGAAAGAGGAGGAGGGACTTCACTAGGAGCTGCTACCATTCCTAGACTGAGTGAATCACTGAGCACTGGCAGTAGGCTAGAGGAAATCCCATCTAAGCAATCCTTCCTGTCACAAAAGGTAGATGAGTTAGATAAACTCGGTAAAACCAGAGATCATTCATGTTGAGTTAATCTGGCTAAGGCACAACTCCAGCTCTCTTTCAGGCTAGTAGGAGGCAGAAGACACAACAAGTGAGATCAAAATGAGCTCATGGTGCCAAATTCTTTCATGCTACACATGGAACAGCATGTCATCCTGCACTAATTTGTGCTATGGTTTCTTATTCATTCCTCTGCATCGGTTTCAGATACACTCAAGCTGCATATCTTTAAATGGACATGCTAAATATAAGCTATGAAGCTGACTGACAGTTATATTTTTGACTTTTATTTAAAGGCATGACTGAATCTAGTATTGCTACTTTCCCCTCAACACTCACGTTTGTCATAAGAAATTCCATTCCACGGCAGGTAAGAGAGGTAAGGGAAGTCTCACTCATCTTCCTAAGAAAAGAAGTTCCTTCTGTCTTAGATAAACACCGTTTACATCTTCCAATATATATTCACATCTGCATCCCTACATGTGAATCTACTAGTCACATCAGTGCATACAGAAATGATTTATAAGCTTCCTCTGTTTTTACTAGTCTAACGATCCTTGTAGCCAGCCAGCACTTCAGTAAAACCCAGAAAAGCCCACTCAAGGAAGCACACTCTCCCCTGAATCACTCACAGGCAGTACCTCAAATTCTAGCCTACAGGAATTACTTGGAATCTGCCAAATTAAGCTGGCTAATTTATCTTGTTGTTTCAGGAGATTTGGGGCAGAACAGAACTTAGGCCACTTATGGCATACAAAGACACTTGGCATTCTAAGCCAATTTTACAGAAAAACACAAGAATAAAAGGAGTGCTCATCAGAGACAAACTCAAAGGAACAACAGAAAACGTTTTCACTTAGTAATGGACGTGCTTCACCCCGTGTATCACACAAGTGCTACAAGACTTATCTGCTCTGTCAACCTGCTGCCTGATGCAACAAGTAGATTCAGTTTGGGTGTCACTTAGTGTGGCTATATCTTTCAAGCTATGTACCTCAAAGACAAAAACAGTGTCACAACACAGCCTCAGGAATGCCAGCTCTCCAAAGACGGATTTTGAGGGCCAGAAGGAGGCATTATCCCCCACGCCCACAAATTTTGACACAAAGTCCAAAACTTGCATATAAAGCAGAATCTTAAGTGTGAGAAAACAATTACACATACAGGTGCTGAGTTCTTTGGAACAAAGGTTTAATGAAGAAAAGAAAGCAAAAAAAGATGCTTTTCCAGTTTAAGATGCTTTAGAGTGTGAGGGAGCTCTTGTTCTCGAGAGGCGAGTGCGAAGGGCAGCCTCGTTCCCTTGGGAAAAAGCCAACTCCTCTGCCCTAAGAAAAGGTCCCTGCAAAACAAGAATGCAGCACTTGCTCCTGCATTCCTCCCCAGCTTTATGTCTATGATTGAAAAGGCTTTTTTTCCTCTCTCAAGCACAGGAGCAGCCAAATTACTACCTTCAATTTCTGCCTAAAGAACACATCCAAGAAAAGCAAGAGTGAAAACAGGCACAGGAGCAGAAATGCTTATGTGAGTGCACATGGCTGTTGGAACTGCAAGGACAAGCTTGGATCTTCACCTGCAAGTAACAGGGAAGGAATCTAACAGAAGTGGCAGCACCTGGGACTCGAGGCTCTAAGGTGCAGCTCACGGCTTCAACACGAATTCACTGCAGCATTTGGGGCTGGCTGCTGAAAATCCTCCTCCAGTTAATTTTTCCAGTGAAAATTAGAGTTGAAAGGAAACCACGTCAGCCTCTCAGGTATGCTCTGAGCTTACCAGATGTGGAGAAGCACTACATTTCACAGGCAAGTCTTTCACCCAGCATCAGTAAAGGTGGCAATATGTTTTAGTTTTCCTGTGATAGTCCAGTAGATTGTGGTAAGACACAAATCATGGAGACAAGCCAGAAAATACAGACTATGCAGCTGGGGGTAACATATGGCTTCTGCTACCTCTGCTACAACTTGGGTGGGGAAATATGACAACGCATCCATTCAGGACTTCAGCTCTCACAAAGTTTGCAACCATCCTTAAAATCATAAAAGCATTAAAGGGCCAAGGCATAAGGAAGAGATAAGGAGAGCAGGACTCAAGAGTGGGCACATAGGAGCTTATGTACATGCTCTTAAGTGTTCATGTACCTGTCCCTCAAGATGCAACTTCTTCCATTCATCTGTCATTTTAGTGGGAACTGTTTAAGGCTTCATTCCAAAGCCCAAGCAGTTGCCTATGCATATTAATGACTATTAGTGCTGACAGCATGCTGCCATACTGTCAAAATGGGTAGCTCTGCAACTCCCTGATTCAAAGCACAGATAGGTGGGTTTGTGCACATATTATTCAGCTGCCCAAGGAGAAAGAACAAACAACCCATTGTGGGCATCTGAGAAAGCAAAAACCCAACCTACTATGGTGAAGACAAATCAGGTTTCGGTAATGCTGCTGAGGACACCGTTGATGACAAATGCTGAATTCTGGCTGGAATGTGTGGGGTGGAAAGATTAAACGTGCTCTGCCATTTAATCAACTTTACACTAAGCTCTGTTCCTCTCTGCCTCGCTCCCTTATCAAAAGAATGAAGCAACTTATCAGATATTTCCAGGCATGCTTTCAGATATTATGACCGACTTCAGTAATACAGCTGCCTTTGCTGCTGGAGAAGGAAGGAAAAGGTGAGACATAGGTCAGAAGCCCACAGTTGGGATGAAGTATTGTCACCAAGTTAACTCCTTTTGTTATAAAACCAAAGGCATTATTATACATAGAGGGTTGTATTTTAGGCATCAATTACAATGAGCATCGAGGCAAGAGAAGTAAAGCTTTGGTGTATTATTAAACAAGTACAAAGAAATCTGGTTAATTACAGAGCCTGCTGGCACTTTATTGTCCCTGTGTGCCCAGACAGCCTGCATCTTGTACCAACAACTCAGGAATTGCTGATACACTGACATGAAAGGGAGGGAGCAGCAAAGGAAGCAATGTTGCTGACATAACTACAAACAGAAGAGCCCTTTATAAAGGACCAGTTAAGTGACATCTCACAGGTGAGGAGAAAGGTCCTGAAGCATTAACCCACAAATCCAAAAATAGGGTGGCAAATTCTGTGTGTTTATGGAGATTTGATGCAACTTGAATGCTGCAGGTTGATATTTGCATTAATTCACAGACTTTCAGGCTGAAGTTGGGGTATCAGTCTCCTCCTCTCCCCAAATTACTAAAGTAAAAAAGACAATTAATAGGCATGTAACGTGGACCAATATCCAGGGAACATCTCAAACTACAAACTAGAGTCAACTACAGAGGAATAGTAGCATTGGTATTGACAAAATGCTCTTCTTGCATCAGAAATTGTTTCTTGTTTATATTCAACAAGAATCAAGTCTGTAGCTGAAGAGCCTGAAAACCAAGCAAGGTAGAGAGCAAACACTAACACGTGCCACAGAGTGAGCTCATCCCTTATGCCTGACCACCCATGAACACTGCCATGTCCATAGCACTGCCTTTATCATTTACCAAATCATTCCCTGAATCAGCAGTGGAGAGCTGGAAAAATGCTTGAAGATACCTCTTGCTTTTAAAAGACCTGAAGATCTTTGAAGAGAAAAACTATATTGATGGAAGCAACAGAGCTCCATGGCCCAAAGCACTTCTTCTAAGTAGGAGCAGTTTGATGTTGAGGCCACCACACAGCTGCGTGTGCTGGAAAAAGAAGTCTGCACAGAGAATTAAGCATTTGTGTGCATCAAAGATAGCAAGTGGCAAAAAATAAACAAGGAGAAGAGGAGGCAATAGATGGAATAAGCGTTTCCAAGGGCATTCTGTTATGGCTTTAAATTTAAACTATTGCATGTTTTTGCATAGAAATAGTAACACTCTATTGTACTTCAGTGTAGTGCCAGACTCTGCCTTCACACTAAGGATCAATGTCTTGTGCTCACAATACATCCAACTGTTCACCTCTAAGCTTACAATGGAGAAGGAAAACAATCAAGGCCTATAGGCAGGGCACTTCTGAGGATACTGCTGCTTCAGTATAAAGCCTGTTATCAAGTGTTCACCTATGCACCCTCACTCAGAGCTCCCTCCTGCTTAACAAGCCCTTTCCTCCACCTTCAGTTACTTCCAAATATTCAATTCAAACAATACTTACTAAGCAAGCAGAAAATGGCAAAGTGTAGCAGCCCCCTAGATCTCCTCTCTGCTTTGCACAGACTCAGAAGACAGTTTTGCTAGTGTGTGTACAGCAAAATCCTCAAACAAAATGCATCCATAAAACCCAACCTCGCTCTGTAACTGCAGCTACAGTCAACACACAGCACTTGGATCTTTGGAGGTGACAAGAATCTGGGGAGTCTATTACAGTAACAATCCTTTCACTACATTGAAATACAATGTCTTTATATGGTCGTCAGAACTGTAACATCTTGAACTATCCCTGATGTATTTACCCCAAACGAGCCTTTATTCCCCTCATGTTTTGCAGATCAAATTTGAGAATCAAAGCTGCTTGAGCCATCATTAAGTTTCCTGTGTGATCTTAGGCCAGTCTCTTTGCTCTGTGAGCCCCTTTTCACATGCACCTCAGAACAAAAAGCTGGAGAAGCACTGGCATTATGACACTGCCAAAAATCCCAGAAGCTCTGGTACAAACTGAGCAGGCTGAGCTCTTTCAAGGATGGAGCGGAGCACAGAAAACAATGAGAAGGCACTGACGTTTGATTAAAAGGCAGAAAGGCCACAGCTACAGAGAAGCACACATGTCACTGCCAGGCTCAGCCCACCCTAACAGCCCCTATATCAGCCTGGGGTTAAGTGAAGAATTGCAGGGATGTCAGACAAACAAGGAGAGAAACAAGAACAGATTCGGTCAGACCACAGAAAAATCTTTATATTAATACAAATGCCCAATTTAAGCAAACACCTAATGTGGTGATACAGCAACCCTTCCCTCAGCCTGTGGAGCAGAACTGAGCCCAACCACTGTCCATCCTTCTGCCCTCCCCCCTTACAAGGGAACAGAATGAAAACCTGAACCCCCAGCAGCAAAAGAACCCGAAGAAAGAGCTGTGGCCCAGATGTCTGGAACCAAGCCCTTGCCCACATGCTCACCTTTCACACCTAAAGCCACTGGTTTAAGGAATAACACTGCCAAAGCATTGAAATCCAGACTAGGCACTACCCGGCCCAGCAAAGAGAAAGTTGCTGCGTTGCCATGGGGACACGGTGAGACGAGGTGAGGTGAGGCAGCACAGGCCTGACCAGCACACCAAGGTCCTGGCTGCCACAACAGCCACCACATCCAGAAGCCGGGAGAGCCACAGAGTGACAGCTGGCACCTTTCAGTCAGGCTTTGCAGCATCTTCTGCAGAGCAGGGGCTGGGGAAGAAGGTTCCTGCTGTTGTATGTCTTGAGATGAGACAAGAGATGCTGTAACTCCTCCCCGGATTTGCTTGTTATAGAAACCCTGGCAGAGGAGGCCTGCCACATCTAAAGGAGTGCAAGTCCCACAACTCCTCCCTCCCAATCTCAGAGAGCCAGAAAGCATCGTCAGACCTCACAGCTGACATGTGGGAAGAACATGCAAAACCCAGGGACTGACTGGGGACACGCAGTGTAGGGTCCTGTGGCAGACACAAACACCCAGGACGGTGCAGAGAAGAGAGGTACAGCAGGGGAACAAGCACTGTGTGCAGAGGACTCCCTGCACCACGAGGCACTGTTTCACTGCTGAGCCCCATGCACCAAGCTGTGGGCAGAGCCCCGGTGAAGCTGACACCTGCACAGCCAGCAGGCATGTTCCCTGTTTGGGAACTGTGAGCTGAAAACCTCTAAAGAGAGACAAAGAGAGTTCCGTGCTGACCGTAAAGCCTGACAGGCTGGAAGGCAAACACCAGTTTAATTAAAGTTCACTATGAATATCTGAGTGGAATTCAGCTGGCCTTGGATTTAACAGGGAAGAAGAACGCTACTTTTACTAGTGCAAATTGAGGCTGAAAAAGTGACCATAGCTACCTGAGGAATAAGACTATCTGTAAACTTTAGTCCATTTGATATAAAAGGTCCCTCAGTGCTGCAGAGCAGAAGACATCACCCAGCACCAGCCAGTGCTGCAGGAGCAGCCATCAAGACCTTGACTAGACCTCTGGTGTCTTTTTATGCTCAAAAATAGAATAAGGCAAAGCACTGCAGCAAACATAAACCTTTTCTACCAACTGCAATACTTAGATGCTACTCCTGCTTGTGTTTATGACAATACTTTGGCACCCTAACCAGCACAGGGCAAGAATCAAGGGCTGGCTCCTTACACAGCGGCACTTTTGTGTTAACTCCTTCACAAAAGCAAACAAGCCTTTTATTGGCAACCTACATGCACACAGACACACAGCACAAGGATGCAGTTAGAGAAGGCTTGACAAAATTCAACTCCCCAGTGAATTTCAATTATATTCCTTCAACAGTTTAACAAATGGCAAGTTTGAACTAGTGGCAAAACCAAAGCAATTTGACTGGTCACTGAAGTACATTTCTATGGCTTGTGTAACTACATCCCTGCAGCAAGGGAAGAAATTAAACTCCAACCAATTACTGTGTGCTGGCCCAAAGATTTTGGTACAAAGCTCTGTGCTGGCAACCAGCCTTGCAATGGCCAGAGCAGAGGATAATTTGTGACTAATTCTGCCAGGGAAAAATGGGAGCTCTGAAGGCTGACACCTCAAAGAGCCACACAGGAATGTTGCAGCACGCATCTCTTCAGCAGCCTGTTGCCCATTACTGCCTGATACTCAGCAATTCAGGACATGCATCATCTGCAAACGTATTTTTACAAATGGAGCTTCACATCTCCCTGAAGCAAACAGGTATAAACTGTCCTTAACTTCATCACTTTCATCTTCACACATGGAAGACTGGGGTGAAACCAACTTCCACAGCCCAGAGCAGAGCTGAGATTAACATGAATGTAGATGCCACAGCTGAGCTCAGCTCAGGCATCCCACCCCTTCACTCCTGGATCTGCTCAACAGAGAGCAATGCTCCTGCCATGCCTCTGCACTCCCACTACTGAAACTGGAACTTGGACACAGCCATCAAGCAAATTGAAGAACTCCTGCATTAGGACAGGGACCTCTGCAAACAGTCATGAGAGCATGGGTAGTCTTTAAAACAGACATTTCTGCACAATCAGGAGAGTGAACTCCAAAAGCTTAAGGCCCAAGAGGTTGTTCCATCCTGCAGTCCGGGCCCCTTTCAGTGCCAGTCTCAGACAGGAGCAGAGCTTCAGGGGAAGAAGGGTGAAGGACTCTGGATAAGAAGAGTTTCCAGGATCCTTTTCTGTTGCTCTCCTAAACCGGTCACAGCAGGAAGGGTGTGAAACCAGTATACCCAGAAATCCTCTGAAATGGATGTGGGAAAGCAATGACACCCAGACTGACACTCACCAGGCAATCCAGGCCCAGGTCTCAGGACTCAACATGTACCCAGGCATTTCCTTTGGAGGAGCTTTTCACTACGGCAGGTTCCATTCCTTGGATAAGCCCTTGTCACAAATTCTCAGTCATTTGCCACAGAAACCAGGGAAAGGGTCTGTTTTGGTTTTTGTTTTCCTTAGGGGGCTGCTTTGTGGCTAACTCCAAACAGCCTCTTGGTCAGCTGAAGGCAATGGCACAGCTCTACCCTAGGCAGCACCAGCCCTTTGCTGACAAGCAGCCAAGGCACAAGGTTGTCAGCTGCAGAGCCGTCGCTCACCACTTTCCTTCCCAGACTACAGCTGTAGAGTAGAAAATATCAGCATAATTAGAAAGAAGGAGAAAACACACAAACAAATCCAACCAACCAGGCAACAGCAGAAGTGCTGTGAGAACCCCATCCTGAAGGCAGCTGCAGCCCTGGCTTGCTGTGGATGCCCTGAGGCTGGGCAGAGGGATGATAAACTGGCAAGAGGAAAGGTGTCCTACACCTCCACTGTACAAGCCAGTGATCTCCTTATCCAGACAGACACAGCAGGAAAGGCTGAAGACAGAAGGACATTTTATCCTGCCTTGCAGATAGGAAAAGGAAAGAGAGGAACTTAAGGCAAAAAAGGCCAAAGCTTGGCTGCAAGGAGGTCTTTGCTGCCCCAAAGGTTGTTGCTATTGAAATCTGTGAGGCAGCTGCAATGGCAGTGCTGAAACTGAACAGCAAAGCCCAAGCCTCAGCTCAAAGACCAACCCAAGCTCTCCCTTTAGAGCCTACAGAAGTACTTGCAAGTCCTTCTCCATAGCCCAAGAACAAAGCCCAGCTCCTGCCAGTACCAACTACGTCTTCTGACATGTTCCTTGTACCAAAAAGACTGCTGAGACATATCCAGTCCCTCACAGATTTGTTTTCACTAAGGACATCTACTATCATGGAAGGAAGAATAAAGAAAACTGGGAGACAAAGTTCTAATCCCAGAGAAAACCCGAAGTTTCTCACTTTCTGCCGGTGAGCATGTCTTGGAAAGCAGCCGCAGAGGCTGCTGGAAATAGAGGAGATGCAGCACTCCAGGCTATGCCAGGGACCTTTGCCTGCTGCAAGGAAACACAGGCAAGACACAGACAGAAGGATCCCAGGGCTGCCTTTCCACCTCCAAATCAGTATTTAAAGTTACAATGGGAGAAAATGCCTACTTGTTGGTACAGAATTATGGAGTTATGACAATAAATCCCAGCTGAGCTACAGAGGACACACACAAGGAGAGTAATTTTTTCTTACCTACATAGTGAATGAACTGTGTAATTCTACACTCCCCCCCCCCCGATGTGTTGTTACACATTTCAGCAGTGTTGCTACACTGCAGTGATTATGAATCAAATATAGTTATTTGTATTTATTGGTGCATTTCCAAAAGTTGTACTCTAACATACCCTGAGAGGGACACCAAAAATGATTCTGTGATCATATAGACACCAAGAGCTCTCCCCCAGAACAGCCTCCAGGTCTGGCATCGCAGCAGATCAGATGGCTGCATGCTGGACTCAATTATCTTAAAGGTCTCTTCCAGCTGAAATGATTCTATGAAGGTTTGGGCATGAAATGTTACTAGAAAGAAGCACCTGCTGCCATAGACTGCTGGGGCTGGAAGGTGGAGAATGTAACACCATAGCAAAGGGAAGTCATCATGCCTTAAAATGATCTAAGCTTCCACTCATTCATTCAGTCTGCATAGTAGAAGAGACACCCAGCTATCATCTGCCATGCATGTGCCTGCTTACACTTACCACCACCCCACTGCCCCCCAGTAATAAATCCTACTGCACAGTAACCCAAGTTTCCTTGCAACCTGATCTATAAAAAGCAGCTGGCTTCCCTTCCCTCTCCAACACCACCTTAGGTTTCCTGATACTCTTGGAAACCTAACAGGGTTTTTATTGTGCAAGCTGGCATTGGGTAGCTACAAACACGAATCCTAACCCTACCTCTCTAAATACTACTTACAAGGTCAATATCTCTCACTAACCTTCACCCTGTCCTCCAAAATAAAAAACAAACACCAACTTTCTTTAGCATCTTTTGAGTTTCTGGAAGCTACCAAGCATAAATCTGAGATTCCACCTACTTGTGTACTCTGATTAAATACCTGTAGCTGGCATGGAGGCACAGCAGTCACACTCAGGGGTATCTGAATGCAGCTTAAGTAAATAAGGGTAAACTTCCTACTTCCAACCAAATTGGGAGCAGACCAACATGGCAAATTCCTGTTTACAGATTGCAATCCCTCTTCCTCCTCCCCTGTCTCTGTGAACGAGACAATTGAGGGCACCCATTTCAGAAGCCCATCCTCACAGGCTGCCTCCATTTCAGCCATTCTCATTTGGCCTGTAGCAATGTTTGGGATGTAAGAACATTAGGCACACCTCAGCCCTCACTGCCATCAGACTGAGACAGATTAAAAGTCAAGAGGAAGAAGGAGAGAAGAAAATGAACACCCTGCAGCAAGCAGGAGATACGTGGGTAGGATTAACCCAGCCAGCTGTGGTTTTTGGGAAGAATGAAGAAAGAGTAAAGCCTCAGTACCAAGGCACCTTGTGCAGCTTTGCCCCAGATGTTCAGGCACACTACAAATCTTAATGATGGGGATGGAAATCCCATTGTCACGGCACAGATTAGGTTAACGTCCACTCTCAGTTTCCCAGCCTTTGTCACACTTACGTCCATTGCTGTGTTGCCTCGTTTTTCCAGCACCTTCAAACCTCCTTGGATTTAAGCCTCTCAGACAGTTTTACCCCATCTACACTCAGGCCAAGACCATCTAAAGAGCCATGGATCCTCCCTTGCAATGCTCTAAAGCTGCATTTTGCTAAGAAAAACCTGTTTCCTCCCTGCAATACAGGGTCATACTCATTCTTCATGTAAGGACTGGTAAGGAAAGGGCCAAGTAGTGTTTCCAACATCCTTATGTTGGAACATCACCCATTTTTATGTTGTATCCAGCAACA
>WBNH01011089.1:0-158995 GCA_013401255.1 Urocolius indicus
AAAAGTGTTTAAACTTATCTGTCCAGTTCCTTGGCACAGTCTGTTCAGTGCAACTTTTTACAACATACTGTGCAAAAAAAAGAAACCAAAACCAAAAACCCAGGTCATTTAAACTCAGTAATTGGTATTACAGATAAAATGACACTGCAGCAATGTTAATTACCATACTGCTGATGTAGTATAGGATATAATACATAATAGTCATGTCTTTAATTTTAAATTGAAGTGCAACAAAGCATATTATTGCTACACTTCCTCTTCTTAAAGTAAATGGATGTTATTCAAGTGTACCATTTGTATCCATGCAGAATGTTTTTAAATAAATCACAATGCTACTATAACTCAAACTGGCACATTTCACTTTCTAATGGCATAAATTAAGGAAGCTTTGCTATAGGAACTTTTCCTGTGACAGTGGAAATAATGACAGAATTATATTCGATATGAAAAATTTCCACAATCATTTCTTTTACATTACAGCAGCTGTAAATCAGTTGGCAAATGAAGCACAACATTCAATCTTTAAAAATAAAGATGAATCTTGAAGTGCATTACAGCTATTTGAGGTGTAGTCAGAACTGGAGATAGATGATCAAATTGCAATTAATTCTGTACTGCTATGGTTAAAATATCTGACAATTTTAAACATAAAATATTCATAACAAAACAAAGAGACTTGCTGAGGAGAACAATGAAAGTTTTTACCTGCAGCTCCATAGAAGTAGGGCTCTCTATGAATAATTACATCTCTACTTCTTACAGCACCTTGACTTTTGGGTAACTTTGTTATAAATATTAAAAGAAGGAAAACTGAGTTAAATTTCAGATTTGTTCAAGTATACTTAATTTATGTCAGCTGAAATGTTCCCATTTTCAGTGCAGAAATTTTGCAATCAATCCATTATTCAGACCTTGCATAAAAATAATATTCTAAAAGCCTACTTATTTGGAAGTGTAATAATCCTATTCACTGTGTTAACCATGTGCCCCTGGCTAAAATATGTACACATGGATTTAGCAAAATATTTGAATATACAGCATAAGATTCAAAGCAGAAGTTGAAGTATAACCTTGGGTTGTGTATTTCATCTCACATAAATAAGATGTATTTGGACATTTACATAAAGGTGTATAAACAGCAAAATCTCAAAGTGTGTGCAACTAGTTTGTAAGATTTACAAAATAGTTTGAAAAAATGCTTTTTGTCTTCCCCTCTTTCGTTTAGGTCAGTGGGACGATGTATAACACAGGCAGACATGTATCTCTACGATTAGACAAAGAGCATTTGGTCAACATCTCTGGAGGACCGATGACATACAGTCACCGCTTAGAGGAAATCCGGTTACACTTTGGAAGTGAAGACAGCCAGGGATCAGAGCACCTACTCAACGGACAGGCTTTCTCTGGGGAGGTATGTCACCCTATTTAGAGTTGCAAATGAATCAGTATGAATTACTCACTTTCCATTTTCCTGAAGGTATTTGCAAATTAATTTGTACTCTTTTTCCATGCATCCACCCCCCACCTTATCCATTCTGAAAATTACTGTGTTGTTTGGGGGGTTTTTGGTCTATGCACTGTGGGGCATCTATCCAAAAAAGAAATTGTTGTGTTGATTGTATGCATAGATCCACTATGTTCTCATATTCACTACTTACAAAGTAATCCAGTGTCTTTTGGTGGGTCCTTCGTATCCCTAGTGAACCCAAGTACAAGATGAACTACACAATGTCAAAAGTGCTTCAAGTTCTTAGAAAAGTGCTACTTTTGCTACTCACTGGTGTGTAAAACTTTGCATTGAGTATTATTCTGCTTTTCATACGTGTAAAAAGAAGGTAATAGTTTTAGAGGGAGTTCCAAAGAAGTCTGTTGGTCTGCTCAAGAAATAAAGTTTACTCCACAGTAAACTCCCTGTCCCAGGAAAGTTCCATAATTTAATGATCCTGATTGCTATTGCCAGATGTCTCATTACTTTTGCTGGATAAATATTTTAGCCTTGTATATGGAATACTTTTTCATGAGGTATAATAAAGTTTGCAGACTTTCAGGTAAACAAAGGAGAATCTTTCCATACTTCTTATGTAGAAGCATTTATACATAGAAAAGGTGAATGGGTTTTGCAGTGCCCCATCCTTCTTTAGCTTGTGCCATGCTTTTGAACTCTCTAGTATGCAGTTGGATTCCATAAATCTTAACAAATAAAATGATGCTTCAGAATACCTCAATAAGCTCCCAGCAATGATTTTTAAAGACAGTCTAGGCATGCTTCTCACCATTCTCTCAGAAGACCAAAGTGAATAGTTTTTCATAATACAGCAGTTATGTTCTTGGAGATTAATAATCAAATTGCCGTCTGTATTATCACAGACACTTGGTGATGAGTCAGTTAATGCATGAGGGTTTTTTTTTTGGCACTGTGCAACAACAGTTATTTAAGAGTAGGAAATTAATTGCAGAGTTGTCAAATGATGGTATTATAATTGATGGTAATCATTTGCTTTGTTTTTATAAGCTACATAGATGTATAATATGGCCAGTGGCTGTTTTTTCATGAAATTATTCATGTCTTACACAACTGATTTCTAGTTGCCTTCATTAACTTCTGTGATAAGTGAACATATAATGTATTATTCTTTTAAGAGCTGAAAATATGCTCTAGTAAATCAGGTCTTTGCTTTGCCACTCAGGTTTACAGAAGACCAATATTCAAACAAAAGCAAGTTGACTGAACAAGAAAGCACAAATCTGGTCAAAACATACCATTGCACTTGACATGGAATATTAGTATCATTTCAGATGTTTTTAAAAGAGTTTTTAAGTTACAAATTCATCAATCATAGACTAGGAAAAAAAAAAGGTAAAAATGCAGAGCATTGTTTTGCAATACTTAAGACTTAACTAGGCTCTTCTGGTTTTGAAAATGGGAGTTTCAAAGTACTACTAATACTTAGTATTTCCTAACAGAGACATCAAGTTTTTCTTAATAAAAGCAGAAAACCTAAAACCTAGCTAAGTGGAAACTACTGTCAGTCAGTCAGTTATGCACAACTGGAGCTGCAATATACACAGGATTCATCTAGTTATCTGAATTCTTCCTGCAGTGAATAGAAAGAAATTACTATCTTCAAAGGATGATCATTCCTGATAGCCAGAGATGCATCTCTCGGGACAGGACAAATCACTCTGTGAGGATGCATCTCCCTTGACAATAGAGCAGAGATAAACAGCAGGCCAAGTAGCTTAGACCATACACCTTCTTTTCAGATGGTGAGGTGAATTCTGTCCTTTGAGGATGTGTTTATCAAAGTTTCAGATAGTTCCTTTGGGCAGCTGGACAGGTAAGTTGCAATAAGATCAAGTATTAATTACTAATTTGAACCTATATCTGCACAGTTAAGTCAAATTTATAGAGCACATTCTGTTTCAAAGTGCAAGCACAGGTTCAAATCAATCATGCTGAATAGCACGGCTGTAAATTTTCAGTGAAGGACAGCAGCTAGCAGTGTTCTTAGAATATACATTCACCCATCTAAGTGCTGTCTGTATAAATAAGTGATTTTTCAATAAGCTCCCAGCAACTGTAGTTGGAAAATTGTGATCAAGGTAGCAGACTTTATGACAGAGTACATGTCTTTATAATGTAATGTATGCTTTCAAGACTGTTGCTGCTAATTACTATTCACTTCTGCGTAGGCTAATGCTGTCAGAGGAGATGGGATGAAGAAAAATAACTGCATAAGTGCATTAGTTTAATTTAGCTAATGCAGGTAAGAATAGCAATGAATATTTGCTGGCTTAAGTTTAGCAAGTATAGACAACCAGAAAAAAATCATTGCAGGATTACGCTATTTGACTGCTAATTGCACACCAGCTCTCATGACACTGCCTTGTTACTGCTGGTGTTATTATGTTTGACTCACTCACTATGGGTTTTACTGATACCTCCATTTTGCTGTGGAAACATTTCCCAAGGATGAAGTCACCCAAGAAGCATGGTCCATTCCAGCAGACCACAATCAGATTATTCTTACTCCTCCCTTCCCTCCACTCCCACATCCACATCCGTACCTTCATTTTCACTGAAGTCTCCAATGCATGTTCAAGTCAGCACACGGCAGAGAGAGAAGGGCAACCTGGCAAGAGGTCAGAGGAGAGAGCAGTGCCTCATCACCCTCACAGCACTGGCAAGCTATTAAATTGGCTCAAAAATACCTAAATCCAAGTGCAGACAAGGCAGAAGCTTTTAAACAGCCCCGATATCTTTTGAATCAGTTGCAATGTTCTTTACACATTTGTAAATCCCACCGAACATCCCTACAAAGCAAGAAGTTTCTTCTTAGGGACTGTTTTTTTACCTAGTGAAGATGTCCTGCAAGTGGGCAAGCACTCAGAACAAGCTAGAAGACACTAGAGTGGAACCGTGGCATGATAAACAATCTAGAAATAGCAAATTTTTTCAAAACATACCTGGTCTGAATGATACTAAGAGACTTTTAATTTCCAGGCTTTAATGTTTAACTAGGTGTTAAAGACTGTCAAGAGAGAACTCTACAATTATCTGGTTACCTTTTATCCCCTAATTATCACTTTAGAAGGCAGAATAACTAAACTAATGCTTAAATAGTTTGATTGTAAGGGCTTTAAAACTGTGTATCAGTTCATCACGAATATGCTTGGCACTCCTAACATGGAAAGGCAGGCTTTGGGATTCTTAAATAAACAAATGGTGTATTTACCTGTCTCTCTGATACCTACTTGAGTGTGTTTAATTCCTTTCCTTCACATAAGCATCCTACTGTATTATAATGATTAAAAGAAGATCTTGGCTCAAGCCCAGTCCCCAGCTAAGACACCAATAATGTGTCTTCTAATGTCTCTATGCAAAACAGCTTTTAATGCTTCAAAATCCATATCATTTTATGAGAAAGACCATCTTCCTTCCTAACAACAGCAGTACAAAATACAGCAGAATTTACCAGAGTGCTGTTGTTTAGGCACTGTCTACCTTTTAAAATGAAAAGATAACAACCTCCAAAAGTTCATGGTGAAAATGGGATCCTTTACCGTGTGGCAAAGTCATAAAAATCCATACCCTTTTATTTCTTTTCCTAAGCAGAAAAAATGAAAAATGTGCTGCAGGAGACCTCCGACCACTTTATGGCTGTGCACTGCCGTAGCCTTATCACTGTAAAGGCAGAAACTCAAGGAGCTTAATTTTTTGGGTTTATGCACTTTTCGCAAACTCAATGGCTGGAGATTTTAAAGAAAAACAGACCATAGTCCACAGCACATGAAGAAAAATAGTTTTCTTATTCTCTGCTCACCAAGTCACCCTTGGAAAACCCATTGAGAGAGGTTATAAACACACAATGATTTCATCCGCTATATAAGAAGTAAAATGAAAGCCAGAATGGTATCTAGATAAATTAATGCTAGTTGCAAGCTATATGCAGTACAGAACTGAGATATTCTTTTTTTTTTTTTTTTTTGTGCTAAAAGCCACTGAGAAAACTGAATCAAATACAAGAAAATGGGAATCCAAGGGGAAGGCCAGAAATTCTGAAACACCAGCCTTCTCCTCCTACTGCAATTTCTTCAGCTGCAGCCATAGTCTACGTGAGCAGGAAATTTCCAGTGATAGTAAAGGATTACTTATCAGAGAGATCAGTGTTGCAAATCCAACTTCTGATATTTTTAGAAGCAGTACTGTCAGATAGCCTATGAGAAGCATCCAGCCAGCTGGAATAATTTAATCCAACCTGCTGTAGAATTAGAGAAGTCTGAATTGTTAAATCAGAAATAGTAGCTCTGTCACTGAGACCTTCTGTACACCTTTGACTTGCCTGTGTGGTTCCAAGTAGCCTCCTCAAAAATCCTAACGTTGGTATGGTTTATAAAAGAATCAAAAAAAGAAGCAACAACCCACCAAAAAAACCCACCACAAAACAAGCAAAATCCACAAAGCTTTCACTAGAACAAAGTACCATATATGAACTATGACTTTAGTTATGTTGGCAAAACAGAACAAGTCATAGCCAATTAGCATGTTGAAAGAAACAGCAAGTATCAGCCAACTCCAGATTGTTTTCCTTGTTGGAAACCATTTACATCTCCTATTTGACAAGACTCCTAACTCCTTCCCAAAATTTCATCACCAAGAAGGTGAATGATCAGTTGTGCCTCCCTCATGACATTTAGCTGAGGACTCTGCCTCTTTTTCTAACCTTTCATTTCTGCACAAAAGCCCCATCCTCTCCATAATCTTCCCTACACTTACCTGATATTTAGATTCCTCTCCCAAGTCTGTTTTTCTGGTTTGTTCTCTATAAAAAGCCTCACTGATGTGAGGATATGTGAGACCAGCCTGCTCTTCATCAAATTGTACTACCACATAGTCTTTCCCTTTCCTCAGGAAAGGAGTAATAAGTCAGCTAGCAATGTCCCTTAGTAGAGAAGATGGGAATCTCCTGCTTCTTCATATTCCTACAGGTGGTTACAACGCCGAAGCAGATCAAGCCCCTGCTGAACACCTCCTAATGCTAGCAACCCCTGCCAACAGCTCACAGAAGGAAGTTTGAAATTCAGAACTGTCAGATGCCACAGCCCATCTGTATTACATTTTGGGTACTTTATTGGAAATGGTGCAGGTCATTTTTAAGTATTCCAGCCAAAGGCCCTACTCTGCTGCTTATTAATGGTGAAAAATAAGCCTCTGAGGAAAGTCCCAGATGAGGGAACACGTGTCTGATGAAAGGGTAGTTTAGTAAAATCTCTATAACCTTCAGATTAATGTTGAGCTTCAGAGGAGAAAGTCAATAGGATAATGAATTAAATTACTATAGGAACAGAATATAAATCAGGAAAAGATGGTGATGTTGTCACCACTAAGGCATGGCTATTCATGGAATTAAAAATCCCTGGGAGATAAACATGTGCATTCATTTCAAGATTGCACCTCTGTTCACTCTACAGATTACAGGTGGCTTCACCCAAAATTTTATGACATATTCATCTCCATAAAAAAGCAGAGTTAAAGTCCAAAAGACAATTATTCATCAGAACATGTTTACTGTGCTTTTCTAAATCAAAATCAATTTTATATTTTAAGTTAAATGGGGTTTTATTGCCAGTTAATATAATGGTAAATGGGATTGAGCAGTGTATTAGCACTGATTCACACCTGCCTGTGGTCTGTTGATTTAAGAGCTCTGAACCATGCCATGGAAATTCTTTTTCACCCTCTATTGAATTTCTATGGAAATTGGGCTCTTTAATAGTGATGTGGTTTAGGCTGCTTTGTCTCTCTCCTCTCCAAAGCTACATGGAGATGAAATGGCCACCTCTCCCTCTGGAAAGCAGAGCTCTTCAGATTTAAAAGCATGATTCTTAGGGAAAAAAATTAAAAGTAGGTAGAAGGCAGAACACTGCTGAGATAATCTAGACAGCAAAGCTTGCAGGGAGGCATACTTGGAAACCTGTTATTTTATGAAGTTAAACTTATCAAAAACATTTTTAAGAAAAATAATAAATCCAGATACTAAGCAAAAGATTTGTTGACAAAAGAATGACAAAAGTGCTGAGGCTAATACACTTACTGAAACCAGCAGTAAAGTAGTAGGAGTCAGTTGGACAGTATGATTAGAATAGGAAGATAAAAGGGAATGCTTTAATTTACTGCGCATTTTTTCTGTCAGATATGGATCATATTGTTCCAGAACTACTACATGAAGTAATACACGATAATTCACTGTAGTCTCTTTGTACAAACATGTAATTTAGATTACACAACCTATTAAACTATCTGACTGTGGCCTCACTTCTAGGACTGCAGCTCAGAGTGAGCAGAAGCTAGAGGAGCAGACCAAAATGCTCTGAGACTCCTGAGCAAAACAGAACACCTGAATGTCCCTTAGACGCACTCCTGCAAGTCAGCTCAGCACAAGCCTTCTTCCTGAATCTGAATACTCTAAACTAAAACGAAGTATAGGAGAGTTTGAGGCACATAGCAATAGAATAAGTAAACTTATCCCCCAGTGGCTACGTAGGAATATATAAAGGAACAGGGTACAAAACATAAAATATTTGCAGGTTTCATAACATACTGCAAATAGTTCCCAAAAATCTAATACTGAAAACCTGGCATGCTAGTTTTCATTTTCCAGATTTCTCATATTATTTTGTTCTGACTCTTACAATCTTAGATTTCTTAAACAATTCAGTGCATCTAAGTTACATTTAGCTATTACTTTGTTGACAGATAAGAAATAGGTCTGCAGATGAAAATGCAAACTGATTGCTGTACCTAATTCCATCTGTTTGATTGCATATTCCATTAGATATTTGTTGGGTTTTTTTTTTTTTGTGGTAAATGTTCAGTCTTATATACACTTGCATGCACTATGGACAGGATTGTGGAGAGGGGAGGGAACAGAGAAGAATTCTTTGGAAACAAAAGCTGCAAATGGGTGAAAATCCAGGCAGTAACTGAACCATCTAAACATCCATAGCTACATGGCAGTAATAACAATTTTAAAGCACCAGTCAGAATAACGTGTTGATGTGCAGTTATTTTGTAAGCAGCAAATGGGCAATATTTAAAATGCAGTCAGCATTTCTTATCGAGGAAGCCTTTCCCTTTGAACTACTCCATTGGAAACCACAAGAAAGATGACTTTCCAGGAATATGGAACAGAATTTTTTTGTGCTGTGTTTTACATCAAAAAGCAGTAAACTTCCTACACTAGCTACGTGCTAAAAATGCAATTTAATCCTTAGTGACCTTCAAAAGCAGTTTCATCTTTAACACTTTTGCAGTGGAATAGTTGACTTTTAACTTATGTTCCTTCCTGTATTTTTTTGGCTAGACAGTCATCTCCAAGTCATGAGTAATATACAGTTTTTAAATAACAAATCTCAAAACTCAATAGCCAGGAGAGTTATAAAATCAAGCAAAGATGTAGCAACTATAAATCCTTGATCATAAATATATAAATAGAAAAAAAAATACACAGCAAGTAAAACTCATTTTTATATGAATGGCTTCATTGCTAGGCAGTGCCAGTATACTCCTGCAGTCAACGGTCTTACATTTAGTGCTGTTGTAGTCATACTGCCATTTCTAAAGGAAAATTAGATTCTATAAATAGCCTGGTTTATCCTTCCCTTAGGAAAAACACCTTAATTACACAAATCAACTTATATAATGTCCAAATTTTATGTCAGCAATAAAGAATTTTACTTCATGTATAATCAGCTTCTCATATAATAAACACCATTATTATTTTTCCACCTTTCTAAACCTTGAAATACAAATTAGGATGTTGACTTATTTTCTTGCAAGGGGAACAATTTACAGTTCATACTACAGGTCTAAGAGAGCATTTTATGATAGCACAGATAAAACTGGAGAAGTTTAATGGTTTTATTTGAAGCAAATTGTAATAGGATGCTTCTCTTGGTGTATAAACCACAGAAGTTTAGTTATTGCACCAACAGGGAGTCAGGTTTGGATCTAGATACTGTTAGGGCTCTTCACAGAATACAAATGAAGAACAAGATGCAAGGGGAGAATTACATCTTCTTTTAGCAGAAAAACTAACAATAACAAATAATTGAAAGAAACAGTCATTCAATTTTATAATCCAAAAAAATCATTAGATACCATCTGGAGTTTGAATGACGCTTCAGAACAAGTGTTTAACTGCTTATAAAATTTGAGGCTAAATTTCAGGTACCAAAGAAGGATTTTGATCTTGGTTTTAGCTTCGAACTTTTAAATTTTATCAGATCACTGACGTATACGTGTAGTCATTGCAAGTGAAAAGTTACATTCCACTATCACATGAAAGAAGTGAAGGACCATTACAGAACTATTTTAGTATCTTTTCATTTTGATTATTTAGATATGGTAAAATTGCCTGAAACTATGTACATGAAATCTTTCTGGAATAATTGAATATGTTAACATTTCAGACAATAAATGATACAAAATCACCTGATTTCTGTAGATTACTAATTGGTTTCTAGAATGCATTATTAAATATTTAAGTATTTGAAAATATAATGTTGAAAATATAATGTTGAAAGGAGTTATTCTTAAAGCAACAAGTGAAAGGCTGTTAAATTAGGGGGCCAATTACTACACAGCACTTAAATTCTCTTCATTATTTCTACTGATCCAAGCTCCAGAAAGACTGTCTGCTATATATTGAAATTTAAGAAACCGTACAGGCACATTGTTTCTGGTTTGGGGTTTTTGGGGTTTTTTTTTCTCTTTTTTGTTATCTACACATATGTAGGCATTTCTTGCCAGAAAACTTACCTTCTTTGGAAACTATTTTCTGAGTCTTATGAACTACTCATCCATTAGCAGAATTCTAGGAGCTGTCCAAACAAATTGCAAGCTCTGTGACAACGTCAGCTTATACTAATGTAGCATAGCAAAATATCTGCTGCCTGGAACAACAAATATTGAATTTTTTAGATACTGAGTGAAACAGATCCATGTAGCAATAAATATATTTTTGCACATGTTTACTTTTCAGTTACCAACTGTTCTCTTTTTGAGGGGGGAGAGAGAAGTGGAAGAGAGTGTCAGTGTACTGAGAGCACAGTCTGTCACTGACTATAATCTAAATCCCTTCGGTGACTCAGTTTTAAAATCCAGCATCATAAAGCAATAAGGTGGAGTTTTTCTGCTTAGAGTAGCAGCTGTAGGATTTGCTCTTTTAAACCTCTGGGACATTAAAACATTCAGCACTCTAAACCTCCAGTGTCACTTATGAAGTATTCACTCTGCGTCATTCCAAATTATTATCGCTTGCTCAGGGTGACTTTACTTGCTGCAGGATGATTCTTCTTGAATTAAAGAGTAATTTACCTCTGCAGCTAAAAAAAAAAAAAACTATAGTCATTTTGAAATGGGTTTTGTGTTACTTGATAATGATTTTTCCATTACATTTCTTGTAAATTTTAACTTTTTCCCCAAATATATTTAACATGATATTTCAGAGAAAGGAGGAATCGGACCAACTATAAAAGCAACAGTGCACCATTAGTGTAAACATTACCCTACCAAACTCTCATGAAAGCAATGGACTTTAGTCTGAGGTAAAACTATGATTTGTTGTTCATATAATATGGACATCAGGCTGAAAAAAGAAACATAATACGGTTTTAGCCTCATCTCACTTAAGACAGTACCAGCCTGTGTGCTGGAGGATGAATGCTGGCAACCAAGTCATTAACAGGAGAGTCCAGAGCTAATAACAGATAAGATGCAACACTTGAAGATACTGATTCATCACTAGTAAATATGGGAAAGTTCCTCAGGCACTCTCATGTTTGGTGCTGAGTACTCACACAGCCATATATGTTTTGATTGCAACAGCCTCTTTAATGCCTAAGTGGAGTCAACCCAACTAGTTCTGAGAGCAAGCACAACCCTTATAGCCTAGGGAGTGGGCATTCACTTTGGAAGCTGTCTGCTTCAGTAATCTTTATGCGATTGTGTACAAACGGAAGAGCTTCATACAGCAAACGTGATCCTGGTTTTGATTAGTTTAACGTGTTAGTAAAGCCCTGCTCTGAGAGGCTCGAGTTCCTGGCTCATATCAAAGGAAGCTGCCAAGATGGCATGAAAGGTCTTCCACATCATATATGGATGCCATGGTCACTGTGACGTGGGATCTGAATTGAGGGCACATCCTCTTACAACTGAATTAGCTGAGGAGAAGCTCCAGCTCAGAGGTTTCCCTCCTCCCTGATAATGATTACTGTTTTCTAATTCACAGTGGCAGCTGTGAACCCTTCCCATTAGCTCTCTGACCTTCAGTTTATTTCTGTAGCTTCAGCTACTCCTTTGTTAGATCTTTGTCCCTTGCCTTATGCTTAATAGTTTCTTATGAGGCATTTTAGCATCTTAGTAAAAAGCCAACTAAATCGTGTCACTTCTAGCTGCGTTTTTATTACATTTCCAGGGAATGCTGTGAGGTTGCAGAGATAAAGTTTTCATTTAGCATACTGACTTGACCTTCCGCCATCGCTGTAGAATTTTCCTTAATTAAAAAGCACACAAGCGTATGCTGCATCCCAGAAAGTCAAAATACTTTAAATTTGAGGTAGTTTGTTTTAACCATCTAGGTAATTGATACTTTCAGTAAAGGCTGAGAAGGAAATGTTTCTTAATTTTGTTTTCTTCAGACAAAATTGTGATAGATAATGGATTAAGGTATTTTACGAACAAGAAAGGGAAGCATACTTAAGGGGGTTTTATCATTTCATAAGCATGTCTTTCTAAAATTATTACAATTAGATCTGTTTCTGAGCCATACTTATCCTTAAAATAGCATGTAAGTGGTAGTAGGCACAATAGTACCAGAGTTAACACTGTGGAGAATTAGAATTGACAAGGTTATACCACAGTTCTTCGAAGTCCATTTTCTTTCCATTTATCTTTTAATATCTCACCTTTATCTGTCTGCGTTCTTATCTCTGTATAAACTAACTGGACATTATTGCACATACCTGTCATGATTTGCTGGCTTAAAACTAAGTGGAAATTAATTCATTCTATTCAGTTAACTTTTCAGTAGTTTGATTGTTTTTTTCATCTAACTGCCATGAAAAACATTTTTCTAACTGTTGATTTGCCAAAGGCACATTAGAAAAGTACCATATACAAGTTATTACTCTGAAAGTTCTGTCAAAGGCAGAGAGAGTTTGGGGTTTTAGCTAGAAAGAGCAAGTCCATTACTGTCCATCTCTTTCTGACATCTCAAATTTTATTTACTCTTTATCAAAATATGAACATGCTACTGGCATCTAGTCCCTGGGAACTCTGGTAATAACAGAATCAGTTGGCAACGCGGTCTTAATCTGCTTAACCTTCAATATAGGACTGGTCAGAAACAGCTGTCACATTCTCTCAAATGACTAAAAAATAGATTTTTTATTAGTATTCCTCAAGGAATATACAATGTGGACAGTACACATTTGGTATATTTTGTTAAGTGAATTTTTGCTCTTTTCACCTTTAGCAATTTCTTTCTCATTTCCTCAGACAGTCTAAGCACATAGTGATCAAGGACTGAGCTATCAATCCTACACATTATCTCCAACCCAGCCTGATACTTTGAAGTCTATGTCCAAAGCACAGTATGTAGGTGTGGTGCCGAGAGGCCCATGATTTTTTGTGCTGATACAGGGCTTAATCTTACAGCCTTCGTGGCTACAGGAGCTCAACCACCTAATTCTCATTACCTGCTGCTTTTTTGCTTCACACTGTGTAAGTCTGAAATATCTGGTGAAGTTGTGTAGGCAGAGTTTCTTCCTGCTCCAACCCACCAAACTATCCATGCAGTACATGTTGCTGCACTAAAATTCACTAGACAAAGCAGTGAAGGAGCATGGCTTGCAAATTGAGGTTCTGCTAAGATTCTCAGAAGCCGCAAGAAACAAAACTTGATCATTTTTTTCTTTTTTGAGAGAACAAGTAGAGTTTATGGTAATATACATAAATGATGAATTAGCATACTTGTCTGAAATAACAAATTCTGATTCAGAAAAGGATAAAAGAATTGCAGCCTAACCCTAGAACCTGTAGTTTAAGGCAGATTTTGTGACAGAATTCTGAGCTGCTGTACTTCAGACACCCAGATTATCCCTTTGACAATCTGCCTATATCCACAAACAAAACTTCATACCCACTTACAGCTCTGTTCAGAGGAAGGATATCACAGGAAAACCAACAAATTACTGTAAGGTAAACTAGAGTGATAAAGACATCGGGTCTCCAGGTTCTTGACTAAATCACGAGACGAAGTGTTAGGAAATTAGGGAGGTTTCCAGTAGCTGCCGCTTGTGTTTCAGCAAAATTTCTTTGCAATCAAGTTTCCTTCACGAGGTACTTTGGTTTTGACACGTAAGCATTTTTCAGGAAAACCCTGTTTCAGCATAAAAAAATCCCAACTAGTTCTGCTTATGATTAGTGTAAGGCCTTATTCTGTGTGAAGCCCAAGGGTGTGTTCAGTTAAGAGGATTTTCACCGTTTGATTCGTAGCTTAGAGCTTCCCTATCTGCTGTTCCTAAGTCACAAAAGACACAATAGAGGAACTGTTCTTCCTCCTAACTGGTTGAGCTATTCCCTAGGGCAGTTAATTAAAAAAAAAATTTTAAAAATCACTCTTATTCTTCCAGATTCTAATAAATGACTGTCTGTTCCATTCTCATAGGATTTTCTTTTAGAAATCCAGGGAAATGATAAAAGGAAAAATAGGGTAAAAAAAAAAATTAAAAGAATCAGTATCAGAAGTTCCAAAAGCTTTTTTCCTGTGGCCTATTTGAAAATACATACCTACTTTTTAAAGATACTCAGTACTGGAGAGGAATACTTCAAAGCAAACTGGAAATCTTTCAGGCAGCACATTTGGGCCTGTCCCCACAAATCTTCACATGCAGTAACAACCTCATTGAAATAAGTGAAATCATGGCCATGCCAGCAAATGTAAAGTTAGAATGTGTGTTTACAGTGCAGTTGTAACTGTTGAGCACAAGACAGTGGATCACAATACAAGGAAGGCAGGATGCAACTCCTAGGATTTGAAATATTTTAAACCATCTAAATTTAAGATGTTTTGGCTCCACTGTGATCTTAGAAATGAACTTTGTTTCTTTTTTTCATATTTGATGTACATAAGGTACTACCAAATAACGAAGTATCTAGAAATTGATAATACTGTAGAAATTACCAAGTGATTAGAATGAAAATCGAGGCACAGACTTCTTTGCTAGCACAGAACCCCACATCAGTTTTGTGATGCCATCTGTCTTTCAAATGATCTTGTAAACTTATCAATATTTTGGTTGTGATCATCAAACAATCTTTGGGCAGCTTGAGGCAGATCGATTTCACCTGTGTGCTGCTAGATGGTATTCCTTATTTTGTGCTCTGCAAGTGGCAGCTTATAACTCAAAGTGAATGACCATTGTTAAATCTGGAGACATACATTGTTTAAAGTAAACAATAAAATAAATGATGAATTCTAGAAAACCAACAGAATTACTGAGCTGTATGATCTTATATCAGCTGAAAATCTGTCCTTTAATGTTTCAGAAGAGGAAAATAAAAGTGCAATGTGGAGCTGGAAGAGACCATCTGTCTCCTTTTAGTTTACTGTTTTGTTCAGAGTTGGGCCTGAACCAAAAATCTAATTCAGACATGTCCAGTGTTTGGAAGCGGTCACATCGTGGTCCCCTTGGACATTGAGAACTGATGATAGCTGCTCACAACAGACACTAATGATAGCTCTTATCATGCTTTTTGTCAAATGCTTTATGGTCATTAACATGTTCCCCATTAACTATAAATTACCTCACAGTGTAATTATTTTGCTGATTTTACAAATGAGGAGACAGAGACAGATAGGCTGAGTCAATTGCAGTCATGACAACAGACCATGGCACAGTGAAGACCAGAATACAAGGTTTTACACAAGTCTCAGAAATTTTGGTGACCTAATTTCTCAGTATTAGTGGTAGATGTGTATCTTAAATAGGCAAGTCTTGTCATGGTTATTTCTATAGGTAAAGTTCATCACACCAACACATACTACAACATTCAACTCTACTAAAGGACAAACATTCATTTCCCATTGTCCAAATATTAATTCCCAGATGCCCGATACTCTGCCCCTCAGAAAATCTTCTAGCGTCTACAACTGAACCAACTACCAACTCTTACCAACTACTTTTTAAAGTTCCCAACTCGTAATGTAAATACAGCAAAATAGGCAGATAAAAACAAAGCCAAATTGAGAACACTGTAGTATGATAAATATGCCAAGCTAAGTAAATATAAAAATGCTTTCTTCTGGATTGCAGTAGGGTTGTGAGCTTTAACAATATTAAAAGTCAATGAGGCAGTGAAAATCATTTACAAGATTTATCCTCAAAAGTTCATGGAATGCTGATATGGTAAATATCTTTAAAATGTTTCTAAATCTGTAGCAATTTTTTCTGTGGATATATAGTCTCTGATTTATTGAAGTCATTTAATAATTTTGACAATCTTCAAACTTTGAGATGTTGATTTATTCCAATCAGTAAATCTGTAAGTAAATAAGAGTTTATAAAATTGCTGTTAATGAAGCAAGTAAACAAATTTATCCTTATCTTGCACCCATTTAATTTGTATACACTACTTACACCATTCATCTGTTTGGGAAATGGTAACTTACCAGTTTCTACCAAACAAACTGCACTATGGTAACAACAGCAAAACCATAGGTTTACTGTCTAATTTTCATTCATACAGGATTATAGCAAGAGCTACAAACTATATACCAGATAAAAATAGCAGCAGTTGAATGCCGAGCTGTTTTGAATGAGTGAATGATCACTATTAATAGCTGGCTAGGTGAAAATGTTTTCCTTACTTGTTTAAGTAGCTGTCTCTGGCATTTTGATTTACAAAATTTTCCTCATCCTGTTCTGAAGAAACATGAGGAGCTCCTGCTTTAGGTAGATTGTACTGGAGAACTGTTAAAGTCTTTTTTGCTTTCATTGCTGCTAGGAGTTTTATTCTTCTCCCCATTTGTTGCAAAGAGTGGAGGAACCAGAAGGAAATAAGCTGCAGGTTGCCTCCTCTGTCTTTCTTCTGTTTGGCTTATTGACTACAGATGAGTTTGTCATGTGGCAGTTGCATCCTCATTCTCACCTTTGTATATACTGAGATTAGAGCTTGGTTTTGTAATATAGATGTATCTGTATGGTTGAGGGTACTTTGTTGAAACAGAGTGGAAAATACAAGCAGATACTGCAGAATTCATTGGCAATTGAGTTATTCAATAGCATCCATCTGCTCTGCAACAGTGACCTGTAATTGAACCTCAGCCAAAGGGACCACAGTGTTTTATCTGGGTCTGTTTAAGTAGTAGGAATTACATTGTCAAAGTAGATTCAGTATGAAATTGTGTATTCACCAGACTTTCAGTTGGCTAAGAACAGCATAGGTATGAATGAATAAAACTGCACAGAGCTATGAGCAAACAACTGTTGATTTTCTAGGTCTGTGTAGTAACTTGTCCCTGTTCCACCCATGAAACTCACCTGATAGCTGGAGGATTTGTGATAGTTGCCAGATGCCAGACTCCAACTCCAAAGTGTTCCCCTGCTACTGAGTATTAATAACTTCTAAGTACAGAAGGCACATGAAAGATACTGAAAAATAAGTTCTGTTCTCTTGTTCCCTGCTAAACACTTAGAAGTCCTAACAAAGACTATAAAGGCATCAAATCATTAATCAGAAGTACAAACACAATACTTTCCACATCATTGATCAGAGTACGAGCAGATTTAGCCTCTCTTCTCCCAGCTATATTAAAGGCAGTTCTTGTGTCATTTTTTTATACAGCAGCGTATGTAGTCTGTAGTGCTTTAGATAACATAGAATAAACTTTGCTAAAAATAAAAAAAATTACAGAACTGTAAATGTTTAGTGCTCCAAAGGTGGGAAATGGGAACAGACCAGCTGTTTGTGTATCCATTACTTTGCTTGCCTATATAGTCTTTTTTTGCCTCTCTCTCCATTTTCACATGTGATCTGCCACACACAAAGATCAAACAGAGTGAATCAAATGAGTCAAAATCCTGAGTTTCAGGATTTCTTCACCCACAACATCATCTTTGCTGAATTGCAGCATCATTCTACATGAGGGTTACACATTAGTGTTGCCCTCCTTGTGTGATGGAAAGCTGTAATATTTTTAAAACACAGTTAATGCGACATTTGGGAGCTTTTGCATTTCTGAAATGCAGTGATTCTAATTATGCAACATCAAAGCTAAAAAAAACAGAATGTGAAGGCACAATTTGGCAGTACAAAGAAAACGTGCAATACTGTGACCTGCCAGAGCATCAGAATTTCTTTTTCTGTGCTTTCAGAAACACCTGCAAGTGCAACTTGTGACATCCTCAGAATGATGTAGACAGCAGAGCAGCAATACTGCCCTTTCCCACTGTGATGGCTCCTTGAAAAAATAGCAGTCTGGTTTCAGACATATATTCACTGACCTCTAAACACCACTGTGAAAGGAAACCAGGGTATATTTAAGGATCATTTTGCTTCTCTAGGAAATGCACAGTGAGGAATGGCACAGCTAGATAGCAGGGCTAACATTAGAATGACAGGTTTAAATGACAGGAAGAAACAGAACATAAAAGGGGCAGAGAAGAGGTTTGGTGTTTATAAAAGCTGGGACATATATGGCTCTGAATATGGGCAAGGAAAACTTCATGGGCTTAGGTAGCACAGACATCGTTACAAGTCTGAAAAACAAGCATGGTTCAGAAGGAACCCAGCCCATGCTGGGCACATTCACCCATCCAGCATATTTTTTACTTCATCTTTTCATCTGTCTGGCTGTAACCAAAGTTGACAGGGGCAACTGGAGCAAAATTTAAGTCTCTTCAATGAAGGTGGGCATCTTCACTTTTTTCACAGAAATATAGACTGAGTTGATAAGACAGCTGAGTTCAGTCGAAATTACAGGGAAAGAAGTAGACAAACAGAAATTTGAACTGGAGTACAAGAGCAACTTTATGTGTCTGAGAGACGTAATGCCCTGAAGTACTAACAAATGTATTCTTACATCTCATCCTGAAAGTGTTACAGGGTTTTTTTTTTCTGGAAATGTCCTAAAAATCTCAACCTTGATGTTCAAACTCACAATTATTTTGAGCAAACCTATTTCCCTGGTGAGTTGCCCTCTTTTCTTCTGCAGCAAATTTCTTCTACTTGACTCCCAGTTCTGCACAAAGTGATTCATTAGAGATATTGCATTTTATTTCCCCTTCTGGAAGGTGTCAGTTTCTGAACAAGATCAAATAATCTCCTGCACTTCAATATTGTTAATTTTAATTATTAAAACCTTTCTCCCAGGAAAAAAATCTTCACGCTGTTAGCTAAGAAACCAGCAATTTTTAATAAAATTCAGGAACTTCTTTTCTTGAGGAGATCAGGGAAAACTGGAGACTGAATTCTGACTTAAAACTGGGCTCAGAGATCAATGACATTTTTTTTAAAGAGTAGGAAGAGCTAGCTGTGTCCCCTACCTTTTTTCTATCCGTCTCTCCCTTTAAACCTTGAACAATGGGCTTTTCAAAGGCTAGAGTAGTAGTAGCACTAAAACTTAACAATCCTATATATTTAAATGAATTATAAAGCTAAACACATACTTTGGATATATGATACACTTACTAAAATCAGAATTTAGTGACATGCAGTGCCCATTGCCATCATTTTATTTGAGATCCATTCCTCAGAACAGCCTAGCAAGTGGATATTGTTAAACAGTCAATAAAAAAATAATAGCTACATTCATGTTATAATTTCTCAGATTTAAGTTCTCAGGTTTTCACATCATTGACAAATAATTAGATGTTTCAGCAAGGTAAAGGGATAATTACACTGTTACTTCATGACTCAAAATCTAAAGAAAGCACTATCTGCATTTGAAGTATAATGCAACCTTGCCTAAAGACATTACAAACCAGCACGTCTTACTCCAACAACAAATTGTTTACTGCAGTATAATAAAATCAAATACATGCTTAATGATGTAAGCTTGACAAAGCAATAAAGTAATACATAGAGTCAACATGATCTTCAATTAGGTGTCTACTTTGGTTGAAGCGTTCCTAACATTACAGTTCAAAGAGCTGGATTTTTATCTGCTGTCATTTTCAGCTTCATTTCATCTGTGCACTAATCTATCTGCTCTCTTTGGCTGTGCAAGAGCCATTCCGCAGGATAGCATACATAACAAAGTAATTAAATGAAGGAAGAGATAGCAAGCACAATATTAGTACTAACTGAAGAAACTACAGCAGGTCGAACTTCTGAACAGTAATTTCACGGTGGAAAAATAAGATAAAACCCACAGGAGACATGGCTTGTGTTAAATGAACTTTTCTTGTATATCTAAGAGTGAGTGATACCATTGCAGTCACTGTGCACCAACATTCCTAAAGATTTGTATGATTTTATGAGATTAGCATGAATTCAGATCTAACCACAGTACCTGCCACCAACCAACAGCCTGACAGTCCCACCATGAGCACACAGATCCCTAACTCCATGGGGAAGTAAGGACTCACTCTTTGAAACAGCCATCCTCCCAAGTGTGTGTTGGCAGGTGGAGGCGGCTGCTGTCAGGGATAGGAAAAGGGCAGGCAGCATTGGCTGCTTTCACCTCCTCTCCTCAGTAGTGCCACTAAAGGAAATAGTGCTATGGTGAGGCAAGTTGAAAGCCATTCTTTGCAGAGCTGCAGCTGTACCTCTCACAATGCCTCGTTTCATTCAGACATTAATCTGCCATGGAAGTGACACTGCAGATCCGCATTCAGTTCGTATTTCAGGGCTCTCTAGCTCTTCCAGTGGGAACTGGAAGCAGTAAGAAATAAACAGTATGTGGTATTTGCATGGCAAGCAGAAATATTCAGAAGGCCAGGCCCTTTGCCAGCAAGAATAAGGAGCTGCTGTCACAGCCTGACTGAGGCCAGGCTTTCTGCCAGCAGAAAAGAGATTACTACATCATATTTCAAAGGCTATTAATTGGATCATCACCCAAATTCACCTTTTCTGATTGCAGAAAGTCCAATAGACTAAAGATTTATTCAGGAATACTAGAAGGACTCTGGACTCATCTATGTTTCAAAAACAGACATACAAAACACTTGTGTTGCCAACGTGAACTGCTGTTGCTACACTCACTATCCTTCCCAGTGAAGAGATGAATTGCAAGTTAAAAGATTCCAGATTCATCATGAGCCAGATCATAGCAAGGATGCTCACAGAAGCACTCTGTGCTCAGGAATCCCCATTCCTCAAATGCCATTAGGCAGATCTGCTTTTAAGGTTAGAAATGAACCATGATGAACCATGATTTAAACCTCTGTTCATTTGTCCCTCCGTCTAATTCCTAACTGAAGCACTATTCACTGATTTTCTTTGCCCTTTCGTCCATTCAATATTCACATCTCACTGCTCAAACAGCCCTCAGAGGCAGGTAGCACGTTTCTGTTGGAGTTGCAATTGCTTTTCATTATTTCTCACTGACCTTCACTTATTAACTTTAAAAACTCGTGAATAAAAGTGTAATTTGGGGGCATATCCACCAAGGTAACTCTCAACTTTACTTCCTAATGTTTAGGTGGGATTGACAAGTGATTTCTTTTTTTCTGAGGTTTCCTATTACAATGATAAGACAAACTGTAAAGCAGAGGTCATTGGTGTTTATCTAGTCTGGGCAACAATTACTGAGGAGTTAGAAAAATGTTATGATTGTGCTGAAATACATAATTAGAAAGTTTCTGAAACAAATGGAAGAGGAACAGTTCTCTTCTTGTCTATCTAAAACCTAGTCATATTTCTTGTGGATGCAGGGAAGCAAGCAGCTTTGAGGGATGATGAAAACCAGGAAATTACAGAAAATGCCTTTAACAAAGAAAACCACTCTTAGATCCCCGAGCTTCAACCAAATGCTCAGTAATGAAGGCTACTGGAAAGGCTTCTGTGATGTCTTCTTCCTCTGTAAATGGCACTGATCTGCAATTGTGTGTCTGTACCAAATTGCTTTATTGTTGTTTTAAGAATATAAATTCCCTTGCTTCATTTTTACCATGGAGAAATTATATCCTTAATTTAAAAATATACTTCTCTACTTTAGAAAACAGGTAAAACTGCTAATTGCCTTATCTGTGCTTTTGGATTGCAATCCTAATGTTTTCTTTGCTTGTTAGTTAACATTGGGTACATTAAGGCTTGGCCCTTTTTTTCCCATTAGATTATAAATGAGAACAAAAGGGATAAGGCCTACATAGACAACCAGATTTTTCACTAGCCCAGATTCTTTTAACATTTTTCACTCATTCTTTCATTCCTCAGACTGTGGTACTCCTCTCCATGCTCTTGCCCATCATGCCATTCCTTTGAACAGAAATATGGCTACAGATGGTACTTGGGCAAGACTAGGAGCTGCAGTGACATCACATGTCGTTAGAGAAGGCTTGAACTGTTAATGCATCTCTATCACACCATTGGGTGACCTTGCATGCATGTCCTTTTGGCTCAATGTCTCACAGTAACATGGTGAACAAAAAGAAATAGCATCAATCACTACTTTACATGTTTTACTAGCAGGAACCATTTTCTGCTGCTTTCTGAACCGACTGCTGAAGAAATGCAGAATTCTCATACAAATTCAGAGCACCATTAAATGACTGAACCTCCCAAATGGAGCATTTATACTGAATTCACCATCACGGTGTCTGAGCATCTGTTGTATTTAAAAAGAGAAAACAATTTAAACATAGTGTTTAGTCAGAAAATCCTGCACGAATCCAGAAATGATGATAGGCTCATCTAATAGCCCTTTTTTTCCTGCATTACCCCAGTTCTCTCTTAAGATGTAACTTTTAGAATTGATTGGGTCAGTGCCAAATTACAGCTTGCAATGAAATTTTGTATCAGCCAAGACATAATCAACATTAAACGTTTGAGTCTAAGACTTCATTTTGATTCTCAAAGTGAATTGCAGAAAAGTGTCATTTATTTATGTTTACCCAGCTCTTGCTCATCTGCTAACAATGAATGACAAGAGTGGTTGACTGGCAGGTCAGCCAAAAATACCCCATGTTTAGAATAACGGGCAATGGAAGGCTTCAGAAATGACTGCCCTGTCAAAAATTCTCCTGCAGTCACACAGCAAACAGCATCACAGTCACATCAATGTACCTCTGGAGCTCAGTCTGGATTTATCCTTTATTGTGTTTCCTGCTATCTGGAAAACAGTAAAAATGACTGTGACACTTGCAACAGTTCCAGCAGCATTTAGGTGTCTGGAACTCATCCCCTTTTGCATTTATTTCTTCAGCCTATCATTTACTTAATTTTTTGGTGTTAGCACAGGGGTCAAAAGTCCTAATAGCAAATTCTGAGATGTGCACTGCCAATCTGACCTCTTAACCCAGCAATTTGTACTTTTTTACTGTAGTCCTGTGGATGCTTCAAAGAAACATCGTTCTAACTATTGTCTGAAAAAGCTTTTTTCCTACTCACAAATGAATTAAAGACTTATTAGAGAAATAAGAACTTGCAAAAATATTAAAGATAAATACTTTAAAAATTTCTACACTTCATTCAGGTCATATTTTTGCTATTCTCTAGCTGCAGTGGTTGCATATGTTTTGCTCCATTAGTAGCCTCATCCATCGATGGAAGATACCATGCTAGTAGCTCAAAGGATTGTCCTGCTTTAGATCTGATTCTCACTACTCTCTTTTCAAAGTGCTATTAAACACCATTAGAGTGTTTAATACTGAGAAGATTGTGCTCAGTATATTATCTGCAACAGTCTGCCACCAGCTTTTGCTAACATTCCCAACACTGCCAACCTCAGGTATCTTGAAAGTGCTGTGTCTGCTCCTATGCACATTCTTGGGTAATGGAACAAGGGCACATTCTGGATATTCATCGGCTAAAAGACAGTAATTAATCTTAACTCTCTTCTTCTCCCTGAAAAATAGGACTTCTGCAGCTCAAGGAAAACAAAGAACTAGCACTGATTTTGTGGCAAATTAATCTTAAAGGGAGACTCTTCCAAAGAAAATCAATAGGTTATAACAAGATTCTGTATTGTGTTGGAGCTCTGAAACTCAGACTAGAATCAAAGGCTACTTGCAGCATTGCAAGTTTGCTCTTGTTGTGCATTGTTTTTAATACAATGCCATCACTTGAAAAAGTGAGATTTTTCACACATGAGCAATTTATGTGTGGCTTCACCTTCATGGAAGATTCCAGTAGTGCTTAATACAGGCTGCAAGATTACAGGTTTTTCAAGCAACTTTAAAGAAATTATTCTGAAAAGAAGGAATTTAATAAGGAAATGTGGTTTTTATCCTACATGTAATGTTCTATACCTAACATCTTTGATCAATTGTACCTTTCTAAATTAGTCTGTTCCATATGAGAAACTTTGAAAATGATGTCTCCTTACATGGTCAATCTTTTTGAAAACAAAGAAAAACCTAATGAATTTAACCATGGTACCATGGAAACAATTTTTGAATTAATTTGGGTGTAGAGAAAAAGGATATAACTCTAATACAGGGAAAGTAACAGGTTTCAGAAGAAAAAAAAGTCTGTCTTCATTCAGCTCTAGGATCTCTGAAAAACAATAATGCATAGCAAGGGAAGGGGATCTTTTCAAACTACAGCAAAGGCAGATCTCTCAAGCACACTCTCCAAGAGGATCCATGATCAAACTGAACTATGATAAGGAGAGGTGGAATGGGGCAGAGGAACACAAATCTGCAGGAAGGGGAAGCTTGAAAAGAAAACTGCAAGCTCCTTGCAGTGAATCTGGGACGAATGTCTTATTTGTGGTCATACATATTTCAGGAGTTTTGTTCCCCTAAGTCCCATCAGTAAAAATGAGTTTGACATTGACTCAAGGGTTTAATGTGTGGAAGGAGATTTTGGTCCTTACTTTCACTCATTTCTGCACTAGGTGTTTTGGTTTGTTAGGTAAACTAAGTTAATCTAACTCATTGTTATACGGGGACTTTGCACAGAAAGAATTCTGGTCTAAAGCATATTTCATCACCTATTTCCTTGATAATATACAAGTTAGTTTGGCTGCCAAAGTGAGTAGTTCTACATTAGAAGAAAAATACGTTACTGAGCCTAAACATTTCAGTGAGTGCACACTCCTCAGAACCATGATGTTATCAAAGCTCACTAGTACCACAAAGTGGTGACTAATGAGCTTATAACCTCTATGTGCTGTAAATGTTCTCATTAATTCTTTACAAGACCTTCAAGAAAACATACTGCATTCATCCTGCTTCCTAGCTGTCAGAATTTAGTAGATGACTTCATTGGCTACTTTGACATTTTTACTTTTTCGTTCCAGTTTGCTTACTTTAAAAAAAGCTTTTGTTTGCTTGCCTTAAAAATCGCCTACTGTGAGAATTGTAAAAAGGTCAAGCAAGAGTTCCCAATCCATACAGGACAAAAGTAACTGAAATGAACACATTATAGCAGTAATTTTGACACTTCCCTTATTTATTTTTTTTTTTGGTTTGTGACTCGTTAGTTCTAAAAGTAGGAAAGCTATATGTCAAATCTCCCTAATGCAAATATTCTCTTTCAGAATTTCCACTTCCCCTTTCTAACATCAATGTCAAAGCACTAAAACAGGATTGCTAAGGGATTTGGAGGGTAGTGGGAGGACAATGCTTGGTGGATTTTTATATTAAGAAAGCTCATAAGATCTGGTTCTGAATAATTTACTTATCAGAAGAATACATTTTGCAGTCAAGGCAGTGTTGGAAATAGAACTGTCTGAACACTCCCAAAGTTTGGACCCATAATTTATTTCTCAACTTATCATAGAGATAATAATAGCATAGGCTACACATAAATTGGGATGCTGTTATAATTCAGATCATTACTAGTACATGTGTTGCTAGACATACACATTTGGATGGCAAAGCAAGGCTTTGCAACTTAGAATGACAGAATAATTCTGGTTCGAAAAGAGCTTTAAGGTCATCAAGTCCAATCACTCCCCTACCCAGCCCACCATTAGCCCATGGCCCTCTGCACCTCAGCTCCACCGCTTTGCAACAGCTCCAGGGATGGGGACACCCCAGCTCCCTGGGCAGCCTGCCACGGGGGTTGACAACCCTCTCAGAGAAAAAGTTGTGTCTCAGCTCCAATCTAAACCTCCCCTGGGCCAACTTGAGGTCATTTCCTCTTATCCTATCACTCGTTAATTAGGAGAGAAGACTAATTTCCACCTTACCACAACCTCCTTTTAGGTAGAGAGTGATCGTATCTCCCCTCAGACTCCTCCAGACTAAATACCCAGAGCTGCTCCCCATCAGACTTATGCTCGAGACCCTTCCCCAGATCCAGTGCCCATCTCTGGACATGTTCCAGCACCTCAGTGTCTTTCTTAGAGTGAGTAGCCCAAAACTGAACGCAGGACTGGAGATGCAACTTGAATGTGCACATATAGGGAAGATCACTCTTACAGTGAAATCTTTGCCACTAGATTTCACTCCTGAAGCATCAGACATTGCATTCATCCTGAAGACATAGGCACTAAATCTCATTTCAATGATTTTTTGAGTGGAATCTTTTTTCTTGATTACAAACATGAAAAGCGTACTATGACAAAATTACTGTACTGTCAATATTAGCCTTTGGTCATTTATACAGTTATGAAGTTAAATACTGATCTTTTTCACAGATTGTTAGTCCAGAGATTTCATTGGCCAGCCTTTAGACTTCTGCCAGCACATAGAAGACACACCTGAATTTTAAGTACAAACATCAGGCTGTTGCAATTCTGAAAATGCCAGAACAATGACTTTACTTTTCTAATTGGTATCTGAAAAGTAAGAAAGATATCTTTAGACTAGGTAAAGCTAACTTTCTTTTTAGATTCTTAGGAGTACTTAACTGCCTCCCAAGTTTGTTGAAGTTGTTCACCTTTAAAAAAAATATTGAGGCTACAAATTACAATGGTAACACCATCTAGTGATCCCAGACAAATCAAATACTGTTGCTCTGGGTAAGACATTTGTCTATGCAGGAAGCAAGATGAACTAGAAGGAAAGCTGTAGGAACTGAGAACCTGGTTAACAATAATACAGTAAGTGCTGAACTGTAGGAGGTTTTGTAACTGAGTTTGTGAAATCTGAGGCCAATGAATATTTGTATTTTTGGATTCTGTGAGCTAGTTTAGACAGTTCTGAATCTCTATTCCATATGTTTTTTCAAATATTTCAACCTCTGACTCCTCAGTGTTTGGCTTGAGGCTGAAAAGTACAGATTACTTGATGTCCGTGGCAAGTGCTGTTGCAACAGGGAAATGATGTCAATCCCTGCAGTGCAATTCATAACTTGATGTGGGTAAATTCACTTAGTGACAATTTAAAAGAAAACGTGCTGGTGCTGTGCCAGTGGAGCCAGATGGTGACTGAAATTATTAAAATCACGCATGCTGCAAACCTCTGAAAAATCGCACTGTTACAAAATATCCTCAGCATAGATGGGATCCTAAGACAGACCAATTGGCATATAGAGAGTATTTGCAAACAGTGTCTGGTATGACTTGCTAATTGTATTATTTCCCTTCCCTGTTTACTAGGTTCAACTAATCCACTATAACCATGAGCTGTACACAAATGTCACGGAAGCTGCAAAGAGTCCTAATGGGTTGGTGGTAGTTTCCATATTTATGAAAGTAAGTGTTCAGTATTATCAATGGCTAAGATGTGGACAATGGAACTCTTTTCCCATGACTTGTAAATGTAGGAATTAGATTCCTCATTGTATTAGAACAATGTCTGATCTGGAATTCTGAGACATGGATGTAAACATATTAGTAAGTGAACGGAGGTGAAACTTAGACATTTCATACTTGTATGTAAAACAACGGCAAGAAAGATTTTATTTGCAACTGAAATAGTCTGCTGCAGGAAAAGTATGTTTCTCAATAAATAGAATAATAATAGAATATTGTATGAAAATCATATCTAATTATATTAACCATCTGCAAACCCCAAAGATGTTGGAGAAGAAAACTGTACTCGCACTTGTATTCAGGCATTAATTTCTGTTCCTCCCGTTCTCCCATCTCTGTCTTGTTTAGTTTATTTTTAGATAACAGCTTTCTAACAAGTTTCATAAGAAAAAATATCTAAGTAATTATTTCTTCCTCCCACAACTGTGGAAAAAAAAAAGAAAAAGACAGAAACAATTTGGAGTGACAGGAGAGAGAGAATGAGAGTGTGTGCACACACAGAGCAGTTACGTTTCCAGAAAGTAAAGGCTTGTGAGATGTTAACATTGTACATTTTCTCTTCTGTAGGTATCTGAATCATCAAATCCATTTCTAAATCGTATGCTTAACAGAGACACCATTACAAGAATAACATATAAAAGTAAGTATCTTCTCATTTACCATGGCTAACAAAAATGCTACAAGCTGTATGTTTTTTATTATCAAATGATGTAGTTAGCAATCCACTGAAACAAGATGCACTTCATTATGGGCAAAAGTGACAAAGTTTGCATTGCCAGCAACTCTGCGTGATAAGCGTGGGAACCTGAAAAATCCAGTAAGGTCATCAGTTCATAGAATGAATTTTGAACTTCAAAGTCTATTTTATGTTTGAACAAGCAATAAATTAATGAAATTATACTGAAATACAGATACTGCATTCCCACAGAATACTCAGGAGAAACTGCCTGCTGTTAGCAATAAAAGTAACATGCAGAACAGGGTGGATTTTATCAAATCAAGCTATGTCAAGATGCTGCATCATTAACTGTGGATTTAGTATTCATTGATGCTTATTTTGTGTACAGAAAAAAAAAGTGATGACATTTCTACTCAACTATTGCTGTATTTAATGGATATATAAAGAGATCATTAACATGGCATGTATCTTAGTTATATTCACCGAAAATGGTCAATAATTCCATGTTGGTCTATTGAACCTGTGGAAAATGGCATCTTTTACTATCAGTGAAAATTAGGCTGGTTTAGAGAAAATCTTGAAAAATACATATATCTTAATGGAACAAATTAAATCTCTTCTCTTAAAACCCTTATTCCCTTTGTCAAATATTCACTTGAATTCCAAGTAACCAGTAAGTTAAGTTAAAGGGTGCCAGAATTTTACTTTCAGAAAGTACACAGCAAACTGAAAAAAAAATAAGTATTGTGAAACTCAGCCTTCATTTGCTTCATTTTCTATTCTGTAAACAATAAGTTAATGTTTTTCATACACTTCATTAACTTTGCTTTTGTTTATGAAAGCTAGGAGAGGGTTGTTCATGATAACTGGAATGAGACTGGTTGTCAGGACTCCAAGCCTACTCTACTAGGGCTCGCCTCAGTTTTCCTTGCTAATTTAAATATATTATACTATATACTCTACAACAACACAGCGTTGGTTGGAAAACTGCATCTGAAACTCCAGAGGTTTCAAATGTCCTTTTCACTTCAACAAGTCACTGAACTTCAGGTTTATGATTTAAAGGTTTGGAGAGATTTCTGTACACGTCCCTGAAGTATACAATCTAATGTCTTTCCATGGAATCCATTTTTTCCTCCTCCCTGCAAAGCCATGATTCTGAAAACTGTAGATTTGAGACCAATGTCAAGTGAAATCAGAGAATCTTACTCAGTAATTCCTGAACAAGAGAGCACTAGAAAGATTTCAAGTCTTGCCATACAACACAGACTTTGACCAGAGTCAGTTCAATTCCATTCTGAGGTAGACAGTTTCTTGTCCTCTCCTATAACACAATCCTTTATTCCCATGGAAGTTTCTCTAATTGTAACCTACATTTAACAAATTTGGTTACATCTTGTGTTCAAATAAGAGGCCTCTATTACGATAAAACTGTTCTCCATGAAAAGATGAAAAGATCACAGAAGGTTCCACTCAGAACATTTTCTCCAGATTGTTCTATCAGTAGGAAATGTCTTCTCTGCTTGAAAGAAGAAAATTAACACAGTTCTAAAACTGCCTTTCTTGATTCCTTCCAAAAATACAGCAATAGTGTTCCATAAGAGCTTCCTGCCCACCAGTGCTGCTGCAACATCCTGGAGACGGGAAATTGTTGTTAAGGCTTTATGTGCTTTTTCAGATTTTTCACTCCCAAATTTCATATGCCTGGCTTCTGAGGACCAGCCAGATCTCTGTACCACTGAAGAAGCTTCTTTTCCCCACATACACACACAGAGACCTGCCAGACCTCACACACTGTATAAGAGAAGATCCTTGCCTCATTTTTCCCCATCATAGCATCTGTATCTCATGCGTTTACACGAGTGTCACAGCCTTCTTGGCCTCACATGCTACAACAGCTGTCCAGCATGGCAAACACTGGACAACTTATGGTGGCTCAGAGCAGAGACTATGATTAAAGATATTCAGCTCCTCAGGGCAGGAATCAGTAGCAGCATCTTGCCACTTTTTCTGAGTGAATACTCAGACATTATCCACACCAGCAGGCAAACATACCTTCCCCAAATTTAATCTTTATTTTGCAGACTGCACTTAAAAGTGGGTGTTCCTCTTTTATGGAGTTGACAGCATCCCACAACCTTTCATTGTTGTTTTGCCTTGGCCACACCTAATTACTACATGAAATTTTATGTGAACACACAACATAGGCTGCAAAATCAATGATTAACAGAGCTGTGTTAATTTTTAAACACTTATCACTAACAAGTTTATCTGATAAGATGACATCCTTGGTGGATACAATGCACATCCTGCATCCTGCAGGGCATTGGGTTACTTTCTGTAGTAACAAGTATTGACTAGGATTTTTTTAGTGTAAATTGGGAACATGAAAGTGTTATTGAAAGTAATTTTGCAGTTGTCTTGCGTGATGGATTATAGCATCATTGCTGAAAACTAATTTTACTTCTTCGATTGCAAGGATTTCTATTCTGCCTTTAGCAGCTGGAGTTTTTGTAGCTTGTGCTTTAGGAGTCCATTCCTGAAGTCAATACTCAGCAGGCTGCTGACAAAATGACCAGTCCAGTAGGAGCATGGAGCAAATGATAAGTGGAGCATAGGTTCAGAGTCAGCACAGTTAGTATCATCACTAAGTACTTTTTCTAAAGAACAGTAACAAAATTAAGAGCTATCTGCCTGAAATTTCCCTGGGCAAAATGCATTAAAAGAGGAATATCTGCTCTTAGATATTAATGGCTACAGTGAAGTAAAGTAGACCCCAAGGAAATTTTAAGGAGGTTTTAAATGCTTATTTTATTCTGTTATCACAGCCCAAAGAATCTACTGTGAACTAGTTAAAACAAGTGTTCTTTCAAGCAGGCTTTAGTCAGAAGCTATGTGAATATCTCTAAAGAAAAACTGCTTTAAAATTCTTCTTAGAATGTGACATTTGAGAGGATAAGTTAGCTTTCTTTCAAAACTGTTGTGCTACATCAGCTTTCACTCAATGTTTACTTAACACCGGAAAGAAGCAACATTTTAGATTCCCAAAATTCCATATAAAAAATTTGGGCTTGTCATTCTCCACCAAAATGCTGCCACAGGCTCAGCTAGGAAAAAGAGCTATAAAATTCTGAATTTCCTCAAACTCAGTCTTAGCTGTTTTACAGATGATGTTCAAGTGAATAAAGTATCCCAATTTTAAGATATTATTCTGAAAAAAAAAAGGCTCAAGATTTAGGTTTCTGGAAATGAGAGATCATTAATTTCTTCAGATTCACACTTCAGTGTATTTTTGAAGGATTGAGATCTTGAAGCTCCTGTCACAAACAGTAAAAGCTCAGCAGCCTCAAGCCAGGCCCCAGGGGACTAACCTCAGGTATTCAAAAGGAGTCTGTCAGCCTGGGTCTAAGTGAAGACTAGTAAATGGAGAAATTCTGGTTTGGTATTAAAAAGCTGAGGATATCTGCATTCTTTACCCTGTAAATCTAATTTAGAGACGTATTTTCCCTTTTTGTATTATCATGATATCAATTTCAATATCAAATGGACCCATCTTCAGTCAGTACATAATATACTCTTCATAAATGTTATTGTTTTAAGGAGAGCATACATAGAATTTGCTATGACAGATCCCACATGCCTATTACAAATCTAGGGATGAAAAAAGAGGATTTCCATCATTTGCTAAGAAAATTGTCAGTCAAGGCCTTTATGTAAATGAGTATGAAATCTAATCTGTATGGAGAGGAGTTCATGAGTTCAGAAATCACCCTCAGGCTCAAGCGGATCAAGATAAACAGAATGTGGGCTAAGAATGGGAAGGATGTTGATATTCTAGTAAAGGCTGAATGGGTTTGTTAAAGAAATTTCATTACTGGCAAGAGATCACACATGGTGATTTTGACCATTTTGAACTACATACTTGCTATAAATATAAGACATTAAAATGTTGCAGTCTAATATTAGTGCAAACCCACTAGTTCTGTTTCAGATCCACAATAGGAAACCTTTATATTAAGATGTGGTGAAAGGGAAGCAGCAGAGCTATTCATGGGAAAAAAGCTGATAACCAAATGCTTATTCTGTAGTCTTTCCTCAGACCATTCTCATGGCATCATTTGACTTCCCGTGGGAAAATAACCCATAAACAGGGATGAATAAGTACCGCTTTTACTTGGACAAACTGTTTTCTTTCATTATTTCATTCACTCCAGTCTTGCATTTTTCCTGAAGTGATAGTTCCTCCAGTTTTCTATTAATCACAATTGATAGATTTTGACAATTAACATAGTTTGCTGCCTCCTTAAACATACTCAAAGTGAAGACAGAGGTAACAAACCAGGTTTGAAGACTTCACTGTTGGTTGCTGGTGGGGGAGATGGCCACACTCTTTGTAGGTCCTCAGTACTCTAACAAAGTAACCTAAGCATTTGATCTGAATCTAAGTAAGGGTAAGGAGAGCATTTCTCCTCATCTTGAGTATTGTCATATGTCAATCTTGCCTGAATGAGCAGGAGGACCATGCCCACACTGCTCCCACACTGTTGCATGCCATATTCCACCTCCAGAGCATTATTATATTCTGAGAATGACTAAACACTGTAAATCCACAGACAAAAGTCAGAATCCCATAACAAAATAATGAATTGCATTCTCTATTAAAGCAATGTGAGGCAGCTCCAAAACCCCCACGATTATCTGCACTAATTCCAGCAGTAAATCTGTTTCTCTATCTTCTACTAAATAAATAGTCCTATTGTTAATAATCTGTGCACTGTTCTGAATACAAATTAGTCAACTAGAATGTGACACAAAATATATGTGTGTATATATATATATATATATCTCATCGATATCCCTCATCTGTATTAATCTTTAGTTAGCTTTTCATCTCCCAGTAAACATCTCAGGGCAAATTCTACCTTGTTTAAATAATTTTAGTCCCACCAAAGTCAATATGGATGTGGGAAAGCAGATTTGCTCCTTAAGAGTTTGAAACTATCTGTTCTGACTGACTCTGTGCCATTTGGAGCTAATACATCACTCTCCACAGTTCATAAATAATGAACAGGATGTTCATGTGGGAAAGGGAAAAATGTGTGATGACTCATTGAAAACAGGCAGTGGCTTGAAAAAAATGCATTCATTCTCTCCTCATGTAATCCCAGCAAAACTACCACTGCAAAAAAAAAAAAAGGTTTTAATGAATAGGACACAGGTGTATTCAGTCATCTCTAGCTGTTAAACTTTAACAGCGTTTTGACTTTAATACTTTAGCAGTGGTTTTGCACTTTTGCCTCAAAAAATTTTAGGAGGGCTGTATCCCAAGCCATGGGCCAGTGAAGGCTGAGCATGTTAAAAAAAGGTGACAGTCAGCCACCTACAAGACACTACTAGTACTTTTCCCCACTACTTGAAGATCCAGCTGTATGGCACAACAATTACCCTGGCTCAAAGTGCAAACACATGGCAGAAGGAGGTATTTCTGACAGACGTGAAAGGACATGCCAAGATTATATTGTGTAAAATAACAAACACATTTAAAATATGAAATAACTGTAAGGCACTGGTCGATGTGGTATAAATGGTACATGCTACCTTGACACTTTAACTGATGCTGTAGCCACTAACATTGCTGTCCCAGGAGCCTGTAGCATGTTAACTGTACTGTATCAAAATATTTTAAAAGACTACATATTTGCTTTGTCTCTATTCTTTAATTTTCTGTTGCTCAAAACAGCAGTCTGCATAAGACAAGCATTTTCTTGTCTATTTTTTGTCCTTCAGCTGTAATAGACTACATGCAAGTTAAATGACTCTTTTCTTTTTCAGTTCTTATATACTTTCTTGATGGTTCATACTTCCTTGGTTCCACTTACAGTCTTTTCCCAATGGCCAAGGAACTGTTCATCAGCTTTAAAAAAAAAAAAAACCCACAAAAAAAGACCAAGCCAAAACCCACAAACCCAACACAAACCCAAAAATTGTTTAAAATTACAGCGAATGGCAAAAAAAAAATCAGAGAATGCAACAGAACCGTCTAAATTATTGATAGTGACTGGAAAGATGACCAACATTTTTCTTTAATTTAACAGTGCCTTCTATTTTATTTGTACTTTCTTGCCTTCTGTTAAAATCAATGCCAGTTCATCCTGTGTATTGAAAGAGGAAATGCTTAAATATGCAGCTTTCTTTGCCTGTACTTTAGGGCTTACTCTGCAAATGAACACTATTGAACACACCACATGCAAGTGAAGGCAAGCAAAGAGATCTCACACCATTACAGCTCGTAACCTGCCCAGCTTTCTCTGAGATACACTATAACAATAGCCTGCAAGAAGAAAAGTGTGTATATCCCTGAGTATTTCCTATTAAGGAACTCCTACAGCCTAAGATTTGGCAGGAAAATCTGACCTCCAGTTTTGACAACACTGCCAAAAATACTGTAGGGCAAACACTACACATGGGAAATAGTGCACATAGTATAGAAAAGGCTGAGGAACTTGGATGAATTTTCAAAGATATAACTACATCTCATTATATTTTGGTACATGTCCACAGAGTGAATTCTGTTGCAGAGGGATACCTCATTAATTCCCAGAGAGACTTAGATAAAAGCAGGGACCCCTAATAAGCTGCTTTCTGGCATACTTTTTCCACCCTGATTTTAGCATTCTGAGTGAGCCTGCACTGCATCCACCCCCACTGTGCTCATGAAAGGCCAGTAGGCTTCATTGAGCAGCTTTATTATCATGCATTAACCTTAACTTCCTCCTGTGGAAGAAGGGCAATTAAGTTTTAACAGTCTTGGACTTCCCAAGGCTTTGTTAATCACTCCAAAATATGGCAAGTCGACATTCTCCAAAGACTGCTGCATCTAATCAATAACTGCAACTTCAAGAAGCTTTTAACTCCAGTTCTTAAAAGTGATTCAGAGTTTCACTGTGAATGCTTATGCTAAACACACCGAAGGTGTGCACTGGGCATCTCAGAGTAGAACTCAACCCAAGAAGGATTAGAGAATTCACTTGTTCTTGGCCAAACTGCTGGAGCGTTCAGAAATGTGTCATTATTACATTTCAAATCTCAGTAAAACTCATGGTGATATTCTGGAATGAAGATTGTACATGAAAAGGGTGGGATACTTTTTGTGAAGTTGTTGTTTTATCCAAGTTGTTTTCATGCTTTATTCTCCAGATGATGCATACTTACTACAGGGGCTTAATATTGAGGAACTTTATCCAGAGACATCTAGTTTCATTACATATGATGGGTCAATGACAATTCCACCCTGCTATGAAACAGCAAGCTGGATAATCATGAACAAACCTGTGTACATAACAAGGATGCAGGTAAAAATAATGAAACAATTATCCTATGTATTATAGGTACAAAAGAATACTTTCAACATATGTATTTGTAGATTTATATCCAAAACTAAATTTAGCCTTTTGCTGTAGGGATTCTTGTCTGCAATTTATAGTTTGCAAAAGCACAGAAGAGTGGTTTTGCCAAAATGAAAACATTAACTCTGTAGAGCTCCCTCGGTATCTATCTCTACAACACATGTATGTTATCTAAGGTGGGCTTTACATTCAGTGAGGGTTTGACCTAAATGGTTTCCAACAATCTATTCTATGATTCTGGTGAATAGGTATATAGGGATTCTGAAACTAGTAAAGTACAGAAATAACTGAAGTTATTACAAATAATAGAGGCCACTCTTAGGTCAGATAGAAACAGACAGTTATGAGTGACAGTAGTGGTGATTTAAATAAATGTCGATGACAAATTAATGTGACAGAGATCCAATGTACGAGGCCAATGTATGAGTTGCCTATGGAGTTGTGAGCTGAACTAAACCCTATTCTCTTGCATACTAGAATCCTGAAAGAATGCTTGAACTGCCATCTGCCTGTCCCAAGCATGCAGCAGAAGCAATCTGGCCCCCAGGAATGAAATAAGGAGTAATAAAACAATCCTAAAAATTACTTTCAGATTTAAAATCATATGAACATTGTAAATAAGATGACTTTGAAAAGCCTGAGAGACGTTTTATCTTTGTGATATTCCTTCTGTCCATTTTTGTCTAGATGCAAAGAAAGTACTTTGTTTCTTTTCTAAATGGAAGAGTAATCTGGGAGAGTGGCCCAGTTGAGCAGAGGGAAACATGCTATACATTCTGAACTTTTCATGCAGGGGACCTCAACATCTTCCTACAAGCAAAATGTTTAGTTACAACATTAATGTACAAGACAAGCATCAGAGTATTTCTAGACAATTATAGTGCCTATGGGTTATAATATCATGATATTTACTCCGTTTCATGCTTTACTGGTTAGTTACATCCTCCATTATTAGTGCTGCAAATTGATTTTGTGGAATACTTACTAATTACATTGTGTACGGAGACTGAAAAAGTAATGCACAGCTCAAGTTTTCCCTGGCACCTCTTAAAGATTTTTCAGTATGTACAACCCAGCTACTGGATTTCCCCACTTAAGCATTAAATGCCACAACCAAACCTCTTACATTGTACAATAGCATGGAAAATATTTTCATATTTTTAAATCAAAATGTTTTAAGGTTTTCTGATTTATAAATTGCAGCTTCTTCCCACTCCCACCCCCCTCCAGTTTCCTATATGAAAACTTTTGGTTGACTTAAACACATTAACATAGTTTAAGCCCAGTCACCATAAGAACCATTGCTGTCTGCTTGTGCTTTGCATCCAACCAACTGCTGGGTGCACTAACAAACCTAGATGATTCAGTAATTTGTTCTCTGGTGCTCTGTAAAACAAAGGAAAGCCAGAGTCTGCCATCAGAATACTATAGACATTAATACAGACAATATCAAGACAGACCTGTCAATGGAAACTGAATTTCACTTTTAAGCAACATTGATTTCATTACTTCAGCAGTATGAATGTCAGTTATCCTTTCCATCCTGACTAGTCATACCTAGTTCTTGAGTATCATCATCCAAAACTGTGTCTTCTCAAATGGAAGCTACGCTAATAGCTACAAAACTCAGAAAATGAGCTCTTGTTATTCGTCAAGTTTGTTTTCGCTGCACCAGATGCTGCATTGCAGTACTGTGGATTTCATTTGTTTCCTGATCACCCAAGGACACCTTAACACCATTTTCATTTTCTCCACACAAAACTAGTTCTTTTCATTTAAAACGGGGCTCAGAAACAGGATCACAGAAAGAACAGTTTCACCTCAGTTCTTGCAACCCAACCCTTACTACAAGTCACTGGAATTCTGTTTAACTTACACATATTAAGTAGTCTGTTTAAGTGTTGTAAGTTGTTCATTTACAGTTAAGATCAGTACTAAAAATCCTACTTTTGTATTTTGTATAGATGCATTCTTTACGACTGCTAAGCCAGAATCAGCCATCACAGATATTTCTGAGCATGAGCGACAATTTCAGACCAGTCCAGCCTCTCAACAATCGATGTATCCGAACTAATATCAACTTTAGTTTACAGGGAAAAGACTGTCCAAACAATAGAGCACAGAAGCTACAGTATAGAGGTACGTTCTACCTCCAGAATCATCCTTTCTATGCTTATACTAAACTCTTTTCTTTGAGAAACTCATAACAAAGCATACACATAAAACCAGATGAAACTCCAGCTCTGGGGGACTAACAGTATGAGTCAAACATCACGTCTTTGAAATGGGTGAGGAAACTTGCCCAGAAACATGCAGGAAATGACTGACAAAAAGCAGTCTGGGACATCTAATGTGTTTTTTTTTTAAAGCAGATAGGACTAGCCTTCCATTTTCTAGCCTCATTTTAAAGTCTTCTCACCTTACAAAGCACATTTTGCTCTGTTTTACCCATCTTGGAAAGAAAATGGGGGATGAGCTAGTCTTCATGGTAGCTGATCTCAAAAGAAAATAAAACAAAGACTAGCTATCACTAATATCCAAACTGGAAAGTGTTGTGTATTAGCAATTATATAAGTTGTATTAAACAACTGAACCAACTCAGTCATCTGCTGTTAGTCTTACACAACCACAGCTGAGCTGTACTGTGTCTTACACACACACAGTTATATTACCCCCAATAGTGGTATAAAATTACCTTCTTACCAATATCATTATGGTTATGAAGGAGTACTACTGAAGAGTGGAAAAGATAACACATTTTTTAGCATCGAGGTGGATGTCTGTGTTGCAAATACTTCAAAGAATCAGTCATTCAGGCTTAATTCTTTTGCAGAAAGAGGAAGAAACTGAACCTCCTGGCTTTTTCAAATCCCCAGTATAGTGTTAAATCCAGCTGCTTTCATATCTGGAGTTTATTAAAGCATAATTGTTTTTGTTTTGTTTCTCTTTCCTTTCAGTAAATGAATGGCTCCTCAAGTAAGTAAAGACAGAGCAAGTCAGAAACCATAACCTCAGTGGAATGCTACTACTGTGAATTGAGCTAATCTAGAATGCACCCAACCTCACTCTCTTTGGGTTCACAACAGCATGTGCAAATGTGCTGTAGAAAAAGAGCTGCCATGTTGGAAACTCAACTAAAAATCCATTCATATGATCGGTGGTAATTAAAAACAAAACAAAAAAGTTAAAAGACAGTATTACAGTAAATGTGATTACAATTTTGATACCGTTTTCCTGAACTAATTTAGCTTCACAAAGAAAGACTTTTCAGCCTTTGTACATATGAAATTCTTCCTCTTTCCCCCCCTCTTCCTTAAATTAAAGAAAAAAAAAAAGAGAAAAAAAAAAAGAAAGAAAAAAAGGTGGCTCGGTACAGCATCACAGTGGAGTTGTGTTCTGTGTGCCAAGTAATCCTTGGAAAGCTCTCATTATTTCACTATCATTAATGGCTACTGACAAGACAGAACAAGAGGACTGTAGAGGAAACTTATTTCTAGGTTATGATCTTTCTGTTCATTTCATTAAAAAAAAAAGGGACAGATTTTGAGAGATAAGTATTGTAAATATGTCACACTGGAGAATATAAAGGAAATTGAAATATTTCCCTCTTTGTCACACATCTGTAGTAGGATTTGCCAAAATCAGAATTGATCCATTTTCTGTTTCTTGTTTTACAACAGATCATACGTTGTGTTGGTTACTAATAACAACTCAATAAATGTGTTTAACAAATTCATTTAGTAAACTTGCTTCTATTTCTTTTTTTCCCTTCTGAAATAAGCCTCTACTACTCGTGGCTGCATTATTTGTGGTTTTCTCTTGGTTTTCTTTTTCTTTCTTTTCCAACTTCATTTCTTTCATTGCAGCCAGTTTAAGTGAGTTAATGGCAATTGGGAATGCACTTAAAGCTAGTATAACTTTAACTCTACTTTATGGTCCATCATTAATAGCAGCTGGGCTCAGAACAAGAAAGCAGTTGAAACATCTCAGTTCAAAATTGCTGGCTTCCCTGCTGAATCCCTGATTGTAACAAACAAATTCAATCCTGTAAATTCGTGGTGGAAAGGGATAACTTTTCTTTACAGATAAAGCAGGAGCTGACCAAGTAAAAGCGAATGCCTTTTTTCTTGTTTATAATGGTCATTCACTGTGTTTGGTTACTGTCAAGAACTCAATAAATGTGTTTAACAAGTTCACATAGTGCATGTCTGACCTTCTTGCACATTAAAAAAAAAAAGACAGAAAATCCCTTAATCTGTAGAGGGAGCAGACCTGTTCCATACTGTTCCATACACTCACTTCATAACCCATAACTTGAAGTTCCCATAAAAGAAGATGAAGTTAGAAAGTACCTTGCTGACTAACTAATTATATCAAATGGGAAAACAGGCATAAGAAGCATGAGGGAATTGAACCACTGTAAAGAAGGTGTAGATGCTGCAAGCCAGGCAGCCTTAACGTGACAACCACATGATTTCATCTTTGGCTAAAGAGAACAGAACAGGTGGCATCAGACAGGAAGCCCATGAGTCTGTGTTGCAGACAGAGGTTTGGAAATATTTTAACTTGCATGATTTCATCTGTGACATGAAAAGGAAAGTTATCAGGAGAGTGAAAACATGCACAGACTGGCATTCAGAAGACTCTCAGAGAGGATGCATGGATGCAACTGGAAACTGTTAAGGAACCCCAAGTTGTCAATTGCTCAGTGAAAGGTGCAGAGAAATCACTAGTTACACAATGGAGGGTGGCCTAGATGGCCTGTGGCATTGTGATGCTGTATTTGTAACAGGTTTCTGAGCTGGTGACCCTATACACAGTATAGTTATTTCATTTTGAGCATTTCAAATGACATCTGTATAACCAGCTTAACACCATGCAGTGATCTGAAAAATCCAACACTCAACCATAGGAACTTTGCACAGTGACTCTTATGTTGTAGATTAATATTGTCATAATCTGCAGCTGAAATAAAGCAAAATTATGACCTTAGATTTACCTAGCTAGTAAAAAATATAAAACAACATAAATCACACATTTTGTATTTTTGAGCTGCCAAACTCGTGGTATTGGGATTTGTTTCCACTATTTATGTGAGGGATTTGGGTTTTTATAAGTTTCTCTAAGAATTGTCAAGGTTGTAAAGTTACTGAGAGCACAAATCCACAATGCTTCAATCTGTATTTTTTGGACAACTATCTGGCAGTTGTTGATCCAAGTTTGTCAGTGACAGAAGGTAGGGAAGATAAGCCAGGTCTCCATTATAAAACTTTTAATAAGTAATAAAACCTATTTTCTATTTTACTGAAAACTGATTGAAGGGATTTAAGAGGAAAGAGAGATAGCATAGAAGGGACTAGTCCGAGGAAGGAATCATGCTGTGCTTTGGATTAGGTGAGGCTGTGATACAGAAGCTTTGCAAATAGAGAAATGGAGCAACAGTACTGAGACACAGCAAATATACTTGTCAACATTTCCAACTCTATTTTGTGAACAAATGAACTCTATATTGCCATGTTTTCTTTAGGTTTGGGGGTTTTTTGGGTTTTTTTTTTCCATCTTAGATTGCAATAGAAATAGACCAAACTAAAGCTTAGAACATCTTGCACATTTCAGTAGTGCTCAAACTTAGACACCTGCCTCCATTCTTTCAGACCAGGCACATAGCTCTGTATCAAGAGAAACTGAGCATCCAAAGAAAGCCACACCTTATCACAATGCCTTTAAGCAAAAAGATAAAGTTTCAGTATCAAACAGTTGGCACAATCTTCCAGTGCTCAGAGTCTACACAGCATGGCAACGTGTACACGTAGTTATCCCTCCAACTTGAGTGCTTTTTGGCCACAATGCTCACCAGAGGTCTGGCTGCACACAAAGCTCTGTGCTCGGTACTTTGTAGTAAGAGCTGTATTTATGGTCATGATACTATCCTTACCTAAGTCATTCAGATTAGGAGTGAGATCCTTAGTTTGTGATAAGGCTCAGTACATCATGTTGGGGAATATAAACTTCAATGAACAATCGACACTATAGGCAGGTCCAGGCTGCCATGTCATGATGATAACAGGCATTAAGAACCTAAATCTGATAGGAAGAGGTCAGATTTGATCTTCCTCTCTATCACGGTTGAGAATGTGATATCAAGCCAAGTACCAAACTTATCAGGCTTATTCGCTGATAAAAAAATATGAGAAACATTTAAATTACTGTGCTATGAAAGACTATTTCAAAGCAGTATTCAAAAAATGTAATACTTAGCCACACTTTATAAGCTTAGCTTTTAATTTAATGAAAAGGCAAAAGCTATATCTGTAGGGACAATAAGAACTAAATAGGATGAGTGAGATGAAGACAGAAAACAAAGACCTTCAGCATAATTGTAGATTACCACACATTGTAGAAATACCACACAATTCTGTCCTTCCACTGTTCTATTCCACCCTTGATAGCTGAACCAGAAAGCCAACATCCCAAGGGTCTGCCTGAAAGACTGGATATATTCTAAACCAAATTCCTATGAATGAAAAAACATCCTTGTTTAAAACCTCTCATTTTCTATAAATATATACCTGGAAAGAAGAGACGAAGGGAAATGGTGCTAAAAACCTGAGACCTGAGATCAAGCAAGGCTGGAAACAATTATACTCTAAGGTGTTTAAACCTATACTCCCCTCTACTGATCCAGAAACTCAGACAAGCAACTCAAAAAGGTAAGTAGACCAGCTTACAGAAGTTTAAAAAATCACCCAAATGCTTATTTTTATGACTAGCATTGCTTACTCTGAGCATTCACACATTGCTCCACATCTTAGCCTCAGGAAATGTCAATAACTGTGGTTCACATGGCATTACTTTGTCAGGCACCTGAGATGTTGTGGGCTTGGTGAAAATGGACAGCCAATGTCATTTTAAGTGCTTTATATCCAACAGTGTTTCAATCCATAGGACCTTTAAAACCATTTGTTATAAAACAAAAAATCCTTTGGATAACACTTTATAATCCTTCCTGCTTCTGAGACATAATGCCTTTACTATCCTCATTTATTCCTCATCTTATTAACATTTACAAATATTTAAAGTGTGGGTGTCAGGAGGCTGGGGCATCCCTTTTTTCTATAGTAGCTAGCAACAGGACAAGGGGTAATGGGATGAAGGTGGAACACCCTCACTGTGAAGGTGACAGAGCACTGGAACGGGCTGCCCAGAGGGACTGTGGAGTCTCCTTCCTTGGAGGTCTTCAAGAACCGCCTGGACATGTTCCTCTGCCACCTGATCTAGGTGAACCTGCTTCTGGCAAGGAGGTTGGACTAGATGATCTCTAAAGGTCCCTTCCAGCCCTACCATTCTATGATTCTATGTGATCACACCCAGAAAGCCAAGACCAGAAAGCAAATCAAACGCCTCCAACATTTAGGGTATTCCCCATGAGCTTTAATATTAAGAAGGAGGGATGTTTAATTTTTTTCTTTGATTTTTTTTAAAGTGCTCAGGATTAACAATACTGGAATTCCATCAGAATCTGAAAATGAAGTCAAATGTTTCATTAGCTGCTGCTTTCAGGAGCTGAACCTTCCCCAAAAGCCAACAACTGAAAAGCAAACTGACTGGTCAGTGTATTTTATTGCAAGTACCAGAAATCTTTAGTACTGGACACCACCCAAAAAAAAATCCCAGATGTTTGGTTCCTATACTCCAAACAGTATAAATTTTTCAGTGATATCAGCCATAACTGCTCTGTTTTGATTTTTTTTTCTTTTATTAGATTTTATTCCCTAGATATAGTGGCTGACAAAGCACAGAGAATTTGCTGTAAGAAATGCTGATTTACTAGCAAATGGCTTACTGTAGTTCTCAACAGCATCCCATAAAATTATTCAAGGAGCCTGTTTGCACAGTAAAGAACAAGAACCATTTATAAATGTGAAACGTAATGCAGGCAAACATTTTCTGTTTCCTACAGTGTCAGGCTTCTATTCTAATAACTAAAGATATGTCAAACACGCTCAGGACAGAAAATGAGAAACACAGTAATAAATCTTCTAAGAAAGGGGAAATAACCCTTAGTATTTAAATAGAGCAACAAACCCTTAGAAGCAGTAGAAAAACAGAACAAGAAAAAAAATCCTCAGGTTATTAATTTAGACAGATGCTCTCATCCTGTAAAGCAAGAAAGAGCTAGAGACAAAGTACCTTTATGTGTACATTTACATAAGATACTTTATTGTTTTAAGCATTTGGCCATTTGGTAGGAGAAGCTAACTCCTCCTTAACATTTCAGACATACAGCCTGAAAGACTCTTGAGTAACTGCCAGATTTAACTTTCTAGATGATTGTAAACTACACAGGGTAAAGAGGTGGTAGTATGTTGACATGATAAGGAAACACTGTATTAATAGTCAAATACGTGATAAAAATCTTATGAAGTTATATTAAAACAATGTATAAAATCATAACAGCAGAAAAGAGAATCCTGGAGAATTTAGAGTTCTGTTTTCTCTGCCTCTATTTAAAGAGTCATCAGCCCCATCTTTTAAAAATGGAAATTCTAAACTATATAAAAGAGGTTGGCTCATAAAGCAGCTGCAGCAGTGCCTGGATCTCCAATGCATAGGCAAACAGTAGCTGCCTTCCTCCTAAGGGCAAATTGCAAGCTCAATTCTCTGAGCAAGGATTGATATCGTTACATGGCAAGCTACCAGCCGACCCTTGTGACTGGCATTCAGGATTGTTATGCTTTTGTATGAGTTACATTTCACAAGAGGCTCATCTGCACAGACCAGTGCCTGAGGCTGCAAGGCTGAAAGCAAGTCTCCAGCAGCCTGAGTGGAAGGCCCATAGAAAGACATCAAAAAGCTGATTTATGGATATGCTGTTGTGATTCACCATGTTGCTAAACTACAAATCACCCAAAACAACAGAGATCACACCTACTGCTATTACCAGTGCACAACACTAGGAATACATAGCATGCCTTTTGCTTCCCTGCCTCCATGCCTTGACACGTCACACAAATTTCAAGTAAGCTATTTGCTGACAGCCCACACCTAATGCAGGTATTAGGAACAAGCAAATTATCTTGGCCTTCCTTATCTCTGTCATTATCTTTACACATATCAATTTTGGCTTCCAACACAGAAGTGACTCTGCTTCTCTGTAGAAGCAGTGACTTCATATTCTATTTTGATACATGATTTTCACTCACAAGGAGTGCATACAACTGTGTAAACAAAACTATTTGTGCTCTATTTACATCAATCTGATGCTGCACTGTGATTTGGAAAGTACTGAGATCTTATTACCCACCAGAAAGGAAACAACAATCTTAAAGGCAGGAGCTAGTTTAGATAGTTTAGACTGTAACAACTTGTTTTTTATGATATTTGATTGCATGACGAGTGTGAATTTTTTTTATGTTTTATTACCTCTTCGATTTTAACATCTCAGAATAAAAGTGGTAAGTTCTTCTTCCTCCTATTTGTTATTTATTTGCAGCTTTAGAACATGTATTCACAAATTAAGGAGGTGGTTGCTTGTTTGGGACAGTTAGGGGAAGAGTATATGTTATGAAAATTACATTTATGTTCCTTACAGAAAGAACTTTTCAAAGTTAGACTGTACAGTAACAAGGAAACGTATTTGATACCACCTTCTTGCTTCTGTAAGCAAAAAAACACCTAGAGAGACAAATACAAAACAAAGAAACTTCTCCAAACTTTACAGCCTTAAAAATATCTTTTCCTTGCATAGAATTTACCTTTATTTACTTTACAAAATAGAGCACAGGAAGAACTTTCTCCGCAAGCAGCTCCATAAATATTGTGAAATGACTAACTAGAGATATGCAGCAATGACATCTAGTTGCTTTTATAGACTAGGATTTGTCACTGTGAATCAGATGGTATTGTGAATGGGTACCAAAGTTTGGTGATTGTGACAAGCTGGACCTTAGCAAGGTAAGCAACTCCTTTGCACTTCAGGAGTGGGCATCTAATGATGGGAGGAAGAACAGCAAAATAAAAAAATCAGAGAAGATTGACTTCAAGATGTTCCTCAATGGAAGTTTTTGTGTCCACAGTCATTTCAATGCTAATGTCAACATTTTTTGGGGAAGAAGTAATGTTACCCTGTAACATTCATTAGGGATGTCATAAGCATCCCACAACATATGGTGTCTCAAATCCAATTACTTTTCTATTCAAATCATGACCTTGAATAGGTTTTTAAAAGAAATTTAAAAAAAAAAAAAGTCCCTTGTGCTCATTTGATGACTTAGTAGCAAAGTACTGAAATTCAGAATTACGTCAAACTGACTTTGTTTTGTTTTCTGATATTTATCAATTTTTTTTAAGTTATGGAAAAATCATTAAAAAGAAAAACTAGCGGTGGCAACATTTACTTCCTAAACCTATTTGTACATTCAACACATCGTGCACATAGAAATGGGCATTTTTAAATACTTTAACCAGCCACTGGCTGGATTTGGTTTTAAGTATCTATTCAGAAGGCTAACATTGACTTTCTCTATAGATCACACAGACTGAAGCTCAAATTCCTCTCTGCATTGCAATAGCTTTGTAACCCAGATGTGCAAGAAGCTCACACTGACTGGGTTTTCCTCACTGCAGGGGCCCAATTTGTATCATTTCTGAACATCAGTTTTTCCAGGTCTATCCATGCAAAAAAACAATGGAAAAATTTAGAAGGGTCCATTTGTAGGGCTATTATTTAGGCCCTACACCTGAGTAATTAAGGAAACAAAAGAAACCCTTTATTTTACCTCTTGAAATCTCTAACTTTATTATTAGGATTTATTATTTAGGATTATTTGGCAATGCTTGTTTGTGGGATAGAGCTTTTCTTCTGTCAACAGCTTCCCCTATATGATTTTAACAAAAGCTCTAAAGGTATGTTGCTTATGCAAAGATCTAAAAATCCAACCCATGCTATGTCAAACAGAATATAATTCCAGAAAATAAGTTATTTTAAAATATAAATTACATCTTATTGGAACTTCTCCATTTGCCACAAGAATAGGAACATCATTGTGCTGCTCCAGAAGTACACAAAGAAATAATACTGGTTATATAAAGTTTACAATTACTTGCCATATTCTTCCTAAAACAGATTATATTTTTAGAACATAAACAGCCATGTCTTTGATGGTTCAATTAAATCTGGAGCAATTAGTAGAGTTACCATAGCTCTTCACTGAGATTTGCTGAATTACTCCCAGTCATTCTTGCATTTGAATGCAATATGTTTAGCATAAGTCCATTGTGCACAATCAGTGGAAATCAAGTTCACTTTGAATATATTTTCTAATTGATATTTAGAAACGTTAGCAGACAAAGTAAGCGCTGAAACAATATTAACACACAGATAAATACACTAACATACACCTCTGTTACCATTTTAATGGTGAGAAGGACATTAATTCAAGACATTGACTAACGAAAACATTCATCATTTGCCTCTTGACTTTAAAGTAACCTACAAACTATGGAAAAAAAATCAAATTTGATGAATATTTTAGAAGAAATACTGATGAAAAGAAAAACTCAGTGTAAATAGGACACCAAAAAAAAATTGAACTGAAAGGGCTGACTTGTCTCAATGGCCATCAGTATTATTCATAGCAACAGAGCTCAACAAGAGAAGCCATCTTTTAAAATATTCTGCATTTGTAGTCTTATTTATAATGTGAACTGAGCACAATGAGAAGCTGACAACACTGCAATAAGAAATGTGGTCATTCACAAGAAGAAATAATCAGCTTTCTGGGACTTCCCTACAGCCTGGGGCTTGTGAGCTGTTTGTTCCACCAGAGTCTGTATTTGCAGCCTGTGACAAATCTCTGCCCCCTCTTACATCTCTGTTCACACCTAAAAAAATGCGCTAAAGCCTTAGCACAATAGGGAAGGGCTGATATAAGTACAACCACATAAAGAATTCACATACTGCAGTAATGGAAGCCCTTAATAAAGTCTTGACTAGATTCACAGCACAGACACAGCCAGAACAGTGCAATATTTCCCATCGTTTCTCTGTTTTTTTAACGATACCTCCAGGGATACAGAGAAATCTATTCTTATTCAATGCCATGAGGAACTGTTAGATTTGCCAGGCCAGCAGGAACTGAGCTATCAGACTACAGTCAGCACTGTTTAGCTAACAATATTTAGCATTTAGATAATTATGTTCATTTTCCAGATACCTTGAAAATGACATACTGCCCTTTCGAGATGAGATAACTGAGATAGACTTCAGTGTCTAAGTACAGGACTCCTCAATGAAGTAATTCCACCTGAGCACTATGTTGTGTGCCCAGGCTGCGCCTTCAAATAGTCTTTTTCTGTTTCCAGTCCCTTTCGCTGCTTGTATATTTTTTCTCTCCATCTTCTCACTCCCCATAGTGAGAGCATAAGGATAAGCATGTTGAGAAGTTTGCTGAGCAATATCAGATAGCATTAAAAAAACCCAAAACAATCCAAGCAAACCAAAGCCTGTTTCTTGAAAGCTCAGAAGAGACTTTCCTAAAGTCCACAAGGAGCAAGATAAACAAAATACTATAAGAAAGGACAAATGTTACTTTAAAAGCAAAAACATAAGGTTAAGTATAAAAAAATAGAAGACAGGAAAGTGAAAAAAATGTACAACCAAAACAATAATAACTTCATTTCAGAACCATCAAAATGTCTGCATTGGATTCCACTCAGAGAAATCCTCTCTAAGTGGTAAATCATTTTGTGCTTCTTAAGAATAGAAGGTAACACAGAAAAACAAGATGTAGGGGCTATGAGAGAACAAGCACAGCCTACCTGGATATGGTAATGAGAAAAACTATCACTGACACATCAGAAACCACACAAAAACTTACTGTGTACCTACAAATGCCTGAGAAGCAAGAAGTTAAAGTGAATATACCTCATCACATACGCTGATATCACACTTGTTAACGAAAAATTATCCAGGATCATACCACTACCACTGAAATACCATCATATCCTGTGTCACTGACACCTTCCCAGTTGATACCCAGGTCATTGCAATTCCCCATCTGTTCCCTTACATCCCCGATACATTCATAGACCTGGAAAAGGACATGGAAGCACTGTGTTCATCTTTGCCAATATCAAATGCATGAGACGTGACTCAATGCAAGACTTTCATTCATTTGATACTTGAAACTAGAGCCAGACCACTGCTTATATTAATTTATAAATGCAATGGATGGACATTATTGAATCTAGAATGAAAATAAAACTACCTAGCTTCACAGTGACTGGGTTACAGTTATGAATGCTTTGATGTCACATTCTTCTCTCAGATTTTCATGGGATATCTGTGGTCTCATTCCTGGATTAGTAAAATCCTGGGCTTTGTCTTTATTTTAGAAGAGGCCAAAGACATTATATTCTAATCACTACCCTTCACAGAGCACTCTCCAGTTCCCACCAAAAGCGTACAGCAGTGATCTAGATTTGACTATATAATCTCAAGAAACCCAATTCCAAAACTGATGAAAGAAAGAAAGTTACCTGCAGGAAGATGAAATCAGATGAATCAGCATTGTATCCTCAACTCCATATTGCCTGGACATGAAGCAGTATCTCTTCAGTTTTTTCAAACTTTATTGTGTGAAGCAGATGAGTAGAAGTTCAAGTCCTAAAGGCAGAAACCAAAATTAAGAGATTAATGAATACAGATCAGATAAGATCAGAGTTGAAGCTGCATCACCTATGCTTGAGAAGACCATTTTTTCTCCACCTTCATTGAGTCAGTGGAAACTTATTTTAAGAAACTCTCCTGGATGGCAAGTCCCAGGCTTCTACAAACTTTACAGAATCTGTGTGAAGACTTAGAGATGCAGAGAAACAGAATGTTCCATTAGAATATAATGTATAAACCCAACAACAGTCCAGTTTTAAAACAAACAGCAGACTCAGATCAGTGCTGTGTCCTCACTTAAAATCCCTTTGGCCAGTATATTTGAAGTTCAACAAGGCATGGTAAGCAGAGTTACATTTATTCATTCTTTTAATAGTAACTTTCTTCCCCTTGTGTAATAAATTTGTTTCTAAATTCCAAACTAAACTAAGTTCCATTCCACAATTTTGCATATCATTATGAAGTAGAAGATGAATGTGTTTGTATAAAGCTCATTAAATTATTACCTTGTGATTTACAGAATTATGCAAGTTAAAATTGGCTACAGATTTCTCATAAATATGTGAGATTTTTGTACCCACCTGTGTGCTCATTTGCTAAGGAAACAGTGTTAATAGAAATATAAAAATTCTTCTCTCCTCTACTGCCTAAAATCTTATAACTTTTATCTATATATATATATATATATTAATATATACACAATAAGTGCCATACATGTAGCAGTCACTGATTATTCTACAATGGCTAGGGGGTTTCATATATTACAACTCTGGCATACAGATGTTATCATCTTCAGCTCATGTTTTCAGAGCCCTGAGGATTTTCATTTTTTTAGATTGATACCATAATTTCTCATGTTGTCAGTTCCAAACGTGTATTGACAAGAATGTCAAGAAGTTGCCTTTTGTGCATTTATTTTCTCTCCCTCAGTTAATTCAAGTGTTTTCAAATTATGAGAAAGATAATTTATCCTTTAAGGTGTAAATAAATTCAATGGAGACAATGCATTTATTTCCATTATAGTACAATGAATTGTTCCTTGCCAATGAAGCTTTAATTTTGTGTGACTCCTTGGCATTTTAACTAATATCCAACGTTTTGGTCCAGGACTTAGAAAGATGAGAACTCAATGAATGATTTTATTAGATAACTTTCTACGTAGTTCCATGCTATAGAAAAGTTATAGTCACATATTATAAATATCTTACTCTTAGTTTACCACTTCCTATCACAGATACCACCATAAAGAAAGACACTGTGAGTTAACTTCTAGAGAAGAAAATATGCATTCCTCCTCTTCCTTTCAACAGTCAATAAACAGAAAATTGTGGTTTTGGGGTTTTGCCCCCCATAACAACTCTGCAGACTAAGAATCATTGCAACACATAACCAGAGTCTAAATATCAGATTTACTAGACCTGAAAGACATACACCAGTAGGACAGTCAGGTAGCAGGAGGAGGTGTTAGTGTAAGATAGTCATTGAGAAAGAGTCAGGCTAGTCCCCGAAAGTAACACCAATAATTCAACAACAAATTAGCTTTTTAGTTGAAACCAAATTGGTAATGACAACCATAAAATTTGTTAACAATCTTAACATCATCAAGTTGATTATGTAGAAATATTTAAAATCTCATTTGGGATGAGCTTTCACATGTAATCAAACCTTCCCTCTTCCTTTTCTTTATCTACAAAGGAGTGGAAAGAAGTGTTTGCTCAGACATGAAGAACTTCCCAAGGAATAGGCTTTTCTCAACCTGAGAACAAATCTACTAAAACAAAAGTTTCTTGAAATGTTATTTTTATTTTCAGTGACCACATGAAAAAATACCAGCTCTGGAGAAAATTTTCTTCTTCCTGATGACTTCAGTGGTCCCCACTGTTCTCTATTAAAAGGCCATAGAGTTACTATGGATTGTTTCTGACCATTTAACAAACAACCACTGTAGGTTTGTACACATGTGCAAAGCAGGTTCTACCACAGACAGGTATGTTCATAAGAAATAGCTTCTGATATTTATGAAGAAACTTCCAATCCATCAAACCCCTTGGTGACAGTGGGTTGTTGTTTTCTTTTTAGAAGAAATTACAGTGACACCTTCTTGGGAGTTCCTTCAAACTAAATGCATTTGACTCAAAGAGAATGATTCTGTTCATACACTGTCTCAAGTTCTACACTGAAATTTCATCTCTGCAACAGCCCTAAAAGCCTTGTTTTTCATCTTGAAAAATGTTTCATGCTAGTACTAGCTGAAAAAGGATTTCAAGTTGGCTGTATTGCTCTTAATAATCTAGCATCTTAAGCTAAACAGGATGTAGCAAGACCTAAAATAGGTAGAGCTCCTCCAAAACACCGCAAGCATACGTTTTAATCAAAAAGATGTGGAACACATTGCTTAAAACCAAAACTTGTTTCCTCAAGCAACAAAACAAAACAAAAAAAATCTTAAAGGTCTCTACCTCATGGCAGCTGTGACATACATGGGAGCATGTTGTGGACTGCATTACAATAAAATAACAGCAGTTGATCCCATTATGGAAGGGAAGAGGTCCAGGCTGGGCAATTTGCTAGGATCAACATCTGCCTGAATCTTCTTTTTGATTAAAAATCACTGTAGACTAAGCTAACGCCAATATGTCTTCAAAAAGTAAGTTACAAGATTCCTTTAAAGTTACAGCTGTAGATGTCTAAATCTCTCCTTTCTTGATGACATTATGCATAGCTATGAGAAGGATTTCCGTGCTCTCAGTGTAAAGAACTGATGTTTCAGTTAAGGCTTTTAAATCTTATGTCTCCAGAAAAGTTCAAATCTGTGCCACTAATATCTTTTTCTTTACATACTGTGAAAGCTTGATCAGTTTGACCTTCAATCTTCTTTGCTTTCTACACTTATCTCTTTTTTCTCCTTGTGATTCTGTATATATTCCCTTTCAGAATAGCTCATGTCCTCAATTTCCCCCACAGAGTTGATGGCTGTAACCTTTTGAATGTTAAGGTTAGAGTCCCATGGGATGCAACCTTGATTCCCCAGGAAAAAAAATCTGGAGGATAAGGATGGCATTCTTCAATTTGTTTCAAGGTGAACATTTGCTCAAGTTCTGGCCCTTTTTAAAGAATGGATCATATAATTTCTCTGAGAAGCAGAGTCCATCAATTAATTTCATGTTTCTGAACTACAAACAGCACTTAGAGAATAAGTGATGGGGGAAATCACTACAGAAAATGATTTATATTACCTCTTTTAAATACACAAACAAGCTGTGGGACCCAATTTTCACTTGCATTTCTAAAGGATAGTTAAGTTCTCAGACATTAAGCAGCAGCTAATTGCATTGCCTTGATTCATTGGCTGTACAATACCTGTCACAGGCTTATTTTGATGAATTCTAAAACTTAGTGATTTAATGCAGCTAATTTTGATATTTCAGTAAGTAAGGAACAAAAACAAACATTTCAGAGTCTAAATTTCTATTCACCAAGCAGATGAGTTGAGTACAAATGGTACATTTAGTCATTTAATTTGTAGGGTATTCTACAAATCGTAGAAATATTTTTTGTCATAGGAAAGGTAATGGGAATGTCACGTCCTACCAAATAAATTGTAATGGTGTTTACATCAGCAAAACTTAGTGATTAAGTATTAATACCTGAACAACATGGGTTATAAATAAGGTATGAGGACTGGATATTAATTCTCTCATTCTTAATGCGGTGTCTCTTGTGACTAAAGGATCTGAAGTATGCCATAACTTCAATGTATTTTTTTATTAGCACAATAAATCTATCTAGTTGCATGATATATTGAAGTTATCCTTGAGAAACTAGTAATATACAGAGTAATACTCAATAACACAATTAATACCGATGCCAACATTTGTTGGTCACTGAAAGATTCAGTAAGTAAAGCTGCAAAGTGAATCAAAAGGTGCTGTAGCAAAACTGACACCTTAAAAGCATATTTTTGAAAGTGCTAGGTATTGCTACAAATGATTACTGGAGAAAATAAAACACAGTTTGCAGGGATCTAGTTTTCTTCAAAAGGAAGATGATGAAAGAGAAGAGTTTAGGGTGTCTATGCACCATTTTAAAAGTACTCTTTGAGCAGTAAAGTAACAATGCATCCTAAGAGGTAAGCCAGCAAATGAATTAACAAATATCCCAATCAATGTACTGATAGCAAAACCAACTTTTTTATCCCACAATCCTCTCTTTCAAAATACAACAATATGGCAAACTCTTTTCATAAAAAAATAAAAAAAATATCCATGCTAGAGAAACACAAACCTTCCTGTTCTGTCTCAAAGCACTGAGAAATTTAAGCACAGGACCTGCTCACCTTTCAATCTCCCACTACATGGCATTAAAACACTTGACATACAGAGTCTATACACACGTCTCCCTTAACTTTAATTAACCATAAAATAAAATCAATACATTTTCATGCAAAACTCAAGGTGCCATGCCAATGGGAAGCATAAATTGCCATTCAAACATCAGGGGCACGTGCACTGCATTTTTGCTTCATTTCGGATATAAAAATAGCTGATTTTTCCAGCTTTCCCTTACATAGCAGCTGCTTCAAGTAATTATGAACAGTAAAATTAATACTCTGGTTAATCAAAAGGCTACTCCCAAACTCTGGTCTTTATGCTCATCCACTGTCATCCTAAGAAGACTTCTGATGGACCCTGGCTACGGATGGGCTTATCACAAAGGTTACACAAAGTTGCATGTTTACTTGTCAGAGTTGCTGATTAATATCATTTATTTCAGCATGTCTGGAAACTCAAAACAAGAACAGAAAAAAAACCTACTAATAAGAGAAATGGTGGAAGTTGAAGTACAAGCATAGATGACAGAGAGTGAAAACAGAATGACAGACACTCCCAAAAACCCGAATATCGTCTTCACTTATAATACCATTTGGAGCCAACGCTGCTTGAACCACTAAACTATCAAAAAACTTCTATTCATAGCAAGGAACTTGGAATAATGGCAGGTAACTGTTTGTAAGAGGAAGGACTGCTCTTCCAGGTACATGTGACTTTCAAGCCAGTGTTCAGCTTGTTGTCTAATTCAGTATTCAACAGGGCACTATCACTTATTTGCATTCAGCAAGATGGCTTTTAAAGTTTAGTATCTAAATTCATTGCTCAGGTTAAAGCCATGGCACATAATCTCAAAGCAAACAACAAACATTACATTACACCTTCAGCACAGCTGACAGCTTGTTTTCAGGTTGGTGATGTTTTCCTTTGCTGTTTACTCTTTTATGAAAAAAAAAAAATCATATAGGTTTGAATGAATTTACTTTGTCATAGAGAAAATCTTTTACTATTCCCTTTCCATTAAAAAGAAAAACAGCAGGATTATGAGGTGGGGAATTCCTATAGAGCAAAAGGTAAGTTCACAAATACAACCCCGTTCATTGCTTCTTCCCCGTAGGTACATGATGGTGGCAGTGGCTGTAATTATACATCTATTGGCAGCAACACAAAACATTTAATTATATTTCTGACACATTTATTTCCATATCCTCTGCTTCCCTCAAGTGCTAGATATAATCATCCTGCTGGACTCTAACCTGCTATAAATCACTTGCTTTACATGGTTTATCGCTTCATTTATATTAGCCAGAAAACCCACAGTAAAGCTGGAAGTACCAAGTCACCCCCTCCAGGAGCTAGTTTATGTCCCTCTGCACACACTCAGGCATAGACACCGATGACATTAAAATATCCTGCTGCAAACATGGTGGTACCCAGAGCTTCCTTAGTGTTTACTGTCTCAGATCAGAGCTGAGCATCTTTATTCTCCTCAGTATAAAACATCAAATTTCTTTTACAAACATAGAAAAAATCCCTCTTTTTTTAAGGGCTTGGTGCCTGTGAAATACTATAAATTTGTAGTCTTTGTTGTTTGGAATTAAAACAGAGCATTTCATGCCCTCAAAGTTTCCACTGAAAATAAAGATCTTCACTTTGTTGTAACCAGAATGTAAATGTTTATCAACTTCTTATAAGATGATATAAGAGGAAAATACACAAGAGCTCTTTCAAATCCTTAAAAATCTGAGGGAAAAAGACTCCACTGCTTTCACATAACATTTAGATGAGCAGTGACCTGAAAGAGACAGATGATTGTTGTTTTGGGATCTGTATAAACAACATCCACTGTGTAAGCAGTAAATATAACCACTTTTTTTTCTACTGTAGTCAAACTTGAATATTATTTGGTGATAGCTTTAACAATTCCAATTTTTCTAAGAAGCAATACTAACCATCATTATCTTCAGTATGGCAGAAGCCTAAAAAAGCTTTTTTTTCCTTTGAAATATTAATCTACACCCTTGAATTAACATGTCCAATGAATGTCATCACTCTCTTCCTAGCATCATGTATTTGATCATATTTATAAATGAAGAACAAATAAGTCACTGAGCAGGTGTTCTCAGAAACTTAAATTTCACATGGGAAATCATTTTACACCACACTGGTTTTATAGAAGACATACTGGCCAGTGAGATCAAACCCAAGACTTTCTAAGTGGAAAATGCACATATCTGACATTCAAAGAACTCGTAGAACATAGACTCTGATTCATACCATGCAATATTACTTAATTAGCTTCTTCAGAAGGGAATTGTTCACAGTGAAAAACAGTTACTTAACAAGAATGGGAAAATTCTTTCATAGGCACATTGTGACACCACTGCAATAAACTTTACTTACGAGCCACACTTCATTTCAGCATTGTAATCCTGTTTCATCTGACACCCATAGAATATGTCACACACAGTTCTCAAAATATTGGTGAATGAAAGCCTCCTGTACTCTGAAACATCCTTAAGATATAATCTTTACTAAGAGGAGATTGATATTGCTTTAGCATTTACAAAGCTTACAGGACTATATCAACACATTTTATTAACTGAACAGAAAGCTCGATGCAGTAACTATAGCTATCCACCATACCGAGTTTTCTCTCCTTTGCTGAAGGCAATAATGGTTTAATACCTATTAATCTGACATTCAGCTGCTCCAAAAGCTGAGAAAGCACCTGCTGCACTAAATTTTTGTGTTATAGTTTGCTAAGATTTTTGGTAGTCATCTGGCTGTAAAACAATTGCCCTGGTATAGAAAACTCATTGCCAAACTATTGCCTGTATGCATCATTTAATGAATATGTGCTTGTACATTTCCAGTCCCTTTTTCAGATCATCCTAAAAAGCTGGAGGTTACATTTAGCACATAAAGAGAAAAATAAACAGATGAGCTGCAAGAAAAACCCACAAACACTGCATGAATTAGATAGCTGTGTAACAACATGTTAGAATGAACTATTGCACTGCTATGATCCAAAGAGGTCCCACAGAACCACACAGTTGCATTCGTACTTGATAAGTTATCTGCAGCATTTCTAAATCAGTATGCTCTGTGTTGTTTATGAACAAAGCCAGGTACAACAAGACAATAAACTTAAATAAATCTGCATACTTTAATAAGGCAATTCATTTATAAAGTAGTTCATATAACAAGGGAAGTAAAAATATACTGATGCAAAGGGGAATTTAGATGTTTGGGAATAATCAAAGTCTAGTTTTCTGTTGTATGTAATAAGAATCTTCAGAGCTGTTGTTCTACAGAGAACATGCAGTTTAGATTTCAAGTCAATATATGTAACCATTGATTTGATAGTTCAAGAAACTTAAGTTTTCTTTAAGTTTTCTTACCACAGTAAAAAAAAGTTTGCGGAAGGAGGAACTAATAATGTTCCTGTGACAATCAACAAGGTATTCTTTTAGCGCTCTTTTATAGCTCTATGTAAAGCACTTTTGGCTTCTTTTTTTTTTTCCCTCTCTTTTTATCACACAAATCTTTTTCACTCTGCTCCTGTATGCAAGTGTCACTGTAGCTACAGGACAGACCTGGCCATTCCAGCTCTTGTGCTTTGAAGGTAGCAATTTTGGAATCACCTTAAACTGCATAAACCAACACTGAAGGTGGAAGCAGCTTTTTACTTTGATCACAGCTTTTTCCTAGTTACCTCCTACCCAAACTCTTCAGTCTTGCCTCAGATTCTATTAGCTGCAGGGGCATTTCCAAAACATGTGACTTAAAGCAGGAAAACCAAATAAAAATACGCCATCAGAAGTATATAATTTATGTATGGCTCCATAAGTAAATGCACAAAGAATGGGACAAAATGAGCACAGAAGCAAATAGCAGAAGGGCCACCTTACAGCACTAGCTTTAGTAATTTGACAGAAACAGCACATGTCCTTGTTTATTCAATTATGATTGCTGTGTGATGGGCTCAAATGGAGCAGAGTACTCATTTTGAACTGCTGCTATGCATTTAATTCTTCCTCAGGTATTCAGAATTAAATAGCAGCAGAGTCTGCACTGACATAAACCAATAAAATAAAGAAGGCTGAGCAATACGACCACAATAAAATACAAGCTGCTTAAGACCTGTAAGGAATTCCTGGTGTTAGAATCTTCTAGATCAACAAATGCTAGGGGGAAAAAAAGCAAAAAATAAAGAAGTCTATTAAGTCATAAGCTATTATATCCTTCAGAGTGACATTGTATTTCCTTCAGAAAATACTAAAGATGCTTCAAGGCTGGACTCGATGATCTTAAAAGTCTCTTCCAGCCAAAACAATTCTATGATTCTATGAAGTGTGACGTCAGGAGCATTTCAGTGCATCTTGGCACTCTGGTATCAGTGCTGACACAAACTGAAATAACAGCATATTTTAAATATTAACTGATGCTTCCCTGCCCCCTTTCCCTGCTAATCAAAGATCACTGGCAAATTAGACTCCATCTAGAACATATGAGGGTGAAGGGGGTATAAAATAAAAAAACAGATAAAGAGAAAAATCAAGAAACTTCTTGGAAAATATCAAAATTGCTGAAGAATTTCCCCTTCTGCAAGTTCCTCAGTGACACTGCTCTGAAGCCTAACATTTGGACTTGTTTGTTACACTGGGGAACATCCATCTTTTAGATGGGGAGAATGCCATACAACTGTATCACAGCAGGGTCATGGGGTTTTATTAATACCTGTCAGGAGCTCTGGGCTTCTCAAATCAAAGACTTCATGTGAGTGCTAAAGCACTTACAGAGAGAAAGTCACCTGTTTATTCTTGACTTTACTACAATAAATCATGACCTTTTGCAGCAGTTCAAAGCAGTGCCTAAGACACTATCTTTTCCAAGCAAAATTTAGTTCCTGCTGTGCAGTTAAAGGTCTTTCCATGCAATTACAATGTTTTCTGCTATTTAAATAGCTTTGTACTTAAGTTCTCTTTCCATTGCCTCATCCACCTACATCATACACCTAGTAATAGAACAACAACAGAAAAGTATGTGCTGAATGTGTTTAGGTTACAGACTAGCAAGCTTGCTTTGCCACTCTATTCAGCCCATTTTAAGACAGCTTTGCATGTAACTGGATGCATAGCTGAGAAGAAATAAAGCATGAAGAGCTACAGTTACATTTATAGATGCAGAAAGATCTATGGCATTATTAGACCCCAGTTGCTTCCTACCCCACCACCCTTTCAGAAGAGCTTCTAAACACTTGAAAGGGTGATCTTGTCTAAAATATTAGATGCTAGGAAGGCTTTTTCGTTCACCATATGTTAGAATCAGAGCAGTAATACAAGTACCCTCTTTGGAAATCTTTCTAGTACTTAAGAGCTAGGTGGGGAGTTTCAGGAAATGATTGCTGTTATCAATGCAAACTCTGAATTTATGTTCAGAATTGAATAGTGTTCTTTCCTCCATTTTTCGCTTCGTAGTTTCATTTCTTTTATGTAGTTACTTAAAACACACATAATAGGAACTTTATGAACCTCCCTGCACACAAGATATATCAGCTATCTGTAGTTCACTATGGCCATGCATATCACCTCCAGACTTCATAGAAAAATCAGTTTTATCACTTTATTCCCCGTCATTTTTTCCCACCTCCGACAAGGGAACACACGTATATTTTCATGGTAGAAAATTTGTCAAATACTCTTGCATTAGCAGCAGCACTGAAAGTATCTCCATCCTACAGAATATAACCAGCAGATAAATCTTGTACAATCTACAAGTGGCATAACTGAAGAGAGATGGGGAAGAGGGAAGTTAGAGCTTGCATGAAAATGAGCACAGCTAGACAGAGGGGCAGTACTGGTGTAGTCACTAGAGGCTCTAAATACCAGTCTGAAAGTACACTGGGTTATGAGTGTACTCATCACATATGACAGTAGCACTCCAAGCAAGACTTGAACACAGGGCTCTGAATTGTCCTAACAATATTCCAAAATGTGTTCTAATTAAAAAGACCAAACAAACAATAAAACCCCCAATTCTGAACAAATATCCAGCTTCAATTCTTGCAAGATCACTTCCACAATTATCCCCCAAAATTCTTAATCTTTTCAATACAGGTCTGACATTCACCCTGTCTTACTTTATCTTATCGCCTCTTTCTCTCCCCAAATCAAATCCCCCTTCCTTAGATGATCCACAAGACGTGTCTCATCTCCTCAGCCTTTCAATGACTTATCTTTATACTTCATAGTCTTCCTTGGAAAACCAGATCTCAGGACTGTTTCTGGGTGTTGCAGAGCATGTAGTTAGCTAATCCCTCCTCTGCACAGTGCAGATCATTTGAAATACAGTGATCAAAGCTTGATAAATTGCAATATATCAAGATCATTAGTGCTATGTTTATTACATTATGGTGTTGCAGAAAATAATTTGTTTACAATTTGCTTCAAAATAAACCATATGGTTATTGCTAGTGTTCAAATATTATTTTATAAGCTTCCCAGTTCTTTTAAATTTTACATTAGATTAGAAACTGATTTAAGTACCCTATAAAAGAACCTGTCCTCCACAGGGAATAACCAAATCACAGACAAGAATTGTAATGCAGAGGATAAAGAAATTACCCTCTTACCATATAAATTGGATTCAATAATCACAAATTTATCATGCAGTCAGAGATGTATCTTGGAATTTTAAAGGACTGAGATTCTTCAAAGTCCACAGAAGAGCAAGAAAGGACGGAACTACACATCATTAGTTGCTTTACATAGTTCTCTCTTGACATCTCCATGTTGGTCTTCCCTTCAGTATTGAGATAGTGTCTTAATTTACTAATACAGCCTCTAGTTGCAAGTCTAGTCTGGTGTAAATCCACCTGTCACACGTATTATTTTTGCCTCAGTGACTACATGTAACTTGCAATTATCTTATAGACAGCTCCACATTTTGTGTAAATGCAAAAATGTACACAATGTACAAAAGCAGTTTGGTTTATAAATTCCATGTCTCCCTTGACTACACAATAGCACTTTTTTTCCTCTCAGGTTTTCTACTCTCTTCACTAATTTAAAAAAACCGACAAAGCCCCCAAAAACACAACTCAAGCAAACAAAAACCTCACCCACCAAAAAAAGCACACAAAGATACTTAGCAATTAGAATTATCTCACTGTTTGCTGAGTATTGTCTTGGGCAAAGCTGTGAGTGAAAGAGATCTGGTAGGACCTAGGTTCCAATTGACTGCTGTCAGTTTATCCGTAACACTTTGCGATGCTGTTACACAGCACACCAACTCTGCCGATGTTTTGTTGGCTCCTCGACTTGAATTCATAATTCTCATCAAAATATCACATAGCAGAGGATCTCTATCTGCACCATTATGCTCCCTGAGCATCATTTTGACTGTGTATTTAAAAAGTTGGTATTATTTATGCATTCAAGTGATCAAGAAGCCTGAAGCACATAAACTACTCCACCATACATTGGCAGTAAATTTGCACTAACTCAACTGGCTTCAGATCTGATTGCTCCAGGTGGTAGAATAGGAAAGACTTTGATGTTTGGCTAAATCTTAAAACTTGGTCATCTGTTCACAGCAATTTGCCAATAGAAAGACACCAAAATTCATTTAATAATTGCCAAGATTTGCTTGCTCTACTATTGATTGTGTCTGACCGTAAGACAAATTAAGCTCATGACCTGCCTAGATTACAACTGACAAATTACCAGATAATTTACACAGAAATTCAAGTGGATAAAATAAATACACAGTAGTAACAATGCAGTCCTCCCACACCTTCAATTAAATAATCAGAGGTTTTATTCTTGCATTGGAATGAGGTGAGAATTTACCTCTTCACAAAATGAGAAAATACACTAATAATGTTACTGATTTTAGAGAAATTGCTTCCATGAATAAATCAGGGTCATGAACAAAACCTGAACAATATGAACCACTACACAAAATCTACTTGCCAAGTGCCTTCACTAAGCTGAATATGACTACGCAGTCTGGATTTATTTTTGTGATATAAGATTTCCTTTCATTCACAAATTCAAGGGAGTCTCATTCATGCTGGCTCTGCCAGGTCTGTCCAACACAAAAAGAAAGCTGAATAGATAACAGCATGCCAAACAACTCAGTGTAGTATATGTGAAGGTATCTTCAGGAAAAACATAAATACAAGAGGAATGTAGAACGCTTGTTGAAACTTTTCCTTACCTCAAATATTTAAACATCAAGATGGAAAGTAAAAATACTTTCCAGTGTAAAAATGTTTCCTTTAAAATGGCTCAATGCACTGTAATGTGAAGAAATCAGAATTCTAAGAAACCACTCAAATACAAGAGAAGGACTTGGCTCTTTCCAAGACCATCACAACAAACATTCAGCTTTCTATATAAGCCAGCTGGCTTATACACTGCATAATCTTCTAAGCTCTTAGACCATTTCCAATGGTTCAACATTCTTAAAAATTAAATTACTGTCATTATAATAGGGCCTTAAATTATCATTTAACCATAGAACAAAATGTTACTAAAAACTTGATATAGAAAAACACTTCAGAATTCTAGGCTCAGGAAGAAATTGTCACTCAGTTTAACTGACGTTTTGGCCAGCAAGTAACAGGAACAAAAAGCCAAAGAGTTTAAAATATTAACCTTTCTCTATTCATAAGGCTCCCAAAATTCATAATATGTTCACTCATTAAAGAAGTCTGAGCTCCCCCACCTCAGCATTTAATTGCTTCCTCAGAAATGAATAAAGGAAGCTCAAAAAATAATTAATACTGATGGTAATTGTCTCCAAAGCTCTAGCCAGATGACTTAATTCAAACTTGTCTGGAGCATCCTTAATTGCAACTAATACTTTCCTAAAGATGGACGTTTGTTCATTCAGATGAGGATTTCTCTGCTCTTTAACATTCTAGTCAGTTTTACAGCTGTGAATAAAAATATAGACAAGGCAGAGGACAAGTACCGCAGCAACCAAATGAAGCTAGCTTCTAAGATATTTGTCATTTCACTTGCAAGTGGTAGCAATACTAGCATTCTTCCACACTGCTGAAGAGTCACAAAGCATCTACTTTAAGCTCCTTAACAAAAAAAGCTTCTTAAGAAGTCTAAATTTTACTCAACACTGACAGTCTTCCCCATGACAGGAGATAAAGACAGTGTTGTACACATCTTGGAAAGAGGCACTCTTTGGCAGTGCCCCTCAAGTCCTTCTGGCTCTGCACTGATTAATTGAAAACAGGTACAAGCTTAAAATATTTGTTGAACCACCCTTTAGGTGCTTGCAGGCTGTGCCTGCTATTCTGAACATGTTAATTCACTCAGACTATATGCTTACATGAACAGATAATTATCTTTACACTAGCTGTACATACAATGTTAATGTACAGTACAGGTAGACATTAAGCTAAAAGAGACTGTCAGCCTAGTAAAGACTGCATTAACACCACCACCAACAAATCCCTCACACAGAGCACATCTTGATTGCATAAATTCCATAAAATTAAAACTTTGATGTAAATACAGGCATTGTTTTAAAGCCTAACTTATAGCCTTGTCTATACATGGTAGCTACTGCTTGATTTCAATTGTTTTAGGTATCAAAAACATTACAGAGTCAAAGTAGTTTATTAGTTTGTGTATACATTATTATATTATTTCTTATTTGGATATTGCAGAGGCTGCAGAAAAAGTGAACAATTTATATATTCCAGCTGTGGTTGATTTAAAGACAGAATCAATTCTTTTCATACTGCAGTAGTAGCAATTACAGAAATAATGTGGCAGGGAGGGAATGTTAGTCTGGCAATTTATTTTACTCTGAAATCTAAATTTTGAGATACAGAGATAGAGGCAAACATGGACTAAAAAAACCCAAAACATACATGACAAAGCTTAATGATGTTACCTCTTTACCAAGCACAACTGCTTGTTCTTATCAATTCGTTAAGACCCCAGAACACATATTTAAGAGTTGTTCCTAGTTTTAAGTGCCCTTTAAATCACTGAAGACACTCTCTAGGACTAGGATCTTATAGGTAGTTAGTCCTTCCTTCATCAATCAGATCCTATTGTACTTGACAGCTATTGCATAGCACATATTGTAGTTCACCAAGTATGAAGAAAATAAATAAAATGTGCTGAGGTCAACACCATGATAACAAAAAAGACTACAGCACCTAGAAACAAGCAAACCCTACAGCACAAAATGATCTATTATTTTGTGATAAGTTCAAGAAGAACACAAAAATGAAAAAGAAAAAACAAACCAAACATAAAGAATGCAGTAACCCTGGGAAATTCTGGAAAGTCTAAAATTTTACCCCTTTGATGGGGGTAAATTAAATTGTCACTACCACATTGAGAGATGATGCATTGGATGGCAAATCACACTGGAAATGGACTATAAAGAAACCACTTGTTTGTGCAGTTATGGAAACCATGTATTTTGAAAGTGTGTCATTTTACTTCAAGGCATAGAGCCAAAATACAATTAGTAAATTCAAAGTTATAGTACAGCTGTTTATAAAGAATAACAACCCAACATTCAGAGCATGAACAGTTAGCAGAAAGTATGTGGTGAGCATGTTTCCTTCTCCTTACCTCTGCATAAACAGCTCTGATCTGGGAATAGTAATAAAAAAATGCCTTTAAAAATTGTAAGGAAAGTTATAAAGGACACAACTGCTTTTTAAATGGAGGGTGACGGTGCATTGTGAGGGCTTTGTGAGTTTCAGGGAAGGTTATTTGTCTTTGACAGTTACATTCAAGACTGAGAAATCAAGCTTCAGATGGTTGTCTTGCTCTAAATTGAAGCTGGAAATCACTGCACACGTATGTGTATATACAGATATGTAAGAAGGGAGTATGCATGTGTGTATACTTATATATATACACACATTGAAAATTTTATTACAGAACCATTCAACATACTATTTGCAAGTACCATGAAGACAGAAAAAATGTTACTGTTGCTCCTATATGTATCTATGGGGTTTGTCCACCTTCTCAAAAGTATTTATCGATCTCGTTTTTTATTATTATTCTTATTAAACCTTTATCTTCCACAGGCAGCTATTTTCATACAGCTTTCAATTTGCTAGAAAAATCTTAAAGCAAACATGTGCACAGTCTGTAAACTGGGGACATCCTCAGTGAAATGAAACTAGGATCCGGTCTGGATGTACAGCTTATTTTTAAAGAAAATGACAAGGTCAGAATCATTTACCTAAATGGTCTGTTTAATCATCCTCTTAAAGCACTGAACATTTTGTTTAACTTCTAGAGGGGAAAAAAAATAACCCAGGCAGAAAAAAATATGTTGTGTATAGGCTTAGAAGACACTGAATAGGATTGCTGATATTCTCTAAATAGGAAATCTATCTTCATTTCATTGAGTTAGGCACAGAAAACAAACAATTAAAAATGTTGTCCATAGGAGTGGATGAGGAAAAACATATTCAAGTCTTTATTTCAGTAGCATTTGAGAATACCTGTGTCCCCCTAGCCCATGTGGTGCATTAGCAAGATACAGTGGCTGACTCACCACAAATGTGGGTTTGATGATGCCACCTGAGTCTCATAAAACATGATTTTATTATTTTAGGTGTGAATAATCCAGAATTAGATAGTAAGAACTTGATTCAAATGATTATTAATCAGCTGCAGAGTGGCATAAATCTTAGCAGAATGATCGAGCACAGACAATTAATTCTTCCAGTGCTTCCAGATTTTTGCAGTTTTCAGATGGTTCATCAAGAACACAGACATCACAGATCTGCTCAGCCTTGCAGACAGACTAAAAGCACAGCAAGAAAACAGGGCAGTGCAAGCAGGATTTGACAAAGTAAACCCAGATTTTTCAACAGTCACTGATATTATTACTTCAATCTTTTACAATGTTAAGCAAAAAGAAATTTCCAATCAATTTATAATATGAAGTTAACTAAGTCAGGTTTGCACACTGCTGTCATCTGTGAAAAAAGCTGACTGAATCACTTCATGTTATTTATCCTCATAGCCAGAAAAAGTATCCAAGGGAAAGGCATTATCTACAAAGTTAGAGTTGATGTTGATTTTTCTATGAAAAACTATAACAATAACCACAGAAATCACCCAAACACACACAGGGGCCAATATTTAATGCAAACTCACTAGTGTACAGACAATAATAGGCTTTAACCATTTACATGACTGGGCTGAGACAGTCCAAAATCATCTACAGATTGTTTTTTGCCTACAGCACATTCCCTTTTCCAGAAGAGTTAGAAGCCTGTGAGAAATGTGCTCTGTAATGAAAATGCCAGCACAGCCTGGACTATAGCAGCCCTCAGATGTACCACTTTAATGAAAGAAATTACAATGTGCAAGAAGATGACACACTGGGGAACCAGTAAAGATGATTAGTGAAGCTTGACATGAAAAGTAAAGGCAGGCACCCTTTTGGAGGGACCAACTTGTTGGCAGATTTAGTGTGACGTTGTATCAGTATTCAGTTGATGTTAATTATAGCCTTATCATACCATGCTTCACCATGGTGACATCCTGACCATGATGTATCAATGCTGCTGTGATGCCTGTCACATACTAACTGTAATATCAGAACAATTCAGGCTTTTTCACAGGATACATAAATTGCTCAGTTTTGTCATTAGTAAGCCAAAGCCTCCACCCAGCATTTTCTCAGTTTGCACAAGATAACCTTGTATTATAACAGTGATTTTGACTATAAAGTCATCAGCAAAAGATCCAAGTTAATTGGCACTGACTGGATGTGAAAAGCTGTCAGTCTTCAACGATTTTATTTTACATGTGAATGATGATGCAGTGAATCCAGATGCTGGTTGCACTGAGAAACACATATAAGATGCAGATTACAGATGTTGATGTTGGTGAAATAATAACTCACTATTATACAAACTGTTGTTTATTTTAGTTACACAACATAAACCAGAATATCCTTAATATTTTAGTTATCTGCATTTTGTTAGATCTTTACCATGCACACAAACTCATGGGGCTAGGGCATCTCTTTGTTGTCTTTGCAAGCTGTGACCAGCGATACTGAACAAAAGCCTTCTCAAAACAAAGCATTTATCTTTGGAAACTATCAAGAGAAAAACAGAATTTTGAAACAACAGATATCCCATGTTATATCTCACTTTTGGCCTTCTAACTTAAAGATGATCTCTTTTTAATTTACAGGAATGGAACAGACTCAGTTACCTAATCATGCATGAGGAGCTCAGCTTGCTGTTGAGATGTATTTTTCACTGCAGAGCTAATATTTAGGGAATTGTCATCTGGATTTGCTTACTCCAACATCGAGCAGCCTTATACCAAAGAATGAATAAATGCATATTCATTGCTTTCAGTATGAGACTCCCAATTTCATTGCTCTGAACCACTTGACATGGGTTGTCTGGGGAATGGAGTGGAATATGTTGAGAAAGAGATAATCCCAGCAGAGCATTAGCTATTAAAAATCTGTCTTAGATAGCTCCAACATCTATCTACAGCACAGCTCAGTACTACAATGTTTGAAGAGACAGAGAACACATGCTGCCTACTCCAAATCCTACTTCCATTTCACCTAAAGACACATCACAGCGTCTGAAGTGTATTTCCAACATAGAGAATCATGGAAGGGACCTTTAGAGATCATCTAGTCCAACCCTGCTGCAGAAGCAGGTTCACCTAGATCAGGTAGCGTAAGAACATGTCCAGTCGGGTTTTGAAGACCTCCAAGGAAGGAGACTCCACAACACCTCTGGGCAGCCTGTTCCAGTGCTCCATCACCTGCACCCCAACTGTGAGCAGCCAGTGAAAAACTCAAATAGAGATACAATAATTAGTATAATTGTCTCAAATACCAATATACATATACACTCATTCTGTATAAATGTGTGCATAAATACTCCAGATTACCACGTTAATGTATGACTGATTGGTGTTACCAAGGAACTCTAAAAATACAAGGAGTTTTTAAAGTTCTTTGGGCATGAATTTCTGATTATTTTTCATCACAATCCAGTCTCTCAGAATAACAGTTCCTCAGGAACTCACAGGTGAAATTCTTACCCCACAGACAACCATGAAATCTTTGCTACTGGCTTCAGTAAAGGGCATGACTTCACAGTTGGTAAAGTAGCATGTTTTTCTCTCAAACCTCCTTAACCCATTTTCTGATTGTTTAGCTTATTTCTTCTACCTTCCTCAGTCATTTACTTGACTTGACTCCTCACCATTTGGATTATACAGTGTGTAGCTGTGTCAAGGAAAGCTCACATTTCTGTATCACATATTTTGAGATATATTGAACTTAAAACAAAAAAAGATGTGAGAGAAATATGAAAATAATTAAATCAGAAATTGAAAAGTTGTCATCATGTAAACAGCAATAGAAAGCATTCATGTCAACCAGGGGGAGATATTCAATACTTGAATAATGAAGCAGGGACATTGTCATACATATTCCTGCTAATAAGAAAAGGCTGTCCTCCAGAATATTGCCAAAAATATTATCCCATCATTCTGAAAGAGGAAAGCCAGCAAATCAACAATGTATCAGCTATTTAGGCTACCTATTTTTGTGAGAAGCCACTTCATTTCTTTGGACAAAGCATTTTATAATTCATGTTGTTCATGAAAAAAAAATCGTCTTTCCTTAATCAAGATGCACATCTAATCAAATAATAAATCACTTTGACATTGTTACATGAAAATTAGTCCTTATCAAGTACACATAAATTTGGAAGATTATAAATGACAAAAGTTTGAGACTTGAAAAAAATAAGCCAAAGAAACAACAGAAAAAAATCACAGCACTTCTGTACCTACTTGATGCAGCCAGACTGAAACAAATATTACATTAAGACAAAGGAAACTGCTTTAAGGAGCTCCACACAGCTAAGTTCAGAAGAGACTGAAACAGTAGACAGGATTGTCATTAAGCCTTTATTCAAGTAATTCATAACAAGACTGATGAACATTGCCTTTTTGTATATAAATATAGATAACGTTCTGAACAAAAGGAAACTGTGCCAATTCAAGAAATACTTGCCAACTGGATTTTGCCAGAATAAGTACTGAAAGACTCATATCCTGGGAAAGTGATTTATGAAAAGCATAAAACCTTTCAAATATTCTAAACAAATATTAAAATGAAACAGTAACTTAATGATTTGGTAATGATTGTCCTGAAGGTTTATTTCTGTTTGGAAGCTTAGAAATCATAAAAAAAGAACTGAAAAGAATTAATCTGAGAACTATTGGTATAAACACATCATAGATTGTATTAGACAATAGAAGAAGCATAAACACCACATCTTAGCATCTGTTAGTCTATATATATGTACTTTTGAAGGATAGATATGACATACTGAATTGTTTCAGTAGCAATAGAATAGCCTCCTCAAGCGTTGGATCTCACATTACTTGAAGTAAAAAGCTAAGTCCCCACTGACTTAAATTGTGCAGCATTAGGGATTAAGAAACTGAATTGTTTTGATTCATTCATTTTAGATTTCTAGATGCACTGTTCACCACACACATTAAGGATGGTTCAAAAATGAGGGGGGGAAAAAAAGAATCAAACTACTAATCTCTTCAGTGGGAACACATTTCAGTGAAGAACTTAGAGAGCCCTATGTGTTTTCCCAGCTGTAGGCTTCTGGGGAAGCCCCAGTGCGTTTTTTCTTGAACTGCAAAAGGATTCTTTTGGAACATGCCACAGTAGAAGCAGCTAATTACAACAAAGTTCTGCTTTGGTATTTTGCATATGGATTAGAAAAATGCCACCAGAATACAATGCAGTAAAACATATTGATGTAGCCATGATGCATGGAAATATGTACATGTCTGTAATTTTGTAATGTCCAGGACCTACAACCTTTTACTGAAAGGCAACTTCCTTGTCTTTGCATTCAACCTTTACCACCTTTTCCCCTCTCTCTTTTTTACCTTAACTGCTATCCTTCATGCATAGCTTTTTTCCATTTTACATCTGCATTTTGAGTAAGTTATGTAAAATTGTACACTGTCCTGTTTAAAATATTTTAGTAAAATCCATGTGCAATAACAGCAACAAAGCCAGGCAAAGTAATGATCTACTGTGGCTGGGCATTTAAACGAGTGTGTAGGGTTTAAAGTCAGTGCCTTCACTAACATCCTGTTAAATAGTAAGTGAATGTCAAATAATTCTGAAAAACAAATCACAGATTCCATCACATTAACCTTAAAAAAGATGCAGCAGAGAAGAAAGTTTATGTTGTGACTTTTGATTTATGTGATAATTGTAGTGATTGACAAGAGTTTGAGAAACAAGAAGGAAGCTATGGCAGCTTAAAATGCACTGACATTTACAGGCAAGGATGACTGTCACAATTGTTAGAACTTTAATAAATATGTTAACTTTCTGACTCTTGCAATAATGAGATCTCTTCTTTTTGATATTTTGTTATCAAAACTCCATTATCTGTCCTTCCTAGCCCAACATACAATAAAGCATTCACAATGAGTCACCTTTTTACATGTGATCAAAAAAACAATCTGACATTTAAGGCCTGGCTCTAAGGTAGGCTGAGCACCAGAAATGCTTATTGAAGTAAAGTGAATCCTCAGAAGCTTCAGAGCTTCGATTCTGCCCCACTCTTCAGATGGCCATACAACCTGTGAGGGATCAGCAGGAATCACGAACGTAATGATGCAGAATTTTCTTCTGCAAGTCTAGGTTTGAATTTCCTCAAAGTTTGATCTATTTTTTTGTTTTCGTCATCCTTCACTTACAAAGAAAATCCAGGAATTAAGTCAGAAGCTTACAGAATCACTAAAGCAGTTATACTTTTTCAAGAACAAAGTAGGCAGAGCAGCACTCCAGAGGGCACTTTTAGTTATAAACTGCTTTATCTACTGTGAAGATTAGCTTAACTCTTCTCCCTATCTTCACGTGAAATTGAGCCCTCCAAAGTTTGGTACATCTAACTGAGCAGTTGCCAAAGGCTGCAGAGCTGTACATGCAAGAAAAAAAAAAACCAAATGAGTTTCTGCTCATGGTCCCACACAAAAAAAAATGCAGCAGCAGAACACAGAGGCACAAGAAAGCTTTCGGTTTAACAGTGACAGTACGTGATGGAGAAAGGATTGAAGTGAGTATATGTGCCCTTTTAGAGCAAGGCATAACTACATCAGGGTCTCAGTTCTTCAAGTCTGAAGGAAGGGGTAAACAGTCTAAACAAATTGCACATCATAGCTTTGCAGCTCATCCAAATCAGTGCAGAAATGTCAAACGATACTATCCAAAGCAATCCCCCAAGACATACTGGCTACAGAGAAAGTACTTCTTTTGCAATTAATTAGGTAATGTTGAGAACAATAGGAATGCTTTAGCTTTACAGATCATGCTACAAAAGAGGAACTGTTGGACATTAGTCAAGATTAAGGAGATCACAGCTCAAAAATCAAATATGAAAGACTGTTTTGATGCAAGATATGACTGCTAATCCCACAGCATCACTGAAGGAGCACAGCTGAAGTAGCAAGAAAACAGAAAATAAAGTACTTCCATGCATCCCCTGTTACACAAAGGGTCAACAAAAAAGACTCTTACCCCATGTCAAAAACTACTGGGGTCTGGGATCTTGGGAGAATGAACATTATCATGCACAACACGGTACTTGGGGAACTCAGTGATATGGCTCAAGGCTTTTTATCTCAATTTTTCCCTTTGGTGGTGTGGAAAGATCATTTGGAAGTCATTCTTGCCATAATATCCAGGGAAATAACTTCAGGAAAAGATTGTTAAATGTACATAAACCAACAGAAAGGGGAAAGATGCAAAGTCTGAGAGGTCATATTGTCTTTCCCCAATCAAAACACCATCACTCCTCAACATAATATAATAAAGACAGAAAATTTAAAGCCAGAGCTTAACCATAGTGCACAGATCAGTTTTCAAGTTTGAAAACTGGCTCAGGCTGCTGCTGCTTTGAGAATTATTGAATTTATACCATTGAGGGGTTTTGTGTTTTTTAGAATTAAAAATTCAGCATCAAATCAGTTTGAAATTGTTTTTTATTCTCATTTGGTTTACAAAAGCAAAATGAAAAACAGAAACAGCACAGAGCTTATGTTAAGAAAACAGAGTTTTGACAAATAATGCCTAACATTTCAGGTGGGAAATGGAATTTGCATAAATTCTATTATGATTTTAATATCAGGGGGTGGTATTTTGCTTAACTTCCATGGGTATATAAATTAAATTATAGATTTGCTGCATGTGTTGTTAAACAGAAGACTAGAGTTGTGCTTGGAACTGAGCTACAGCTTTATCTAATGTGATTAAAGAAAACACAGCATAGTTCCTAAAAGAGTAGGGTACGAGGTAAGTACATGGGAGAAAATGACATTGCTTGTGCCTTGTAAGAGGCAATTCCTTCCCATAAGTTGAAAAATTGTGTTCATTTTCCCCATATCCTAATATTATATATAATCCAATATCGTGGCAAGATGTTACAACAGGCATTGGTGATCCTAGTGATTTCACTATGGGGATTTTGTCTTCAGCATGCAAAGGCAAGAAAAACCAAGTCGTTTTTGTAAGGTTATCAGAATTGCTTTTGTGGTTTGTGTGAGCAGCCAGATATTTAGATTTTAAATGGAAAACATTCACCGGACTTCTTGTACTTCTTGTCTACTTTCTAACCGTTCCTAAAATATCACATTTCACAACTTTCCCATTATGTTGAAATCTTACCTATTTAACAGCAAGTCTCATTAAGCCAATAAGAATATTACTTAGCAGTGAGCATATTTTGCAAGATAAAACATATTAAAAGACACGTGTAATCATACTTTCTCAGTCTAATCTGAAATTTAAAAATATGTATCCTTTTCTGTTCAAAATCTTGATCCAAGTCTCTCTAAAGTGTAGTAAGTCCCACTGGTTTAATTTCAGGTTACCAGCTCATTGGTTCCTGTTAACACAACAATTTTCCCAAGCATTTTTCAAGTGTTCTTATTTAATAGCACTATCATTGTCTTCCAACTGTGTTAATGGACTCCACAAAAATAGACATTTGCAATGAATATGCCTCCCCTCAACTCAGTTTTTGAACTCTTTGAAGAATTAGTTCCTTAAAGTTGAAAAAGCAATTCATGTGTAAAGTCTTGCTCTCACTTAAATCAAGAGTCCTGATGGCCACAATATCCACTCAATTTAATGAGTAAGAACACCATCATGAGTAAAAACCCCATCATAGCCATAATTTGTACCTTGTACTGCAGTACGTTTCTCACAGACCACACAGCCTTCCTATTGCACAATGCACAATCCTCTGTGTGTTTGCATTCTACCAGTAAAATATACCCTGAGAGATCTCCCCAACTCCCTCATTTACCACCAATTCTCTTTGAAAGTCAAGAGAGAAATATGCACTCTCTTTTATCTCCTTCTAAATCAACCCCTCAGAAGTTTATTTATTTGGGTATTTCATCAAAACACAAAAGGAAATAAGATACTAGCTGCACATGACATATAGTACATCTTCAGGTAAAGCAATCATGCTGAATATTTCATTCAATTATGATTCACATACTTCAGTGATTCGTATCAAATAGCAGATGAGGACAGACATTGCCTTTTGATGAAATATCTGAATATTCGACTCAATGGTATACTGCAACATCAAAACACATAATCAAATAGATATCACACTGAACAAGCAGACTTAGGGTTTTATGAAATCAATGCAGGAAACCAAAAGAGGATTTAAAAAGAAAGGCCAAATCATGCATTGTTTGTAGTCTGACACTGAAGACATTTCCTTGGAATTAAGGAGCATGAGCTTTGTCCACAGTTTGTTCATACAGTATTAGGGCTGGAACACTGATCTTCCACATCAGGAAAGCAGTAGGATTGGCACACTTAAAAATACCACCAGTATTCTGGAATGCAAAACCCTTTCCCTCCAAATTATAGCCAACATGTTTTGGTAGGTAATGATATATAATACAGGAAGGGATTGTGAGCATCCAGATCTTGAACAGAGAGTTAACTGTTGCATCTTATTTGCCAAAAAAATATATATTTATTAGACTTTAAACCTCCTTGAATCTCATGATCAATAGCTGACAAAAAGCTATCAAACAGAAACCAGAAAAATTTTGAAGAAAGCTTAGATTCTACCTGCACTTCCACACGGTTCTTGTTTAAGAACAAAGAGGTCACTAAACTTATCCCTGCATCACTCAGGTAACACAAAGGCATTGTCTACAGTGAGCTCTTCTTTCTGTCACTGCCTCTCCTAATGATGTCACAGCTGTTCCGTAGATGACTGGAACATTTTAGTCAAAGCTTCCTCCGACACCCACCACCCCAAAAAATTCCACCCTAACAACTTTGCCCAGAGCAAATATATTTCCACAAAAGTTTCTTACAAAGTAAAAGAAAGCTTACATTCAAGTGCTGGAAAGCAAGGGCATGCCAAGAAGGGGTGATTCCTGACAAGAACAATTTAAATACAAATTACACACTGTAGAAACGGACACAGGAACGGAACTCGTAGCAGTACAGTGGAGCAGGATAAGGAGATCAGTGAAACTGCTTGAAAGGTGGCAAAGAAAATCTCAAGTGTGGAAAGGTCTAACTACACAACTCCTAATGAGTCAGTGATGATCCTCCTCATAGCACTTTTCTCTGGTTTCTTTGATTTTTTTTTCTTCCACATCAGTGAATACACTACAAGGTGTTACCTACTATGAAGACAGTGACACACAGCTGGATAGGACTCATTAGCCAGTAGCACCCAGATGCTTGACAGCATCGCAGAGAACACTCACTAATGCATATTATTGAAAGAAAGAGAAGGGAATTCAACTGCAATTCAGACCTTCAAAATAAAATCCTTCCATACAGTTCAATGTTTTTCTTTGTTAATTTATCTCCAAAGATATTTTTAGCAAGCCCAGCTGCAGAAGCTGGTGCAAAATATCAACACAATCTGTAAAGCCAAATCTTCTCATGTCAATGGGCACCCGACTGGACTGCCCTCCACTGAGGCATGTTTCTGCATAAAAAGAAGGGAACTTGAAAAGCAATATTTTGTTTCCTTTAGAAGAAGGGAGCAATGAGCACTTTCCACAGTATGGAGGGGCCACAATATATACAAAGGTCTTTAATTTACAGCTTTAAAAGCCTGATCCACAGACTCATCAGAGAGGCCTTCCCTCAGCAGCCCCAATGGCCACAGCATCCCCAGGCTGAGAGGGCTGCCATTGCCAGGCAATACCCCCACAGACACAAAGCCCCTCCCCAGGCTCCATTTGAGCTTTACCAGTTACCTGGCAACAACTACACAGGTATTTTTTGTCATCTAATTAAAACAACAACAAAAAAATGTAAGCATCATTATCTGCATACGTAGCTAGATACAGATGTAATGATGCCATTTCCAGACAGAGACAAGTAAGAAGCTTGGCCAGAGGAATCCATGAGCTCTTCCTCCCTCTGCACTCCTGGGGAAAGCCCTGGAAACCTCCCTCCTCAAAAAACCACTTTTTTGGTGAAAAAGGACCATATCATTCTGACAGGCTTCCCCTCTTTCTAAATTACTTTTTAGAGAAGGCTGAGGATGGGTTTTGTTCTGCCATGAGGAGACAAATCCTTCCCCGGGCAGTATAGGAGCTGACAGAATATTATGTGGATGCTGCCACAGACGCTTCTTGTCAGCAAAGAGGTTCAGTCCAAAGTCTTTGTAAGGGATTTATGTGAGTGGAAGTGGACTATACGAGAAACATAAGAAGACACTGAAAAGAACCCACCAAAACCAAACTTCCTATCCTAAACAACTTCAGGTTTTAACTGTTTTTGCCTTCAGTCCTATGTAAGTTTGAATGAGAAATACTCTAAAACTACCTAACATCTGTATTTCCCTAGCTTTATCCCTTTCTCTGCATGAATGTTTTGACAAGCACAGTCCTTGAGTAATATCATTTTTAATGATAACAGAGGTGGGATAAGAGAAACAGATTGCATATGCTGATCTGTAAAAAATATTAATTGCAGGCAGATGCTAAATATTTTTTCTCTTCTGAACATTTATCGTTTTACTCTCTGAAACGTTGCTAAAAAGAAGCAGGTTTGGTGTAGGTCTGAACATCTGTAGGAAGTTCCAGAGTACCTGCCTCTATCTTGCTTTTAACGAGAAGGATAACAGAGCAGCTCAGGCTCAGAATATTACATCCTCTGTTGCTCATAAATTCTGTATATTTATTGGAGCCAGGAAGTACAGAGATAATAGGGTTAGAAACATGTGCATTTTACCATTATGTGCTGAGGAAAGGACAGTCACTGATGCGTGCAATTCGTTTCTAATGGGCCTTGTTGTGGAAAATGAAAACTACGGCTCTGCAAGTCTTACCAGCTTTCTCCATTCTAATTTTGGCCTAATTTACTAATGAAATGAGGCTTAAGCAATTACTGTACCTGTGTGTCTATCAGTCCTTGTAATAACAACTTAACCTGTTGGCTAGCCTTAATGAAGTCAGCAAAGGGGTAGCAGACTCAAAGATATTAACTTTCCATAGGTTTAATGAAATAATGGATAACTCCATTTCAGTTACAAGCCTGTTCTTCCCTTGTAAATTGTTCAAGGTATTTCAACAGAAGATAAGACAACAGTTTTACTTCATTATCAGCATTTTTTTTTTCCTGTCTGAACGTAGTTACTGTTAGCGAAAGTGTCTGGGAAGGTGCTTGTCTCTCCATCCTAAATACAGCTGACTAGAAAAGCATACAAATTCCAGCCTTTAACAGTGGCCTTCCCAGGTGGATATCTACAAAGTGTTAGCCTTAATAACCATTGGGAGGCTTTTTGCATGTGTGAGTTTAAAACTTAAACAAGTTCTGTAATTTTCAGCAATCTCTTGAACCATTAAACTTTTAACAAATATTTTTAGAAAAGGGTTATCTTCTTGGATAGAATTATGGCAAGAAACTAAAGATAAAACTGCTTTTGACTTTGCACTTATGTGATGATTTTGAAATAGTAGTGGTTCAAGGAACACATAAGCCCTTATACCACACTGCTTTTGAGCTAAAGGCTGATCCTACATCTAGAGTAATTGGGTCTTTGGAAAACATTCTTACAAACATTTTAGCTGGGACTAGACTGAGGAAGGGGAAGGTCAAGAATATTCCCCCTCCACTTCTGTCCTCTGCTATTTGCTATGTCATCTATGATTACTTCAAATATTAGGTGCTTCAAATCCAACTTCACGTAGCTCACACAATACTGTGTTTTATTCATTAAAAGTGCATACAAGGCTAATCTAGCTGTATAATCTACAGACCAGAATTCTTTAAAAGAAAAAGTCATGAACTATGACATATACTAGCATGCATTATTAGTCAAAAGACTCACTGGAAGTAGGGAAGAAGTAGTTAAATTCTGCTAAGCAAGGAAGCAAATATTTGGTCTTAATACACCATAACTAGCAAAAAAAAAAATGTATGCAGTTCACATCACTGTCGTTTTGCATATTAGGTCTCCAGAGCCATCTGTAAGTGACATCTATAATTGCTGTGACCATATAAGGCTGCTGGATCCAGACTGGGGACATCCTAGCCCTAGCACTTTCTCTTAAATCTGCCTTCTCAGACTTACTGTGCACAGTTGAGCTGACAGTTAATCAGAATTTGGGCAGGGAGCATTTGGCAGATTGCTTCGGCGGTGGGAGGCAAAACAAATGAACTCCATTTTCACAGGATCAAAGGTTTATATGTTGAAGGGAGACGTAGGCACCTTGCTAGCATGAAGAAGCAATAAAACATGAATTATTATTGCAACACATTTTACTCTAGAACATTATATGATAGTTTGGGATTTCACAAGTTGCAACTCATGAATAGTAAACTGTGATTGATTTGTTTTCCCCACATAGCTCCAAATCATCATCATGATATGAGCTCAGCAAAGACTGCTTTTAATGGGATGAAGAACTACAGAGTAATTTTTCATCTAACTAACATGGAATAGGAAGTCTGGTACACTGCAAATACGCAGTTATTAGTTATACAATGAGTAAAACATTCTTCTTGAGTGTGCTTTTCATGGGAAGTGTCTCTACTAGTTTTGATGTTAAACTTCATTTTCACTCCAGTCTTCAAAAAAGGCGTTTTCCCCACTTTGTTTTTTCTATACCATCCATGTCTGCAGTTATAGAGTTTATTTGTCATAATTAAATACAAAGCAGTAGAATAGGCTCTCCTGTTCTAAAACAGTTAAGACTTCCCTGCATTGCAAAAGAGAGCCAGGATATTCAAAGTCAGGCAGGCAGAATCCAGAAGAGAGAAGAAGGATGCCTAAACATTGGACATTACCGTGGAATATCCACTTCCTCTGTGACCTGATCCTGGTGACTGGCTTAAAGAAATCCAAGACATCTGTGGTCCAGCAAAAGTAAAATTCAGGTATTTTAAATCTACATTAGCATGTCTCAGACAGCCGTCTTCTTTCCTTTAATACTATGACAGTTATGAAGAGATATATAGTTATGAAAGAAAGAAAATCACAACAAAAATCCTCACTGGAAGTGGCAATTTCCTTATAAATCTCTTTATAAAGAAAACTTCACTCTTGAACAGGCTTGAATTGTGAGAAATACTCTACTCTGTGTGAGATGACAGCTATCATCTAATCTGCAGATGAAACAGTGATTATAAAATCTTTTTTTCTCATTGATATGCAGTAAATACTTTGATATTTCTCAGTCACATCTGAATGTCTGAACTCTATCTTCTCTTTCAAAACCACTCCACCCCATCTTCTTTTAATCCCAAACAGGTCTGGATTTCTAATAGTTCACTCACATTTATCATAATCCAAGTTGAGGTGTTTTGGTGGTTTGCTAGTTCATATAAACACTATAACATCAATAGAATGAACAAGATAGCAAGGAAGTTAGACACTAACGTTTTTTGACAAACTTTTTTCTTAATATTGCTTTATGATACTTCTACCAAGTCTTGTCAGCTCAGGGTGGTGGACAGCCGAGTACAGTCAGACTGATGTGCACCATATTGTGCACACAGCATTTCTCAGAATACCTAACATGAGTGCTGCTGCTTTTAGCACAATCACCCAGACAAAACTGGCTTCTCTCACTTCATTTTCACTGTTCAGTTCCGTGACCATTCTACCAGAAGCTACTTTATTTTGTTAAAACAAAGCATTTAATTAAAGTTCCACCAGAGCACTTTTCAGTAGAAATGCTAACACAACTATATGATATATTTTTTGTCATTGCCATATAGGCAGATTATAGGATTAGCACCCTGGATGCTTGCAGCAGAATTTGGCAAAGTTACCTGCAGTATTAACGCTGCCACAAAAAAAGTTTTGAGATGCTGTTTTTGTCCATGTTTGCTTGCACCATAGTTTATGTCCTGTGTGCCATGTGTTGAGACTATCCTTTAGTCAGGTCATCAACTGTTTATCTTGCTCTTCAACACAAATTGAGCAAGGTCAGAACAAATCAATGAGTCCTCACAGTGGAACCAAGAGTGTTGTTAAGCCTTTTTGCCTTTGGGCAGTGACAGGTTGACATAATATGATCATGATGTGGACTAGGGAATGATAACGTTACTAAGTCCAAAAAGTTTCTTTTCTATGAATGTGAGAGTGAAAAAAAAAACAAAACAAAAAACCAACAAACTGCTGAATGTTTTGGCAAAAAATGAAGTTCTCCCTGCAAAAGGATTTATCCAGATAACACGTCTGCATTTGGTGTCTCTATTTCAGCCTCTCCCAGGGGAAGTGTTATTAACCTTTTGTTTGTGGGAAAGTTTGACTTCACCAAAACTCCACAATTTATAAAGATACAACTTAAGAAACACAAAGAAAAATATTCACAGTTTTTCCAGCCATTAGGTTTGTCATTCAAATACAAAGCAAACACATAAGGGCAGTTCAACACAGTCACCAGTGAAAAACAAAATGGTTTCAAGATTAACGACATGAGCACAGTAATGGTAAAATCCACACTTCTCATCTTCTTTTTAAAAAACAAATAAATCTTTCTGCATTCTTAGTAACCAAGAATAAGTCACACAAAGATTTGCTCAGCATCTGCTGGTAGCTTTAAATACTCAGCAACACTAAAAAAAAAAAAATCTCATTCTGTCTACAAAGGAAAGATCTGTTACAGTGTCATTAATCTCATAGTTGCTCTAACCTAGTCTGCCAGGATTTGCCAAAAATAAGCAAAGAAATGTCCTAAGAAAAGGAAAAAGTGTGTTTATATAAACTCTCTCCTACACTTCTGATGCAAAAGGATATTGGAAAATGCTCAGTTATCACCCACTGCCTCCAGGATATAAACAGAGAGTTTTAATGGAGTCATGCAAGAAATTCATGGAGTTCTATCCACCATAAACAGTTCTTCTTCCTATTCTATCAAAGGCTATTTCAGCATCAAGCAGCACAACCACCTCCTCTGGTGAATCCAATTTAGTATCTGCAATCACTGCTCCCAGATGGTGGAAGAATCTGGTCAAGAATCTGTTTTTAATAACAACTTGTTTGATCTGTACAGCCTGTTGCAAAGAGCAGATCCCCCTAGCACAAAGATTCTTCACAAGTTTAATTTTATAAATGCAGAAAATGAAACCATATGCTAGATCAGGACCAGAAAAACTGAATGACTTGCAAACCTTTTAAACATCAGTCATGTCTTAGGGAGGTAAATGACATATCCATAAATACATGCACACAACACAGACCACCTGAAATTTTTGTCCTTCCGTTTTCCAACAGTGGATATTTTTTAACTGCAACCAGAAAACCGTAGTCCAGTTTACAGTTTCTTGGTCACAGTCAGGGCTATAAAGTCAGCTCAATTTTTAAGATCAAGGTAAAGAAAAGAAAGGCATAAAATGCCATTAGCCTAAGCATTAAAAATATTCTTCATTCATTCTAGCTAAGTCAATACACGGGGTCTTCAAAACACTTTGTTTTCTTCCCAATATACAATTTAATAGTAGAAACTGATGCAGACTAAATCTCTCCCCATTACATGTGTGAACACCTTTCAAAGAATTTAGTTTAGAAAAACAATAGAAGACTATGTTCAAGGCTTAAAGCTAGTCTGGCTCTTGCATTTACAGATAGGGGATAACGTTATCAGCATCACTGACAAAGGTTGAATTCCAGAAGTCTGTGTTTCTAGCCAACATATGTCCTGAGCCAGTTCTTACCTGAAACGGAAGAACTTTTTATGCTTCATCAACTCGAGACACGCTTGCAGCTATCAGCAGGTGACCTCCCCTAGTTATAATCAATTACACATGCTGAAAATAACTTCTGTATTTTTCATGAACTCTAAAACTAAAGCCACCAAAAAAATTTGGTTTGTACTTATTTGCTTTCCTGATTGTGTATCGATGGGTGCAGTGTAAACGGATGCATCTTCATAGACTAGTCTGCATTGTGATGCTTAGGTGTTGTATTTCTATATACACATATACATATTTTTTCATGTCTGTTTCTAGATAGATAAAATCAAAGTCAGTTCCCAATTATATGTTTGAAATCAAATAGTCTAGGATCAGCATGCTTGGAATTTTAATAAATCCCTGGAGGGCAATTGCAGATTATGAATACAGAAGACAAAGTTCTATGCACATATTTCCAGAGCTATATTCCCATTTAAGCATCCTTTATTTCCTGCCTTTCAATTTGAGAATAAAAACCCTTTCTGGTTTCATTTTAGATCAAACTCTTCATCAAAAACCAACGACCAGTAAAACAAAATGCAAACATTTCCCCTTCTATTAATCAACTCTGTGTATTAAAGCATATCACATGCCAATGAACAGTAACGTCTCATGCAAAATAGACAGTATGGTAAGAATTGACAGAGTTTCAGTTTTACTAATAAAATCATATAAGAAGCAGCGCTCACAGGAAATTATGAGTCTGGGATGTTGATGTCAACACAAAGGGAGACGTGTATGAAGGACAAGACAGAAGAAATTCAAAGTATCTTCTCAATCTCTTCTACCAAGAATTTTTCAGCTAAATGCTCATAAATAGGATTTTTTTTTCAAGAAATAGAATGTCAAAGGATTGTTATTCCAAGTCAGCACTCGTGAAAAACACTGTCCCACACCAAGCAGTACAGCTGATTAGGTGGAAGAACAAAGTCTATTCAAAATGTTTTATACCTTTTCCCTGGAGACTCACATTAATGTTTTTTATCTGAGCCATGGATGCTCACTTCTGACCCCTCGGTCAGCCCTACCACTGTAGTCAGGGAATGCCCAACGGACATAGCACTGGGTAATCTTCATGTTCAAAGGTAACATTACTCACCTTCATAGGAGCATACCAATGTATACAAATCCTTGAAATAATTTGGTATTTCTATTCCAGAATTCTAATGAAAGACCTTCAGGTGAAATCCAGCCAAATCATTTCCCAGTGTTATAAAAGCTTATGAAATACTCAGGTTTTATTATGTGATAATACCTTTTATAAAAGCTTAGCAAAACAACAGTAAGCACTAAAACAGCCCCTTAAGAGAGGCTCAAATCTATGCCTAGTAAAAGAGCTTATAATTATTGACATACTCGTCAAAACCAATCAATTAAGTAAATGAAGTGCAAACATGAAATGTTTGGCTATTATAGAGATTTTCTTTATGGTTCGCCCAGCACTAGCAGAATTGGACACAGTAAAACTCTTCCAAACTGTGAAGGATACATTTCTCTCATGAGTGAATTCATGCAGATGATTCTCAACCGGAGAGTTTTCATTTTTCATATTGATATTTGTTGTGTTTGGGGGACGTCCGTAGCACAGCATGCAAGGATGCAAAAAGCTGAGATCACCACTACTAATTGTCCCTAACTGCTTTTAAAAATTGTTTACAGCTCACATGTGTATATATATATATATATTTATGTAAACATATAGAAATAATATAATGCATCTATTAAAGAAAATACAAATAAAAATAATGTGGCTTTGCTTAATCCTTTTCTTATACTTAATGAAAGCTAAAGGGGCAGGGAAATGCAAGGTGATTCAGGGATGCCACAGGACACAGGAAAGAAGATGAAGAACTGTGCTTCCTATCAAAAACCTTTGCTGTAGAAGAATTTGCTCACACAGAAATTCTCTGACCCGATCATGCACAATACATTAAGGAGAACACAAATCCAAAAGGAATAAAACTTTGAGATGTGGTGAGAGAGAAGAGATTCTCACTCCTTACCCTAGCATGTGTATTTATTCAGCAAAACTTACTCCCTACTCCCAATTAAAAGCTTACTTATTTCAGATTTTATGTATCATTCTCCCTTTTACATTTCTTCAACATATGGTCACAATAAGAAACTGCATTAATTCCATTGATAAAATGCCCCTTTATTGCAGGGAAGAAATCACTTACTTCCAATCACTTTTATGTGTAGAACTGAGCAATAGATGTCTATGCATACAGGTTTCTGGAGTTATTTTAGTAACCCAAAACTTCAAATATGGTCTTTGGATTAGGGGACAGAAATGGGATCAAGAACCGGAGAGTCGTTTTCATGGCTCAGTGGATTTGCTGTGCACCACTGGTCAAACCTCTTAGCCACTTTGGGCCTCACTTACTTTTATAATGGGGTTGATAACACTCTATAACCCTTAGTACAATGAGGTAAAAGCATATCTTTAGGCATTTTAGGATCCCTATGGTAAGGCACTCATAGGAAATTCAGATTATGTGATTACTTGTCTAACAGCACTGTAGTCCTCAACATTTACTGTCATTACCAATATCTGTTTGGAATGTGACCCTTTAGGTTTAGGTTTTTAAAGCTCTAAAGCCATCTAGACACTGTGACAGGTTTCATAGTGTGACTAGCCTCATGTCAGCAATGAAGCAGTAAATTTTCGGTGCAGAGCAACAGAAATTAGTCACAGGTCACTATCACAGGATTAGTATCTAACTCTACTGTTGAAAACATACCACCGATGTCCTGTATTGGTAGATTTCTAGTGCTTTACTGGGCACAGTGTGACTTCAGGAGACTGATAAAGCCTCGCACAATGCACACTTCAATCAAATTCCCTTTGTTTTAAATAAAACAGACTGAATCAATATGCTTTAAAATCTCACCAGCCTCTTCTAAGTAGAAGTCACATATTATGAATGCCAAAGACAAATTTCTGAATGTGCAATGATTGTACAGCTTTCTGAAGGTACAAAGTTTGTTAGGTCAGAGTTTTCTCCAAAATGTAAGAGTACTTACATCCCACAAAGTTTGACTTAGATCTCCATTAAACAATAAAGCAGATTATGAGCTGGCCTAGCTCAGAAGCTTTTTCCAGCCCACTAGCATCTGTCTCCCATCCCTGATCAACCAGGTCTGTCCTAGGATTGATGTCAACCAAGTGCCCAGGTACAACAGACCTCAAGCACTCCTGGAATATGTTTATTCTCCACCATAGATGTCTGAGATCCTGAGCTATTTTCCCTTTATTCCTCCATGCTCCAGATAGGTAGGAGCAGAAGAGATAAAGTTGAGTCTGTGTGCAAAAGTCCTAAGCAAGTCTAAGTCAATAAAGAAAGAGTAACTACTCTCTAACTTACAGAATGTGCAAAGGCAAATAATCTATGAATTTCTTGGAATGCTCCCAGTACACATCTACCACTGGGGAAAAAATTGAGTTTTACTGATCAAACTGATGTTATTTAAAACTCTTGCTCTACCATCATCACACCCCTGAGAGCATGTAGCCAATACCAGCAAGACAGGAAGGAGCTGTTTCCATGAAAATATCAAAACTATAAGAAATATAGTTCTTCTCAGCTGGCAGCACAGAGAAAGGCTGCCTACATTTTCCTGACAGTTTTGAAGAAGGAATTCACAGTTTAGTTTCCCAAAATAACTTTAATCCCATGCACGTTAAAGAAAAAAATATCCCAATGCTATGACAACACAGGAGAATTAGCAAGAGATAAGCAAATTTTAAGACATTTTTATGAGAGCAGAACATATTGCTACGCCAAATTCAATATAGCCAAACTCCACACATTTATAAACCAAGGGTGAAGCCACGAAGATTAGATTACTGGAGTGGTTTGGGTTTGGGGTTTTTTTCCCCTTTTATTTAAAACTGAGATTCCCATGGTTCCTGGAGCTTGGATTTTAGTACGAACAGCAAGTGCTGCTAGACTCCCACCACTGCAATCAACTTAACTGCCAAGGAACGTAAAGCAATGCAGTCCCAGACTCCTTCCCCTCCGTTCAGATAAGTTCATTTCTTTGACTGCCTGCTGCCTTTTTTTAAAGTTGAGTTATTGCACCAAGTCCTGAGCTGGCTACCTGCTATCAGTGTAAAAATAGCAATAGTGTTTCCTAGGTACCAACAGCTATAACCTAACACTCATTTCTTCAAGGAAAGAAAGTGTTATTCCCTTCTTGCAAAAGACCAGGTAATGCACCACCAGTTTAAATGACATGTTCAAGGTCACAGAAAAAAAAGAGGTAGCAAGACAAAGTTTGAGTCTATGTCTTCTGTAACCCAACCCAGTACTTATACTAGATGATCATCTCTGATCTGACATTGATGTTTTAATTAGCTTATAACTAAAATGACACAATTTCTTTCTCTAACTACTATTTTGAAATACAAATAGTTATAAAAAATTTCAAACCAAGAAAAAAACCAAAGTATTACAATTTATTGTCTTTGGTTAGCAGCATTAATACCCATTCTACTGCAGTGAGGACGCCACTAGATCCCACATAATATTCCTTGTCATAGGTTGCCATTTTAAATCCCTTTTGTCTAGCAGAGCCCATCATTTTAGCAGTTGATGTATAGCTCTTGGAGATTATTTGACATTTGCTGCTTCAACCTTGACTCTTTAAATAAAACAATAACTCTTTTAATACCACTGAGATGGTTCCTCTAGGTAGTACAGGAATAGGTAAAGCTATCTAAATACATTCTTCAGTCTTTGCATGAAGAGATGTAATCATATTTGTTAAAAGGAAGGAGAGAGACAGACATTACTAAGCTGATCCCTTTGCTAAGAAAAAAAAGAGAACCACACATGGATTTATTTTATGACCATAGGCTAAAGTCAATTAATTTTGTTCAAATTGTAGTATATGCTGGTACTAGAAGAAATTACTGCAAAAGGTTCAATTCCTAAATCAAGCACTGCTTCAAATAAGGTCATTGGTGACAGGAGGAAATATTATGAAGATGTGTAACCCTGACTGATATGAACACATAATAGAAAAGGGTTGGACCTGCACCAGTATGGCAGAAGTGACCAGTACTAAATTGCCTACAACAATATAATTGTCAACTAACATTACTCAGATTTTAAAACAGAATCTGCTGAAACCTCACAATTTTTCACATGCCATGAGAGGTGCACCAGAGGCTTTATTTGCTGCAAAAGAAATCTGTTCATATCAAGTCTGACCTTCCATTCCTCTTCCATATCTTTCTGTACACATCATGCCATAAATCTCTAAAGCATCACCTCCACTCCACACGTTACTTAACATGGCTTCAGTAATGCAGAGCACTTAGTTTCATCATCCCAGCACAACAGAAATTCTGAATTACTGGAGGAAGAAGTTGTGATATAGTATAAATTGTCAGTCATAGTTATTGAGATATTTCATTTGCAGTGTTAGATTTTCCTTTCAAAAATCAACAGGAATACTCTGAATTTACAGTACTGCAGTGAAGCCTAAACGATAAAAAAATAAAACCAATACCCATTTACTTCCATTCACCGTCATGGGGTGAGTTGGATAGTTTCATGTTTCCAGCAGTCAAGACCAAAATAATCAATGCATTTTTGTTTGCTATATGCTAGATAACACACACTGAGACTGTTTCTCAAACTGACCTCAGTCTTTACTAGCACTCACAGATGTGCTACGATCACAACAGCTCCCTCCCTAGCAATACCTACACAGCTTGACACTCTGAGGACAATATATCCTGAGGCATTCCCTCAGTTTGGAATGTTAAGTCCACTGGAGATTTTATTCTGAGAAAACATATACAATAAAAATCTAATCAGATCATCCATTCAGCTCTTAAACTTGGGTTGGTTTTTTTTTTGAAGTATGAGAGATTTGGATTTTTCTATAAAGTGAAAACAATTAGAAAAATACTTCTCTGAACTCCAACTCTGTCTGTAGTTTATGCTGAGGCAATAAAACATCTCTGGTCTCAAGAGGTAGCCCCAACACATATAGAGAGCTAGACCCCGTGTTTGGGGAAGGAGTTCAACCACTGGAAGAATACATAAATGGACTTGACACCTGTGTGTAGAGTAAGCACACATCCCTTCAGCTATTCTGAGAAAGACTATCTTATAAAAACTCAGAAATCGCTTTTGCAGCTGCTAAAAATGGAGAGGTTTTGACCAGTGAAGGAATAACAAATCCATGAGGGAGAAGGCATGCATAGACAAGATTGCTGAAGTCTGGCAACCAGGCAAAGTGGTCGAAAAGCTCCATTTAATAGCCTATTGGAGTTGAGTTGCTCAAATGGAAGGGCTAATATCTTCTGAGAAGAGCTCCATTTTTCTTCAGCTTCCCTCTGCATACAAATAAAATCCCCTTGTCAAGAGTGTGCTCTGGGCCACAGAACACAAGTCAAAGTCCATCGACTGCTGGAGGTCATCTGGAAGCAAACTAGATCTTGTCCAAAGTTATCCACTACAGAAATTTCATCTGATTGTTATTCAGGGGAGATTTGCATCTTGTTTAGCTTCAGACTAAAACTCTGCTGTTGACACCACATCATCCTTCAAAACAAACTTGCACTTCTTCAACCAATGCACAGCTGGATACTGTTGAGTCTGGTGCATACAATGCACACGTAATTCAGGAAGCTGTGCTCAGCTTAACCTCACATGAACCTAGATTGTAGGAGGGACAATAAGAGAAGATAGTTAAGCTAACTCAGAAAAATAGATGCAATATCCAAAGCAATCTCAAATTACATTGGTCAATTTCCCAATTTTTTTTCTTTTTAAAAAAAAGGTTTTTAAGGAGCCTTAAGAGAACTGTAATTGCTATTGCAAATATAAGTCCTTATGGGGATGCAGCAAGTTCCAACAGACCTCTCAGACAAAATTTAACATCTATGTTTAAAATAGACAAGCTACAGCATAGGTAAAGTCCTTCACTGCACCTAAACAGCAGCACTAGCAAAAGATTCAGGAAATACAATGTTTTCAGGGCAGTGGAAAAAAAAAAATTGTGACTGCTGATTTAAAATCCTTTTTATAGCTACATTTACTGCCATTCTTAGTGTAATGTCTAAGCCTGCTCTACTGCATGAGCCTCAGGCCTCTCTCCCCATCAACTTCAAACAGGGAATTTATTACAGAAATAAGTATGGCTTTAGCCTAAAAAAGTACACACAGAATACCGCCAACTGCAAGCAGTCCTAAATACAAAATCCTCTCAGTATAGCCCTTTACAAAGCTAACACAACAAGGCTAATAAGCAACCATCTCAGTTATTGAAAACACTCAACAGTTTTTTGGTTTGTTTTGTTTTTTACAGAGCTGCAGTTGATTTTCAAGTCACCAATGTCATAATGTGCAAAAAAAACAGCCCAGCAGAGTTCAGGTGGTGTCAACAGGTCCCTACTCTTTCTGTGCAGCTGGTAGAACCCTTATTAATGGAGATCGAATTGATTTTGAGTCCATAGGATCAGAAAGACAAACAGGAATAAATGATGTAGCACATCTAGGGACTAGGCTTCCTTTCAAGCCAGTGACAGATGAAGCAAGCTGGCTTTAGTATCTTAAAGGGTCAGGGATAAAATGAGTCCTTAGCAGCTGGAGAGGAGTCCCAGTGCACATGATGTTTTTAACCTCTGCCGTAAGCTTCCCATAGAATAAAGCAGAAGATGATAAAAATGAGTATGTAACAAGGCATTGTGCCTTGATGGCTCAAGATAGACTTGACACTGCCAGGACAGCCATACCAGCCTGAAATTGGGCCAGCTCTATTAGGGAGCATAAGCCATAGTACATTCAATGTCAAAAAGGAAACAAGATAGAGATGTACTCTGGCTAGCAGCTATGGTGAAAGATAAAGAGTGTTTTGCATTCAGCTTCAAACTTGAACATTTCACTTTGCCTAGTTTGATTACAGTTTGGATCTCACAAAACTGAGATGATTTAATGCAGTATATTGTTCCTGTAACTCCTTTTAATCAAAGCAAAGACTAGTTCTTTAAAAACTAATCTTTTCATACCTGTCATATTCAAAAATCAGACTAGACACCTTATTAGATGCTTTGTATTTTAACAGTGTAATAGCTAACTCATGCTATTCTCCAACTTTAGAAGTAAACCAATAAACCCCCTTGTCCATGTATTAAAAGCTAAAAGCTGTGCTGCTAAACGTTCCATCAGTTCTATAGGGATCCCCAGGGATCCCTAGACCTGGAAGGCAATCTGGTACTAAATCTACTGAAATTACTTTCTCATATAATTTTCTTCCTTCAAGACATGATAGAGAAGTACAACTCGTTGTCCCTGTGCTCCTTGTGCTTTCTTAAACTTCTGCAGCCATTTCTTCTAGCAGACAACACAGGGAGACCACTGAGTATAAGATAGTTGGTTCTTCCCTATTTTGGGGGATCCATGCATCTTCTACTGCAAGTAGATGAGAAGATGTTTATGAAAGACAAAATCCCATCTCTGGAGAGGCAAGAGGCCTGCACAATCCAAACAGATGGGCAGAAGCACGGGCAGCCAAGAGCCTCTGTGTGTGCCTAAGTCTGATGGCTACAAGCAGGATTTCCAACCAAGCTCACCAGAAAGGCTGCCTGCTTGGAAGCAGCATGCCTCTGCTTCAGAGGATATTGTCCTCTGTAACGTATCCTTAACTTCGACTCATTTCCACAGCCACACAAAGCTATATCTGACCTTTGCAGATTAAGAGAAGCAGACTCAGATGGAGAGAGAGGTGTTTTAATGCAGTGATCACACTGTGCGGGCTCTCTACTCAAATCCCTACAGAAGAGACTAACACTAACTGTTGTTTCTGTAATAGTTTCATCAAAATCAGCACACAGCACCACAGCCAACTTTGATAACACTTCCATATCCATTCACACAGCAAGAAAAATGGAGAGAAAGGAGAGGAGCTGTTTTGCAGGATGTGAAAATGGAACCTGTAGTGGTGACGTACCGTAGGACTTGTTATTTTCTCAGTGGAAATATTTCACGTCACGCCTCTGACCCGTGAAAAGAGTTTAACGGGGAACATTCCAAACCCATTTTTACAGTGATTTTATTTTCCCCCTCAGGACTGAAGTATGAAAGTAACCGGACTACTTATGTAGCTTCTGGTAAAAGAGCTGAAATTAAAAGGAGACTATTAAACAGGTTTATAGTAACTAGAGTATGTTGGAATGGTCATATGTATATTAGTATAATACTCCTGCCTTGCATTTTCTTCAGTCCTAAAGTGATGAGAATGAACTGGAAAAACTTATCCCAGCATTTGCCTGCATCGGTGAATAGTGTATTTCCACACTACACTGTGCACCTGTGGGTTTCAGTGAAGAAATACCATTTAAACAAGCACAGGTACATCTTACATACACGTTGCACAGTACCTTCTCTACCTGCTAGACCATTTTTATTTCACAGGCATCTTTGCAGTTCAAGGAGCAGCGTTAATTTCTGTGATGCATCCTGCAGAGAAGGGTGTTGGAAGTTTGCTCTGTGATTGCCATCTTGTGGCCGTAGAAGCTGTCCTCCTCAATGTTTACTGCTTCAAAACAAATCCATCTTGGAAAAAGCAATGCTATTCCATGAGCTAACTGTAAGGGATAATTTAGGGTTTTGGGTGACAGAAAAACAGATTGTGATGTCCTAGTGAAAAGCTTAACCAAACCCCCCAGCCCTGTGCACCCAAATATTGGAGAGAAAGGTTTAAGGTGAGCTACTTCAAGCATCTAGTCCATGGTCTCAGCATATGTGCAGCAAGGGCACTTTCTCAGTGACTTATGAACTGCCTCTGGTTGTTATCATTAACAATACCATGAAAGCCATCACTTGATGACACACAAAACACTGCTGAAGTCTGATAGCACATCATCACAAGAAAAGAATTGTTCAATTTTGACAATAATACTCTTTAACCTTATCTCAATCACATCTGGCAAAACACATAGGTATTGTTTTAAGTGGCATTTAGCATCTAGTGATTGAAAATACACTAAATACTCACTATGTTTAATGAGCACACAGGTTGTGTTTAAAAAAACCACATCTCTTCAAATGGAATACATTTTGGAATATATTGGCTGGGATTCACACACTGCTACTCAGTATCATCGCACACACAAAAAGATAATTTCATTAAAATTACCATCCATAGAAGGTTTTGCCATGAGTTTGAGGTATTTCATATAGTGAGACACCACAAATCTGAAACCAAACGAGACTTTTCTGCTGCGGTTATAAAATTTATCATGCAAAACATCATTTTATCCATGCCACCAACTGAGTATTTTGATCCCTGCTCTCAGACTCATTGTGTAGTTTAGCACATCTCCAGCATGAAATATGAACACATTGCAATTCTGACAACCACAAAACCCAGAGGCAGAAGCTTGGAAGGATTCCCAGTAAGAACTGCAAGAGAGAGAATCGCCCAAACTCTTTAATGCTCATTAAAGGGACAAAAGTAATTCAGCCTCAAATTTCACTAAAAGATTTCAACAGAAAGGAAGCCTTTATGCTTCCTATTTAAGATTTGAAAGGTTAAACAACCAACCGACCCCACATAAACCCATCACAATCCCATCAATAACTTCTCTTATACGTGTTGCCCTCCATATTCAGCAACATTCTAGATATCAAAGTTTGCCAACCTCTTTCATGGTGTTTTGGTCTTTTCTGAAAGCATTCACCTTACCCAGCTGCAAGAGATTTTTATTTTAAGAATTCCTATTCTAATATGTGCTGACAGGTGCTCTACAAAAAGAATAGTTAAAAAGCCAAAACAATACAGTTATACCCTAATGACTTATTATATAAAGAGGGCTACATTCGGATAACAGATATCCTTATCTCTCCTGAGAGCTGTTCTATCCCAGCTCTTTTGCCCTCTAGGGCTTCTCTAATTTTGCACAACTATGCCAGTTCTTGTAATAAATTACAGCACCTGTATGTCTTACCCCATTTACATCCGCATACCACTGTAGCTATAGCAAAATACCACAAGATATTTTTTTCCCCTATTTCATCCTCATCCTGGGATCTTCCAGTTGGCCTCTGTTAGCTTTTTCAAAGAAGCGCCTGGAGATACAGAAATATCTTTTAAAAAGGTACCAAACTCATTCAGCCAGGGAATAGCATTTGCAATCTCACAAAACAGATCAATATCTAAGTGCTTTCAGAAATAAAAGGAAAACCTAATTCTTCCATCCAAAGCTCACACACAAATAATAGAATCATTGGTTTAATTATTTGGGGGGGATACCAGTTATTTGATGCAAAAGCAACAAAACCACACCCAAACACATTAAATAGAGCTTATTCTCTTGAGATCAGCACTAAGCCACCAAGCACAAACCAGGAGGATGTTAGTTTTTCAGGCTCATCCTTTTTTATCTGCTTCATAACCAGGAGGGAGCAAAAGTCTGCAGTTAATCATCTTGCAATTTGCAACTAGAGTAAGGGCTCCACACAGACCAAAAAAGAAAACCCCAAAACAATGCACAGACTTTCCTCCTCACTTCAGAACTGCCTCACTGCCTCTCAGCCTCACCTTCCCCAATCATCTTTTTCTTGCTACTGAGCAGAGGACATGAAGATCTGAGATTCCCCCCTCCTTTTCTCAGAGACAAACACAAAGCTTCAGTCTGGCAATTTTTCCCATCATTTTCTAAAGCTCCTGTATAAGTGATGAGAATACCCAGCTTGGTTTGCAATGCAAGCTGCTCTGTATTCATCTTCCTTATGACGTTTGTAGCTTCAACACCCAGCCAAACCCACCCAATTAGTGCATCTCTTTCCTACAGCCCAAATACTCCATGACTTTCAGATCAGACTGGTTTATTTTTCAGACAAAAGGCAGCAGAACATTGTGTATTTGGCTCATTGTGCAAAAAGGAATTACAATTGTAAAAAAAAAAAATAAATAAACCTTTGCAGTACATTAGAGAGCAGTGACGAAAAGATGTATTAGGAAAGACAACTAGTAACAGATGCAATCAGAAAAGCCACTCACAATTCTACACCAGATCTACCTTCAGCTGCACTTCAGAAATACAGAGGCAGAGAGCAGCAAAGGGCAGGGGAGAAGCCAGGGCAGTCCCAATATCCAGTTCCTTGTACCCACTCAGCCCCAGACATTATCCCTGCTGCAGTAATTCCTTAAGAAACAAAGTGAGGTGCAATTCTGATCTTTAAAGCTTTAAGTGACCCAAACCAAAGAAATTCCTACAGTATTCAGAAGTCAAATCCACTCTATGAACACCTTCACACAGAGAGTTGCATCCTTGCAGAACAGTTTCTTTCCTCGAGCCTTGGATATTGCCACGGTCTCCCTGCAGCTTCTGTATTTCTTCAGAAAATAAACTTCTTCAGTCTCCTGAGAAGAGTAGCACCTCATCCCTCCCAGCACCCCATTGTCCCTACAAAACTCCTCTCCCTCTCCAAGGAGGTGACAGCTACCAGGGATCAGGCTGTTCCTTCTCCCCTCCAGAACAACCAGGGGAAGATAAAAATAATCTTCTCCTTTGCTGCCCAGTCACTCCTTCCTACAGAAACACACACACACAAACTACAAAACAAATAAAGCAGATATCTTCCATCAAAGGCTCATTCAGAAAGGTCCCCTCAGTTCAAGAAAAACGAGGTTTCAAGCAGAAAGTCATAATTAAAAGGTAAAATCAAATTTTGGAAGCTGCAGACAGCTGGAATCAGAGCAAACAGCACCCTCCAGCCTCACAATTACATCATCCATAAGCAAGAGAGATCTTGCAATAACATCTCATTCTTTTAGCAATAGAGCATCAAGGGGCCAGAAATAGAACCATGCAACAGGGACACAGTTCAGTGAATCCCCAGACCCTATTAGAATACTGACAACACAGCATCTGGAGGATTTACCCTGTACAAATGATGAACACATTACCAGTTCCAGCAATGAGCATTGTTTACACAAGATAACACTAAGGTTTCCCTCTGGGGAACTACACAAATCATAAGCTGCCTTTCTTGAGGACATTCAAAATGCAATAACAAAACTTGTATCAAAGAAAGATAAACACTAAAATAGGATTAGCGACATCCAGCCCTTTGACACATTATATGGTCCAAAATTACTGCAAGCAGCAAGGACAGTAAAAACAAGTCTTGAATACAGATATGAACATAGTTGTTCATAAACACAAAGAAACACAAGAAATTAGTCTTTTCCTCTTGATCTCAATCTCCCCTTCCAGTTGTGACCTCAGAGGTCTATTAGAAAGAGGTCAATGGGGTACATTTTGTGTACAGTTTCCTTGGAAGTTTTATTCCCATCTTGCAGCAGCCAGACCAGTATCTCAGAACATGATTCCAGCAGTTTTTGAGATCCAGAGCAAAGTCTCTTCACAAACATCTTGCATGCCCAATCATCTAAGCTGTTATTCAGCAACTGCTGTTCACAGAGTGTAGCCTTCCATCCTCATTGTCAGGGAACCAAGTAAGGCTGCAAGTGTTAAACCTCAGTGACCTGGTCATATACATTTAATGTAATTCCAGTAAACACAATGAACACTCACATGTAAAAAAAGAGATTTCACAGAAGTTATAAGTAAATTATCCTGTAAGTGCCTTCAATGACATCCTTGAAGCTGGTTTATCAACTGGCCAAAACATTTAGTCCTACTGCTGTTACACAGAGAAAGGAGGACAGCTCAACTGAGATTGGTTCAGATAAAGACACTGCTACACAGTCCAGTAGCTAAGGTAGATAGTATTGTCTTCTACAGCTGGCAGTGTCTCTATCAAATGCAGAAGCCTAGGCAGCTATCTTGGACTAGACACCTAATGGTAGGTTAAGTCAATCTCAACTGGAAGTGCTTTGATATAATTCAGTCTTCGGGAAGTAGGGGAGGGGAAGAACCAAATTATTTACTATTAGTCTGGTTGAAAGGGGAAAACAGAAATTAAACATCTTTCCTAATGAACTTCAAGTACTCTGTTAGTGATGTTTACCATTGCTACTAGTAACACATCCCAAGGTATTTCTTCTGATGGACTAATTTTGTGTGTCATCCGTTTGTTTCTGCAGGTCTTTGATGTAGTAACATAACAGAAAACCTGTAATGCTTGAAGCCAGGTTACAACAAATCATCTAAAGTGACAAAAGTCTTTTTGAAATTACTTAAATTACTTTTTATTGTTGTTCCTCTGACCACAGAGTTTAAATTAGATTTACCTTGTCATGAATATATTAAATTTCAAGGGACTGGGCTTACTGGTTATATTTATATAGCCCAGTAGTAATTAAAATATCTTTCTTTCAGACACAAACTTCTTTACAAAGAAGTAAACGAAACGACACACAAATTAACACAGCTAAAGCCTATGTATTCAGAAAGATACAACTGATCTATCGATGCCTAATACAGTGAAAGTGGAACATTGCATGTATTTGGAAGTTTTAAATGGTAGGAAGTACAAAACTGGAAAGCAGATAGTATGATGCAGCAGACAAGATGGGAAAAAGCAAACACTGGAATTCTAAATGCCAGCAGAAGCGATAAAAGTGAAATGAAAAAGAAATTTAAGTGAAAGAAATAACTGCTTATATTATCAGGCTCAATTTACAGTCTGATCCTCTTGTTTACATTAAAAGATTCATGTCCAGGGGCACCACTTTGCCTACAACATATTCCTCAAACATCATTCACTATTAAATCATTATCAACATGCAAAAGAGTCTAGACAGATTTCTCATTACAAAATTACTTCTGGTAGCAAAATATTACCTTAAATACTCCAAGTAGCCATAAAAGCATCATTGCTTGTTAAAGAAAACCAAAAACCAACCTTAATCTTCCCAAAATTTCTCTAAAAAGTATGATAGCTTGCTTCTGTCTGGGGAAAAAAAAACAGCAAAACAACACTGAATCCAAAACTTAAGGCCACGCAATGAGTTTTTCCACATTCTGTTTTCACATCATATAACATCCTGATTCCAAACCAAATATTTTTGGTGGAAAGTAAATGTTTTTCTAAAGCTCATTAAGTGGAACAGGAATAGATGAGTGCCATCATGTGGCACCAATGTGTGTAATATCGACATCTCCATATATTCTTTAAATGCATCACATTTTTAAACACAAACACATACAAAAAAGTCTGTTAATAAATCCCAGAAATCCTTTGAATTAAGAATGTCATAATTAAATATCAGAAGTATCGGCCCAAAGTTAATTGAGCATGACCCTCTCAAAATGATGCTTTAAAGATAGAGATACGTGATTGAAACCTTTTGATGCGTCCATTACTTAATGGAAAATATTCATAGCTTATGAAAATAGCATAAATTAGGAATGAAAATTGAAACTGATAATTGAGAGGGATAGACCCAGCTGAGGACAATTCATACGAAGAAGTTGTAGCCCATGCTTGAAACGGAAACAAGACTTCACTGAACAGTTATGCTTTACTGAAAAAACACCAAATAAATAAGTACATCAGAAGTTTGCTCCCATAAAATGTAAGGGGAAGCTGCATGAGAGAAGACTCCACATTGCTGAATGGAGATGTCAAACAAGGGTAATGCCTCAAATCACCTAGCTAGAAATTAATGCAGAAAATATCAACACAATAATGTACCAGGGTCCTGTCAGTTTTTATATCCCAAGACAGCTCAAACTTGGAGGAGTTGGTACTGCTTCCTGCTTAATGACCATCAGCAAGGAGCGTTATAGGATCAAAATGGCTTTTTGAAAGATTAAGAAGTGTCTTACTAGAAAAAAAAGTAGCTTCCATCAGTCCTACCCACACACTAATGACTAGTTTACATGTACTCATTAACCTCAAAATCCAGCCAAACTAGAATTTTTCAATCTAATGACCAGGCGTTTCTTAACAGATGACAGAAGACACAGTTCCTTACATTTCTTAAGGAAACAAGTGTCAGGGGAAGGATGTCCATCACTTCAAAAGTAACATCATGGCCCCATTTATGTTCATCTTCCATGAAATCCTTCAGTCTCGCCCAGGCACATGCAAAGCAGCAGGTGACCGTGACATCAAAGCAACGGGAAACTTCACTCCTTTTCTCCCAGGTGGGTCTGTGTCCTCTGCATCACTGCTGAAGCCAAGCAGCATCACCAGTGCAGGAGCTGCAGACACATCCAGAGTCACACAACAGCCTTAATCTGAGAAATGCTTTAAGCTGAAAAGAAACGTGTAGCTTTTCCTGCAGCATTAGAGATAGAGGCTCTATAAATACAGACTCAGAGTACTCACTTCAGTGTTACCAGGAACCCAGGAGTGCTGCCCACAGGCTAAACTGGGAATGAACCTCTAGTTCTGCGCCTTGGCAACACGTGGCATTTCCATGGAGGATTTCTCTATATAACAGAAGAAACTGGGATATACGGTTCTTGATTCTGCTTCTGCTGCTGATAAAATTGCTATAAACAAGCCTCCCTAACTTCCCTTAGCTTCCATTTGGCAAGCTCAAAAATGCTGAATGCAAGGTGTTCCAGAAATGTAATGTAGGTCTCACTCTATCATCAGCTTCAGAATATTTCATCATAAAGTGCAATTTCTTTCCTCAAGATTTTTATCCAAAGAGACAATAATCCAGAAACTGTTCTGAACAGATGCCTCTTTAGACACTAGAAAACCTGAGTCAATTATGTGCATAACTAAGTGCAACCCAAACTTGGAAGATAAATGAGAAAATATAGTATTGAATAAAAATCAGCTTAAAAAAAAAAAAGAGATGTTTCATATTTATTTTCTTCTAGGTATTTTTTTAAATTAAGTTATCAAAGTCAGTTCAGAATGGGACTGTTCTACTGTCTTTCTGAAAAGATGAGAAGTGCTTAACAGCAGTCCAAAGTTACAGAAACTCTTTCCTTAATGAATTATCATTCAAGGAAGATGCAGTACTGAAAGACTTTTCCAAGTCAGCAAGGTATTGCACACAAGTGACCATGCAGGTATATGAAGCAGAAGTCTGCAAAAACAACAAATATATGATTGATCAATTGATTTTCAAGACAGATGATATTTGGAACAATTCATTTTATTTGGGAGAAACAAGAAAAAAAAGTGTTAAAGCATTAAAACATTGTTCACCTGTTTATGATTGTCCATTACCCAAAAGGAATTTGATATACTGCATTTACAGCTTCCCATTTATACACGTTAACATTATTATTATATACAGATTACCAAGTCTTCAAGCTTACTTGTTCAGCCATACAGATTTCCAAGCTGTCAAGTAAGCTCTGGATTTTTAAAGGGTTTATACATAGCATTATTAAAATAATTATTAAAGACAGACTTGATTTGATTTATGTCATTCAAACTAACAGGCTGGTAGGAAGACTTTCAATGGGAGTTTTGCTTTGGAAAAGACAAAGAACAAACCAAAACCAGTTTCTACCAATGAAAGATACTGTTATTTCAAAACAGAAACTTAGTAGAGAAAAAGTAGACTGAAGACATAACAGCACTCTGTCCAGTGTTTGAAGACACTTGGAGTGATAAAATTAATGACATTATTTGTTTTACTAACCTGTGTTTACCCTGGTCCCAAAAATGCCCCTATTTTCCAGGTCTGATACCCATTTAAGCAGCTCTAAGATTATTAGCTTGCTACACTCCAGTGATTTCAAAGCCCTAACTTTTTGGTCCTGTCATATTTACTATTTTATAACCTTTAAAAGTAAAAGGAAAGGAAGTCTATAGAAGCCTATAAAACATTATTTACTCAAGAGGGGGATAGGTTTTTTCAAGCAGCCACAACCTATCTTCCATACAAATAGAAATTACAAAGTGTAAGAAACCTTCACACAATTCTTCTGGAAAAAAGCAGCATTTCTGTGAACAATAACTATCTCCAATGTCACATTTCTTATTCCCATAAAAAGGTTTATTATGTTTTCCTTCCCCAAGAAGATGGGAGAGCGCATGTGCCAGTGGCTACACTGTGCATCGTTACAAGAACATGACACAGCACTGAAGCTCATACACTTAATTTCAAACTTAACCATCTATGACATGAAACAACAAATAAAACCAACGAATGACACAGAGGAAACAAAAAAGTTGAAAGACTGAGATCCCAATCTCAGAGGTGATGTGCTAGCACATAAAAGAGGAGGAAGGATCACAGGAAATCTTTTTCCATCCATATAAATATCCACTTAGCACTAATAGCATCTTGTTTGCTGTTTTTCTTGCTATCTAGACAGCATTTTCCTGTGAGGCTTAGCCTGAAGCACAGGAGATACAGATAGTATCTGCAGACATAATGCCAATAAAATGCACAGACAAGTTACTCCTACCCTGTACTACTACAACACACACCATCCCTTACAGCTTCCCACACCAGAGAAAGGTGTGGAGCCCCAGACACCATCCTGTGTTTACTACTTCCTATCCTTATGCAAGTCTGCATCACGGGCAAGCTATGGAACTAGAAAATGGACAGTATTTCCACAGCCAGATGCCTCATCACTCCTCTGAGCTCAGTCAAGAACAAGAAGACTTTGGATACTAGATTTATGAAGCTGAACTGTGTGTACAGATGTTCACCCCATTATTCAAGCATTCATCATTTTTTTTATTCACCATAAAGCTCTTCACACAGATGTGGATATAAACATCTCCTATCTACATATGGTCCCTATGCCCTGCCCACCACTGTGAAATATCAAAGTTAACCCAAAACTCTCTCATAACAGATTTTTTTTTTTATGCTATTAACTGAGGCAAAAGTAAAGCAACAGATTTATCTGAACTTCCACTTCATTATACATGCAAAAGGAGATACGTAATAAGGTGCAAATACATTCAGGGGAGATGGGATGCAATATAGTTAGATTAAAAACAGACATTTTAATATAGAACCACGATACATTTGGCATAGATTTGTGGGTTGCCAAAGTGACACCATCTTCATATTTTGTTCCTTTGTAGTCCTTAAGCTTTTTTCTCCAATAGGTGCCCCATTGAGCTTTGTTGAATTTAACTACCACACTCCAGTAGAATTGTCTTTTTAATACACAGATGTGTTACTGGTTTTAGCTCACCAAGAGCATTCCTGACCTACCAGTCTGTCAAAATTCTTACTTCAACCAGTGGCTCCTCTGTGTTAAGTTTAAAAGATACAAGCTCTAAGAAGCCTCTATCTCAACAATAAATATCAAGCAAGATATAAACAAAACACTTGTCATAATATCCGACAGTCTGATTTAAAGCGGTGAATCACTTATCCACCAGATAGTTCAACAGCTGATCACCAAATGCTCGGTCTTGGTTTAATACTAATTAAATGAAATGCCAGCAAAACTTTGAAGTTTTGTCCATGTTAAGGAAAACCACAAGCTCAAACAAACATAAAGGATCACTGAACACAAAAGCAGCCACCCCACAGGCAGTCCTTGTTTACTCCGGTGTAGATACAGGCTGGCTGCATTTAAGAAGGGAAAGCTGGAACCCAGAGGCACAAAGAGCTCTGTGAGGAGGTAAGAGTTGCCATTCTGCCTCCTGCCAGCAGTGCACAGGTCCCTTTGGAAGATACCAATACCTTCATTCAGAACTGCAAAACACTGATAACCACAGACAGAAGGTTCCATCAAATAGCATTGCTCTATTAGTAATAAATTAGAAGTTAAGCACTTGCCAGGTGTGGGGATTTACATGAAGAACATGAAGTTATTTTATCATAGTGATTTCTTTATTCAAAGGATGAAGATTTTTAAGTTCTGTGCATTTGGAATTATGCTCTTACAGTTTTATCTTTACGAAGTAAAAAGGACAATAGCAACAGGCTAAAGTAGGTTTACTTTCCTGGTGTTCTTCAGAATGGATATCTTGCATGATTGATCAGAGCTTTGTTCAATTCTCAAAGCAATTTACTAGAACTGAGAACAGAACGTTTGCTAGAGCAAGTTGTTCAGTCCTGGATGATTACTTCTTATTCCAAAACAATTACAATAAAGGGAAAATGGGTTATGTTCCTGTAAAAATATGACTCTTTCCAAACAGCAGCAGAGAAACACATGGATAGACAATCACAGCCACAGAACACACTAAAGAAAAGAGAGTAAGTCCATATTATGCCAAGAAATACCTAATTAAAACTCATTAAGTGAGTTCTTCCTTTTTAATATTTTTTTAGGAGCTATATAAAGTAGGATATATGCCCTATGGTAATATGTAATGGGCTTTTTTCCATTCTGTGTTATTAGCTTCAGCTCCATGCAGGTTAGAAGTAGCTGCTGCAGTGCAGAACCACGATACAAGCAGTGAAAGGGACTCTACTACTAATAAACTATTGGATCAAAGAAACAAAAAGCCACTGCATTTTGCTCCACTTGTTCTACTGACAGACAAAAGACTCCTCACTACTTCTGGAAAAGCGGACTTTTAATTGAAAAGCTCTGGGCTATATTCCTCATACTGCTGCATGCTATTTATTCCCTGGAACTGCAAATGGGGAAAGGAAAGCAGCCTCAATTTTTAAGGGGTTTCTGAAACTGTAAATGAAGCCTCTTTGGAAAATTGAGACCTCATCTGCTTCTGTCTGCAGCAGGAAAGCGAGGGATGAATTCATTTCTGTCTGCGATAAGGTTATCGCAGAAAATGAAATACAATAAAAATCATTTAGCAGTCGGAGAAAATGCAAAGAGAGACACAAAAGTTTGAACTCCTAAGATTTCAATTCAGCCAGTCAAATAGTCAGCTAAGTTTTAATCTATACAAAATTTGCTAAGCCAACAGAAGATCAGATATGCCATGTTACCAACACACCAACGTCTAAACCCTGTTCTGCATCACAGGGGCTCAACATGACTCTGGAAACCCACAGAGTGTCATGTTTCCCTAACACATTTGTCTAGAAAATCCTTATCTATGTGGAGCACTTGGAATATCATGGGCAAAATGAGACTTAAAAAAAACCAGTCTAGGATGCTAACAGATTTATAAGAATCCAGGAAAACTAGAGATTTACCTGTGCTTGCGTCTGTCGTTGAACCCCAAGGATGGATTCTAATGCTCCCGAGTATTTGCTAAGATTATATTCCTCCAACAGAAGGTGTTCACACATGGCATCAGGATACCAAACAATCTTGTGGAGAGATACATTGAATCTACTTCTTTTCACAAACTTCTTGTGCATAAGTCTCTTTAGGATGATGCAGAAATCATCCCCACCTGTGGCTTCACCCCTTAAAGCAGCCTCACCTGTAAGTATCACCTGCAAACAATGGACTCCATAGCATGTTGACCCACTGGGCACTAGCTCTTCTAAAGTCTTCATAAAAATACTGAATGTTTTTTCAAAAGCCACTTTAATGAAGGGCCACATTCTTTAACCTTCACACCTAGACACAAATGATAGCAAAGTACAAGAAAAAAAGTAAACACAAGACAGACAGAAAAGGAGCAAACTCTGAGGATAAATGGATATTTTAACATCTGTGTTCCTCTCGCATTTACATCTCTGGGAAAAGACTGCCAGCAAAGCAGCTAATTAGTGTTAAATCTGGGTGATGAGTATACCTGTCTATGAATGAGCAGCCACCACATGGTGATTATATTCTGTTTGCCACCTGGAAAGTGTCTTAGAGAAGTAAAAATATTTGGACTCCATACCTTACCTTACTGTTTGAACCAGTTTTGGACTACCTGCCCTTCCTCAGCATGTCTAGGGCAGCAATAAACCCACACTTTGTGAGTCAGGAAAAGTTGCAGATTAATAGCTGTGGAAACATTCCAGCTCTACACTGGTTTTCTCTCTCAAATAGATATATCTAGATAGAAATTAATTAGGTGCTGTTGAAATGCTGCTGGTTGAATATTAAAATAAAACATCTGCTTCCTCTGCCCATTTGTACTGAGGAGCTCTTTGTAGTGTGAGGTTATTGTAATGTCAGGTTATTGTAGTTTATATGCTAGCCATGTACAAAAACAATTACTTGCAAATGAAGCTGACATCATTTGCCCTCCTGTTCTGGAGCTGTTCGTCAGATATCTTACCTCTGCCATGTATCACTTGATTCTCTCTGAATTAATCTGCTGGGTCATGAAAGCTGCTCATTTTAAATTTTTAGAAGATTGATACATTTTTTTAACCCTCTTCCATACTCTTCAAATGACTTCAGAGATTTACTCACAGCTAAAGAGGAGAATAGATTAATTTACCACCTCAGAATGAAAAACAAAGTTGGAGAAATTGGATTTACTTTTGCAAAAAATATAACCTTGCAAACCTTTTTTTGAGCAGAAAACATGCTTTTGCTTTGTTCTTGCCTACTGCCTACAGCAAAGGAACCCTGGTCTTTGGCTGGATTTACAGATGCCATCTTAACATGCAATAAAAATACACAAGGAAAGTGAATTCAGGTCTGAAATGGAAGTATGTGTATATGCATACAAACAAGATAAACCCCAGGTAAAACAGAAGGCAGAACAAAAGAGAAAAGGAAGAAATCCAGCCATGCAACCAGTCCCTTGAACACTCCATTTTCAGCTTCAGTGAGTGGTCAGACTGAGGTGTCTCACCCATCACTCAAAGGGTACGTCACTCCTGCTCTCTCCTACCTATATTATCATTGCAAAACCAAGTTTTGCTCGAACATTGGAAACATCTGGAGACAGCTCTAGCACATATATGCATGCTTGGGACTACTGTTAAGACTGAAAAAATATTCCAAGTTTTATGCCGTCACTAGAACTGCTGCTAAAAGACATTGGTGAGGTTGGACTAGATGATCTCTAAAGGTCCCTTTCAACCCCTACCATTCCACGATTCTATGATTAGTGTGTGTGTGTGTGTGTGTGTGTTCAGAGGACGAGACTGTTTAGTCTTTTTCCCATTTCCAGCAGCAGCACATGAGGTTATTAAAGATTTATTTCTCCAATCTCCATTCCCAGGTTACAATTAACATCCTGAGCTACAGGAGCTTTTCAAAAGCTATGAATTGTACCTAGAGTGCAGCAGCTTACTCTTTGCCTTTATCCCACTTGGGCTAGTTATATTAAAAAGAAAAAAAAAGTGAGGTTGGAGAGCAAAGATATTGGGGAGAAAAAAAACATAATTTATCATGATGAAAAGGATTTAGCCCTGCAAATGAGTTTTCTCCAGCAGTTATCAGAAGCAGGAGTAACAGAGCCAGAGCACCTTGGAAGAGCTGTTAGATCAGGGAAGCACAACCCACAGGGAGCTGTACATCAGAGCAGCATACACAGTCATAACCAAACATGCCAAGGACGTAGTGTGTCAAAGGAGAGCTCCATACAGCCTTGCCAGCTGTTTCACTCCCATGTGTTCTCACAGCAATCAGAAACTCAGCATCATGGCAGAAATTCTGCCACGTGACCTAATAACTACTTCTCCCTCTCCAACTTCTTTTCAATCCATCTTTTCATTCAGTTAGAGAAAGATTTACCAGAGCAGGAATCCTCCTGCCACAACAGAAAAATGGGAAGGAAGGAAAAAAAAAATAAATAGCCCATATCAGAGCCATGTGCTTTTACACACTATTAGACAAGGAGAACATATGAAAGATTTACATTTTGATTTGCACTTTAAAGAACATCCTGTTCCCTTGGGCAGCAAAGTTCAGCTGGGAGAACGCTGATCCACGCCGACTACTCTGCATATGGTTCTTCTGAGTAAGAGCACCAGAAGGTTCTTTTTATAAAAGCTTAATGTCTTTTTTTTTTCCCTCAAAATTTTCCAAGACATTTACACATAAAAACATGAAGCTTCTTTGCAGAGCTGGTACTTTTATTTTCTTGACAAAATAAGGCGCTTCTTTTTTCATGTTTATAAATCATCCCTTGCTCTTTTAGCTCTAAAGGGGCCAATGCAGCACAAACACTGCCCAGCAGGTTACCTAGAAGTGCACCCAAGTTTTGGTGCCAGGTTCAGCAGCTCATTGTCACCTCTGTAAGGGACATACCTCCAAACAACTCCCTCCCTCCTTACACAGGCAAATGGAAGTGCTAAGAAACAATAGGCAACCTTGTCAGCATAATTCCTGGAGACATATCTAACACAGTTAAGAATTACTGCACAGCAAGAACTTGCAGTAACTTTACACATACCAAGAGCAATTACGTGGCTTTATACACTGAAAGTAAGGTACAATAACCTGTGGGAAGGGAGCAGGAAGGATGAGCCTATTCCTGCAGCACTGCTACCTCCCTCCTCAGCCTTCCTGATCTTAAAAGCTGCATTGCTACGAAGGCTGCAAATGCAACAGGGTTAATACCAGGCTACAGGTTCTCCAGGATAATGGGATGCATGAGGAGTCACTGTGCTTAACACATTTAACAGGAAAAAAAATCCCTGGCACGGATAGACTCAAAACTGGGCTCATTAGACTGTTCATTTCAGGGGCTCTGGGCATTAAATATTGAGGAATGATAAATTTCTCTGTCCCCACAATACAGTAACACTCTTTTGTTTGTTTGTTTACTTTTGTGAGTGCAGATGAATGGCAAACAAACAGACATTTCATCAAACAATGCTGTGGAAAGCTAACCCAAGCAGAAGGGAGGTGATAAAGGAGCATAGCAACTGCTCCCTGCTCTGTAAACTGGTGAGCCAGTGTGACCTGGGCAGATCCAAAACCACCAGCAAGAAGCTGGACACTAGGGAAGAGAGCAAGAAACAGGGAAGCAGTCTCCTGTTCTGGTAGTAGTATCTTTTGGCTTTCATCCCCAAAGCACTCCTGTCATAAATCTGTGAATGCAAACAGACCTCTCAGCAAAGGGATCCTGCCTGAATTCATCCCCGAGGAAACAGTTTCTGCGACGACAACAGAAATATCACACTCCAGGCAGCTCTGCCATGTTTAGATTTAACTGATCTATCCTTACTGCTTGCTTGAAAGCTCTTTAAATTCCCTTGAGAATACCCTTCTGCAGGACTCAGTTATTGTCAACATTTCTAAAAACCTAAAATTTCTGGAGAAACAATCAGTCAAAGCTGTCACGTGGGCCTTCAGCTCTGAGACACACCAAAGCAACTTACCAGCATCGTATAGGGAGACCAACAGAGTGTTATCCTTCAGGACAAAGGCTGAGGAAAATATGATATTGTAGGAAAGCTCCTATCTGCTTTCTCAAATCCAAACACATGTTTACCTGAGGTGAATTTATTCACCTAGGAGCCTTGGGCTCTGCTCTGGACCTGCTGCACAGCTGCCCCACCACAGAAGGGTCACCATGTGCCTCAGCACCTGGTAACGTGTCAGCATTAACAAGTTCAGCCTGGCCTTGCTCTTAGCACAAATAGGTTCATATGGCCACTTCTTTAATAGTTTGGATGGTCACAGTTCTCAGGATGAATAATAAATAGGTTTTGCTTAGTATGGTGAAAAAAATCTGGTGCTATAATTAAAAAATAGCCTAGAGAAATATATGTACTTGCTCTTTCTGAATTCTGTGAGAACAAGACTCAGTCTCCTCATTTGGAAGCAGTTTTTTCAGGGTTTTTTTAAAGTATTTACTGAATTTATGCTTCATTTGCAGGGCTTGTAAATGAGTCATCGATATTAAATAGGTCTTCAGTGTTTAACCTCATGACTATTCCACTCGGTGAGCATAGGAAGAGATGAACTCCAAACCTCCATAACAACACATGCTGAAAGTTTCTCTTATCGACTTAAGCCAGAACACAGGTGTTCAGCACCTCAAAAATCAAAGGTTTCTGCAATCTAAGACCATGACCCCATCAGCCTTCATCCAGGCAGAAGCAGCTGACATACACCACTCACTTCTTGCTGCATAAAACCACAATAAGGCCTAAGTACAAATAATTAATGAAATGCAGAACTCTCTGAAATACTTTTAAAACTCTCATGCATTCCTCACATTGGTTGCCAGAAAGTAAACACGTACATCTGAGTTCTTTAGAGTGATTTCGCTTCTGCTACAACACACATGTGCAAGCATATGCTCCAGCAAGTAATGATGCTTATAAATGCTGTGGTACCACTCCGTGCAGGAATTAGCATTTGATATTTATGAAGTCTTAAGTAATTTTGCCTAATAAAGTTAATGAAGTTCACATTAGTGGCTGGAGTGTATCAATCTCTTCACTTTTATCGTCATAATATATATATATGTATATAAAATCATTACCATAAATACTTACTAAACTCAATTTTTGAGAGTTTTCCTCCCTAACCCTTCCTGCTACACTGATCTCTGGAAGCTACTTATGTTGTAAAATATATCTGTGTGGCATCACCGTGTGTTCCCAGAAACGTGCTCCCTGGCTGTGTCCTTGACAGCAAAGGATCATTTGCTATCAAAATGCAGGAAAACTAGGAGGGGAGAAAACTAATGAAGCAAAGACATACTCATCAGGAACATAATCTAACTGTGAAGTAGCCCCATTAAAAATACTGGCTAACTTTGCACAGACTTAAAACTGTTATGAGTGCTAACAGCAATTACGTGCCTCATATTTTTAGATTAAGAGTGCTGGCTGAACTAGAGGCTTGCTGGGATCGTTTTTTCTAGGGTCTTCTCTAAGTCAGTGTGGCTTGAAAGGAAGGAAGAAGTTCCCAGAGGACACATTGGGGAAATAGGTAGAAAAGCTCAGAAGAAAAAGAGCAACTTGGGAATTTTAGGACTCCCCAAAGCATCAGACTCGAGCAGCCATAAGCTTCAATGTTTTTACTGAAGTAGGAAGTTGGACCTATAGCCAGAACCGTACCAGACCTGTAATACCAGCTTTATCAGTCATTAGCCAAACCACCAAAATACCAAGACACCTAGTGCCTGGAACTCTGGCAACCTGTAAGCAGCAGGAGAAAAATGAGGTTTCCCCTCTCCTTGAGCATCTTTCCCACATTGAACTTCTGCCTTGATGTACAAGGCATCATTTGCATTAACCTTCTCCTTGTCTCGTCAGTCCTTTATCAGCCTTCCTGGAGCCTTCTTGCATAGAAAATTATCCAACTAACATCCCTTTGCATCCAATCAGGGTAACAGAAGGCATTTCATGGCAAGGGCAAAGGCTGTTTGCCCTTGCCAAGCTGTGTGAGGAGCTTGGCTGGGTTACCAGGCACAGAGGGCAGGAGAGCAATGGTTCCTCTTCTCACAGAGCCCTTCAGCAGAAAAGTGTTTAACTAAAGTTAAAATTTAGTACAATCTTCCAGAGCTGGGAAAGTGGAATGCCAGAGATCTGACCTGTTCATTAACTTATTGTATATGCTTCACCTTCATTTGCTCTTGGCAATGTTTCGCATAAGCACACCCAGGTTCCTGAGCTGAAAACACGCCTGAAAATGTTGGATTTACACTATGCAACTAAAATACTAAATCAGCTAAGCCAGCTTCAGAGATTCATATCCTTTCAGAGCTCAGACACCCACGCATTTATTATTCTATTTGGAAAATCTTACATGGTACTGAGATTTTCTCCCTCTGGGAGATATCAGCATATGGCAAAAGCAGGAGTAAAGCATTAAACGCATTCAAGTGAAGTTCTGTTCCACTGTTTTAATTGCTCTAAGGTGAAGACATGATTGCTGGAGGGTATATCCAAACAAATCAGTGTGTGACTATGGCTGTTAATTTTAAAGGTATGTCCCAAAAATGCAGTTTCCAGAGGTGTATCTCAGATTCTATCTCTATGGGGATAGGAGTATATCAAATGTACTGCACAGTTCCCCATGGATTGTACTGAGACATTTGTACACTGAGACACCCTAAGTCCGTATAAGCAAAACAGCATTAAGTGATTATTTCAGCAAGTGATACGATGCTACTATGTGTTACTGCATGCTTTTTGCAATTTGTCATTTGAGTTTTGTGCAGTGCACCAATGCAGCCTGCAAAAATCACCCATAGACACTTTCTTCTAAAGTTTTTTGCTAACTGCTGGGAAACCTTTCTGTTGTTAAGTATGTCACAGCCACCAAATATCAACTTACTCCCTAACATCACTGGAGTTCACTTTATTGACAAGAAACCAGACAGCTAATAGAAAAGGGAGCCAAAGGCTTTGTGTAAAACTTTATTTCTCAGGGATCTGGGGTGGGGTTTAGTTTACTCCATCTCTCTTAAATGCTTTATTTAATGTGTCTCATCCAGAGTAAAGACAGATGGTGACACAAAATGTTTAGGACTTTCAACAAAATTCACAGTGGAAAAGCAGCTCTGGCATTATTAGTCATGCAGACAGCAGGAAAATTATGTAAGTTTTTAATAAAGGTAGTTATTTTTACATGGCCCTGACCATAGCCAACTTCATGGCATCTATTTCTCCACAAGCATTTTCCCTTCCACAGAGCTGGATTACATCTTCATCTGTACCCAAGAGTCGTAGGAACCTACCAATTTTTGTGCAAGATTAAATTTTCTGCAACAATCTGAACTTTTATAAGATGAATACCTTCACAGAAACCTGCCAAAACTGACAGGTTAGTTAGAAATACTGATATGAATGTCAGTTCCCACAGAACTAGTATTCACAAAAATCTAAATACCGTAATTCATCAGCAGAGTCACTTTTAAGTATCTGGGGAAAGAGAACAGATTGGGGAATGAATGAAACACCTTAAGTATCATTCAGGAACTGCAAGGCAGGAAAAAAGAAACAGCAGGCATGCATGCTAGAGCAGAACAAGGCATAGCTTTCTATGAGACAAGCTAATGTAGTGTTTAAAAAAAGCTGTGACAGGAAATGAAGAAACTGAGCAGAAACTCCTAGTTTTGTCTCAGCATACAACTCATTTCACCTCTCTATCCCTCACACATGAGATGAGTCTAATATTACTTACTATGCATGCTTCCTTGCCTTAATAAAGCCCTTCCAGATCTTCAAATTGAAGGGGCTGCAGGTACAGATGATTACAATCAAATACAACATGAACATTTGTCAATATCTTAGTCCTACTGAGCTTCAGGATGCTGTTTTCAGTTATAGTGCCTTCATTTTAGGACCATGAAGTGAACATTGTACCTGTAGTAAGTACAAAGGGCTCCTACATTAAGCACAACAGAATGAGATTGATTTTTTTTTTCTGATCATAATAATCTGCACCTTTGCTAGTCTGTACCCATCGTGCCTTTTATTCCAATACCTTGATCTTTAGAAAGACAGATTCAGCCTCACAACATCCCTGGAGTGTGAGGCTGTAGCATTTCTTCAAAACCTAGAAGAAAGAAAGATACATTAATCCCATCCTACAATGGAAAAAGGTATTGTTTCTAGCCCTGAATTTCGAAAAGGCTTTCAAATATATAGATCTGCTTGGGAAACACAACATTTAAAACTTTTGATTGTAATATAACCTGTATGCAATCACTGAATTCTTCAATACCTCAAGGGTAAACCATTTCCTATCAGGGATGATGTCACACATCGCTTAAACCAGGAGTGAGAGTCACAAATCAAGTTTTCCACTCAACTGGAAACAGCATTCAGTCTTGGCTTTTTCTGTAACTGAAACCTTCACACTTCAGGGATCTCAAGTACAGCCTCTATTCACAGAATGGTAGGGGTTGGAAGGGACCTCTAAAGATGATCTAGTCCGGCCTCCTTATCCCTAATTACACCAGAATAAATCATTAAATCCAGCTACAATAGGTCAAGACAAATTTAGGGATTCAGGGGTAGCATTGTTCAGTCAAATAATGTTATTTTCCCAAGCAATAAAACTTCAATTGGAGATTGACTCAATTTTGACCAAGTATCTGTCCATAATATTCCATCTTCTACAGTAATTAATCTTAATTGATGCTATCACACATGATTGTTCTATAGCCTCATCTCAGTATGTGATATAATACAGAGCAGAAATACTCCAGCGCAAAGTGGTTTGAGAATTGACAGCTCATGAATTTCTCTGTAGTCATCACAAGCAGCTTGGGGGCCTGACTGCTAGATAAATTTATGCAGATGAAAGAGTAGTTCGTGTTAATACAGTCATACATATTTCTGTAAGCAATGGCTTTGCTGCAGACAAAATGAACTTACACAAATTCGTCTCTTATTCACAAATCCCACATAATGTTCCTATTGTATTTACCCAACCACATTTTGGCTCTCCTGAATTAAATGTAACCTTGAATTCACTACTGTCAAAGATCTTTTCATTCATTTCCAAACTAAAATTGCTTAATCTCTCAGTATCTTCCCTCTAGCTCATTCTTATTGAACTCAAGCACGCTGCAGTTAGGACAAAGTGGTAACAACTGTCCCACAGTACAAGATAATTGTATTTCATTAATATTGCCTCTCAGCAGTGCAACTTTAATGACCTACAGAATTCACACAAGGAATTGGTGCAAAGTGTTAGTGACCAATGTAGCACAATTCTTTTTTCTCCTGCAATCTAGCTCATGGCTTCCAACCTACAAACTTCTTCAACAAGTTGAGCTCGTGTCTCCAGAATCTAATCCCTGTATGCAGAAAAAGGTACTTTGCATGGTCAGAGCACACATAAGCACGGCTTTGACTGCAGTCATGTGTGACACGTTGGTACAAATGAAGGACAACATTCTCCAAAGAAAGACAATGCAGCTATGAAGTACAGTGAGACCCAGAACAAGACATTCCTGCTACAATGCATCATTAGAGAAGATGCAGAAAGAAAACCCGAACATGGCTTAATTATTTCATTCCTAATGCAATTCCTCCCAGTAGATCAGGGCTAGTAGTTTTTCACCCAGCCACTGAAGCAATCTCACCGGCTGCAGAATGCTGAGGTTCTGAGTGACTACACAAGTTTTTGAAACATTATTTTTTCATTTCAAGTATTCAAAACACCTTTTCTCTTCCAGTAATTTAGAAACCTGCATCCAAAGCTTAAAGCAAAGATTAAAGAGGAATAAAGAACCCTTGTGTTTAAGCATGTGATACAGGTCCTTAGCTAAACTTTGCGCTGCCTCACAATTTGCACACAGAAGTTACTCATTCTTCATAAAATGGATGCATATTTATCTTCAAAGATCCTAAATTGAAGTTCAGCTCTCCCAGTTCTCATCCATTAAAAACATCTCGCTGGGCTTAATTTCTTAAGTCAGCCTCAATTCAGTAGACAGTGCCTGACAATAGCATAGAATGCATACTAAACCCATGATAAATCCAGATCCCTGATCTTCTGACACAGCAGAAGAATAGCAATGGGTAGCAATTATAACTAAGGCTTCCTGCATCACGTTTCCAAACTCCCCTCTGCTTCAACTCTTCTTCCATCTGTTTAAGGATAATAAAACATTCAATACTGCACATACAAAATGGAAGTCTCATATGGCAGGCAATCTTACCTGCAAAAGGTAACACTATGAAGACTGAGATCTCAGGCACATTTTACAATATCTGTTATGAAAGCCAAGTCATGCTGCAGCCAAATTGCCTGATCAGCTTATAAGATTCCATTCAGGTTAAAAGGTCTCAAAGTAATTTAGTAAGATGTGTAACTTGCATAGTTTTAACAACTGGAAGAAAGTACACAAGTGCAGACCTCTAATGAAAGTATCCCAAAATGCGTTAGACTGTATTACCACCTCACTGTGACAGAAACATGGGACAAAAATGTCCAAAAATTCAAGATATCTTTTGTTCCAAGAAAAAAAAAAACAAAACACAACCATTATTCCATAGTTATAACAGAAGAAATCCAGGCAATGAGTCATGTGGAATTAAGTGCCCAGTACATTGCTGCTAGTTATCCAAAAGGCAATGCAAGATAACTACAGAGGAATTCGGTGCAAGAGTAATGGTGTGGTATACTGGATCCCAGCAACAGTCCTGGAGGTACTGGACAGAATTTCATCATGAATAGACTTATTTCAGACATTCTCCAGAAAAGTTCTGTATCCTCTCCCTAGATCTTACACATCACAGCAAAAAAAAGCAAGGGGGAAGGGGGAGTTGCATTTAGAGAATCATCAGAGGCCTTCAAATAGCTGGAGAAACATCCTTAGGCAAGAAATCAGTTTCTCTTTTGAAGGTGTGCTATAAGTGCCACATCCACTAGATGGGATCAGCACTATATCCACAGAGGAGAATTTGATTTGCTGTCTGGTCAGCAAGCATTTGGAAGAATCATGTGGCACTTGAAACAGTTCCACATGGAAGAGATTTACAGAATCTAACTTTCCCAATAATTTTGAGAGCAGCAATCCTGGATACTGAGACACAAAGGAGAAGAAAAAAAAAAATCATTCAGTCCTTTAAGAATTTCCATCGCCACCACAAAGAGCTCTCAACCAGCAGGGTCAAACAGCGGATTCAAGACAGGCTTAGCAAACCCAATAATCTTCTAAATAACCAGTGTCACACTAACATCTAGTCAGTTGTGGGGTTTTTTTTCTTGGAGGTTTCCTTTCTAAGCACTAACCAGACTCATTCTCTTTAGCTTGCAAAATTGGACAAGATCACAGCCTGAAGGGGAAAGGCTGTGGTGATAAATATTTAATGGACTACATCAATAAAATTTATTTTGCCAAGGAGAATGGAAGGAGAGGAAAAGCAGAGAAATAATTCACTAAAAGAACTTCAGCTTAGCAATGCCAGAAAAAAAAAAAAAAAAAAGCCACGCTAGGAAAAAATGGAATTAAACACAAAGAGGTTTTAAATAGGTCAGAAGCTTAAGTACTCTTAACACATAGCCAGCTGACAGATCTGAGTTTCTCAGAATGAATACAGTGATGCATTTACTTCATGTCATTCATCCCATTGCAAACTAGTGATTCTTGCAACACTTTGTATCATCCAGTCTGAAAGACCTGCTTAGTACATGAAAGCATCATTGCTCAAAACCCATTAAACAGCAACAAATACCTGGAGGTTTCCTTTATTTCTCAAAGCAAAACCCATACCTATTTTATATTGAATGAGGCAGCAAGTTATGTTTTCTGGAAGACAGAACTGTGACAGCAAGAATTAAGGTATTTAGTATAAAGCTTAAACATTCCTTTGCTGCAGTGCTCCCATAACTCAGTACAGAGCTTAATAGTTTGCAACTTGAGTCACAGCACTTACAAAAGGTTTACTCTCTCCTTCCCTCCTGTCACTATTTGAAATCACAATGATACAAGAGTATGCAGGACCTCAGTAGGTCTTACAACACCTTTTCCACTTACTTTCCTGCTCTATCCAAGCCAGATCTCTTACAGAAGGCATCAGGACAGGTAAGGAAGAAATCAGAACCTGCTTTATTCATGCTAACTAAACAAGTCTGGGAACTCATTAATTCATAAGTTCTAACTTTAGATCTGCCAGTGTCTTGCTAAATGACTTGGAATCACTGGATTTGGATTTTTTTTCCTGAATGGGCAAAGTGGAGAAGCACATACAGTACAAAGAGCAGCATGGTCTCAGGACAAATGGATCCAGTGGTATTGAAATACTTCACAACTACTTCAGTGAGATTTAGTGAAAGAGTAGAAGTATTTAAAAATTACCTTTTTGGCAATCTGACTTAAAATGAATTAACAATTTTGGGAAGAAGTCACACAACTTAAATCTCGCTAACTGTGAACTACAGAGATGATCAAAAGCCTAATTGCATTGATAACCACAACCAAAAACTTCCCTCATCAGGAGCATTGCCCAGGACAAACTGCTCAGGAACATGAAGAGTTGGGTGGAGAGGAACCTCATCAGGTTCAACAAGGACAAGTGCACCTGGGATTGAACAACCTCATGCACCAGGACAGGCTGGGGGGTGACCTGCTTGAGAATAGCTTTGCAGAGAGACCTGAGAGTTCTGGTTAATGTCAAAGTGACCATGAGCCAGCAATGTGCCCTCGTGGCCAAGAAGGCCAATGGCAACCTGGCATCAAGAAGAGCGTGGCCAGCAGGTCAATAGAAATTCTCCCCATCTACTACTCTGCCCTGGTGAGGCCTCATCTGGAGTCCTGTGTCTAGTTCTGGGCTCCTCAGCTCAAGAGGGACAGAGAACTTCTAGAGACAGATCTTCAAAAAAGTAGGTGAACCTGCTTTGCCAGGGGAGTTGGACTAAATGATCTCTAAAGGTCCCTTNTATCCAAGCCAGATCTCTTACAGAAGGCATCAGGACAGGCAAGGAAGAAATCAGAACCTGCTCTATTCATGCTAACTAAACAAGTCTGGGAACTCATTAATTCACAAGTTCTAACTTTAGATCTGCCAGTGTCTTGCTAAATGACTTTGAATCACTGGATTTGGATTTTTTTTCCTGAATGGGCAAAGTGGAGAAGCACATCCAGTGCAAAGAGCAGCATGGTCTCAGGACAAATGGATCCAGTGGTATTGAAATACTTCACAACTACTTCAGTGAGATTTAGTGAAAGAGTAGAAGTATTTAAAAATTACCTTTTTGGCAATCTGACTTAAAATGAATTAACAATTTTGGGAAGAAGTCACACAACTTAAATCTCGCTAACTGTGAACTACAGAGATGATCAAAAGCCTAATTGCATTGATAACCACAACCAAAAACTTCCCTCATCAGGAGCATTGCCCAGGACAAACTGCTCAGGAACATGAAGAGTTGGGTGGAGAGGAACCTCATCAGGTTCAACAAGGACAAGTGCACCTGGGATTGAACAACCTCATGCACCAGGACAGGCTGGGGGGTGACCTGCTTGAGAATAGCTCTGCAGAGAGACCTGAGAGTTCTGGTTAATGACAAAGTGACCATGAGCCAGCAATGTGCCCTCGTGGCCAAGAAGGCCAATGGCAACCTGGCATCAAGAAGAGCGTGGCCAGCAGGTCAATGGAAATTCTCCTCCCCCTCTACTACTCTTCCCTGGTGAGGCTTCATCTGGAGTCCTGTGTCTAGTTCTGGGCTCCTCAGCTCAAGAGGGACAGAGAACTTCTAGAGACAGATCTTCAAAAAAGTAGGTGAACCTGCTTTGCCAGGGGAGTTGGACTAAATGATCTCTAAAGGTCCCTTGTAACCCCTACCATTCTATGATTCTATGAAGGCATCAAGCCTCCACATAAGTGATCGAGTGCTGCCCTCTAGTGACGCCATAAACCACTTTCAGCATAGAGATCTTCAAAATTCCAACAAAATCTCTGTCCCAGTCAGCTAGATTTGTTTGTTACGAGAAGCGTGCTACAGATTTCATTTCTCTTCCACATTAGGGTTTGAGTTTGGGTTTAGCACTGCAGTGAGGTTAACACTGTAGTCAATTTAACACCTCCCGAGCACATCCTGCATTTTCCTCAGATTCGTGAAATCGAGTTCTCATCTTAGAATGAATCACTTGCAAAGCTATTTTAAAAACCCATTACATCAGTAAGCACACTACTCTATTTTTTAAAGCAGTATGCCAAGAATTTAGCAATAGGCTCATCTAGTTAACATTTTTGGCAGGCTTCTACAATCAGCTTTTTCTCATGCTCACAGAACATTTCCTGCAATGCTACTTTCACTAAAGGTTTAACGGCTTCACTACTGGTTACTGGTGTACCTTTGCTCTTGATGTTACTGCCCAAAATGCTCCCACTTGTGGACAGACCTATTAGTCACAACTTATTCTCAAAGCCAGGTTTTTGTGGTAACAGATTCCCAGTCAACTTTTTGTTCATGTATTTAAAAAGAAAGAGGCGTCCATTTCCGGAACAAAGCGATCAGAGAAGTATTTGGCGTCAGATGAAGAGCCAGAAGCAACAGCTGTAAAGCAGCCCTTGCTAGGAGACTCTAACAGTATCACAATTGAGTAAAAAAAATTAGGATGCTTTGCCTTTAAAAAGAGATATGAGAATGGGGTCTTCCTCAAGAATTAAAGAACCATTACGTACAGTAGGTTTTATGACACACAGGACACTGTAAGTACAACTGCAGATGTTGTTTCTCACTTTTTGGTTAAGGTATCTAAGCTACAGCTGGATCCATTAAGTTGGGCTGAAACACACCTTCTCCATCAACAGGATTTTGTCCTCCAGTTCACAAAATGCTGTTTCTAACCCACCCTCAAATGAACTTAGCTGATGGAAAAGCTCAAGTTGAATGGAGAGGTTACAGTTTACACAAAACTGATGTTTTCTGTTTCAGCACTGGAATACTTCATGTGCTCATAACTAGAGCCATTGAAGCATTTCTTGAAGACTTTAGTTTGAATGTCAATCATTAAAACCATTAAAACCTTATTTGCTAACACAAAACACTGGAAAAAGTTGAAACAACTTGTGTGGAAACGTATCAGGTGCATTTATTAAGGAACAACAGTAAAAAAAAAAACAGCTGTTACAGGAGTATTTTCGAACTTCCATTTAAAATTTTTTAAAACTTCCTTGCTTTTCTCAGTGTACTTGTATCTGCAGGTTACAACACCTGTGGAAAGACCAGGACAAAGAATTTCGTTAGTATCTTCCAAACACTTAGCCATCATAAACTTTTATGCAAGCTTAATGTGCAAAGATGTAACCTACTCCCAGTCTGAACGAGATCAGCATTCAACCATTAACACATTTTAGGTCAAACAGAATTACTGTATTACTGTCAAGGTTACAGGTCTTTCTAGTTTCCCAAGAAGAGGTTAAAGTGCACAATAAAAATCATACCTGCATATAAGCTACATTTCAAACTTCAGTAATTTGTGTAATCTAAACTTGAAAGTCTGCAGGCTCGTGTGGGCTCACTTACATGACTTCATAATAAGATCAAGCCAAGTATCTGCCAGCCTACAGCTGTTTTTAACAACACTGCCTATGAGATGGATTTAAATATATCCAGGTTTTTAAAACTCCTGTCAACAGGACTGAGCACAAGTTTAATTGAACTCCCAACTCCCTGTAAGGGTATTATCAGAAAACGTGAGACTGACAAGATAAGCTTCACTTGCCCATCATGTGCAGCTTATTATCGAGTGATCCACATCAGAATATCAGATCACACAGTATTAGGAACCTCTTGTTACCATACAAAGAGGTGGAGGTAGCAAAACGAAAATAAGGCTCGCCAAGACAATATTGCCAAGAGTTCTAGTGCTACTGTTACCTGTTACTGGTCCATTTTCTCCCATATCATCTTTTAAAAATCTGAATAATGTTTTAGCCTGAAGAAAAAAAAAAAAACAAAACAAAACCACAAAATTTGAGACATAACGTTACAGTAATGTGCTGAGGGAACAATACAAAGAAGCAACAACCATCCAATAGTGTCACTTTGAATACTCTTAGCTAATCTGGAGCACAGATGTAGCAAAAATGCAGTGATCCACATATTAGATTTACTTGAAGTGCCACAATAATATGCAGCTGGAGTTCAAATAAAGGACAAATCACAAGATTAACCACGTTTTTTACAGACTTGCTTAAGTATGCAGTATGTGCAGCAAAAGTCTTCAAACCTCACTGAGCCCGAGCACTAGCCCTGGGATCCCAGAAGGGCTGAGGTTTGAAGGGAGCATCTGGTCCCACCCCTGTTGCTCAGAGCAAGGCCACCCAGAGACAGCAGCCCCAGACCACATCCAGATGGCTTCTGAATTTCTCCAAGGATGGAGTCTCCACAACCTCCCTGAACAAGCTCTGCCAGTATTCAATCCCCTTCTCTCCAAAGATGCTTTTCACCTTGCCTTTACAAGAACAAACCCATGCAGGATATGGATGTTAACTCTGAAGCACAGATATTCTTTTGACCCTCTGAACTATTTTTGCAATGAGGAGAGAATCCAGTATCTGGCTTTTTATATCTCAGTTATTTCAGAAAAGGACAATGGCAGTTTCGACAGGGATGTCAGCAGCAATGTGTATTTTATAATCAGAAAATAAACAAGGCTTGTTCTCCAGAAGTTCCACACTCAAACAAGTCACGAGATGAAACTCGGATCACAAAAATCAAACTATATCATTTATCAGTTATCTGCTCCGTCTTACAGTATATAAACATCTTATCTGGGATTAATAAACTCAACTTAGTACATACCTAAATAACAAAGCTTTTCCTTTGTTATTTGCTACAGAGAAAAAACCACTTCTGGGAGAAAAGTCCATAGATTGAGCAAGATAAATCTGTTTTCTTCTGAACACTGGGAAGTTTGAGAACACAGTATATGAAGGAATATGTACCTATGAAGAAAAATAGAAGTCATTAGTTACAACAATTAGGAAAAAGACATTAAAATGTGAAGTACAAATTTTAAATTTAAGGTCAACATTAAGTTCAAAAGTTCAGTTATACTCCTATTCTACACCCCTTGAGCTAAACTGGAAGAGAGTTAAATAATTCCATCCAAGCAGTATAAACAGGCTTCCAACCCCTCAGATTAATTCCATAGTTCCACTGTTGGCCATAATTCTAACAAGGCTGCCAAAATTTCGAATGAACTAAGCAAAACAGCACATAGTAAGACTGTTACAGTTAACAGCTGCTGAAAATCCACACTTCTTGCTGAGTTATACTTAAAGCACTGAAACAAGGGCATTTTAAAAAGGAGGGGAAAAAAAAAAGGTAAATTAGATCATAGGGTGTTATTTTCAGAACAATTCCCCTGAAGAAAAAAAAGCCATTTCCTTACAAACGTACATTTTCTTGTACAGGTCCTCATCTGCTCAGCCTAGCCAGTTTTGCAATATAGTTATCTGCTGAGTATCTGTTTTACTGTGTCACCAGGAACATTTTTGCTCAGGCTACTTTTAAAAGCTTGTACTGAAGGAGATGAACATACCAATTTGACAGCTTCATCAGTTTCACGGGAAGCCACTGCCAAAATTTCCGTGGTGGGATTGAAGGTCACGCATGTAGCAGATGTAACTAGATTCATTATGGCTTTCACTGGTTTAGGGTGGCTTTCTTTGAGACAGACATCAGTAGTATATAAATTTACAACTCCAGAAGATGAACTGAGAAAACAAAACACACCTACAAATTAACAAAGTCTATAACAAGTAACATTTATAGTACATATTACCTGGTTATATATTGCTGCCATTCAAATAAAAATGTAACCTCTAATTATTTACTGGAGTTTGTAACGGTATTTTGTTTGGAGCTTGATTTTGCTCTGGAGTTTGTAACAGTATTTAGGAGAGGAGTTTCCTGTTTGGTTTTTATTTATATATGAGACACACTTAACTGTTGAGAGTCTTGATAAGTCCAACTTTTAGAATGAATTCAAAGCAATCAGAGCTCAGTATCTTAACTTTATGAAATAGTTTCAAGCTTTTTATTTCTTTTCATACCCTGTAGAATAGGTTTGCTTAAAATCCTTTCTCTACAGTGGGCCAAGTAAATGCATACCATACTTATTTGCAAGTCTCATTTGAGATAACTGATACACTAGCTGAAGTTGCATCTCAGTAAATATACTTGGAGTAACACTTTCAAGCTTGTGGCTTGGAGTTAAGGCATCTGTTCAAATGCCAACATGCCATCTTACAAGAGACAAATGAGAGTACAGGAAAGAGAACTAGAAACGGGGGAATTCACATTTGTACTGCAGAATTTGTGATTTCAGTCAGTAAGATTTCAACCTGTTAACCTCATATATGGCAAGAGTAACACGTTAGGGCTGACACTGGTGTGTTTTGGTAGTTTGACTCACAAAGGACAAATTAAATAATTACTGTAAAACAGGCACTATTCATCTATTTGAACCTACTAAAACCAAACTTATTCCATCTTCCCACACTCTCACCAAGCACCAGTAACTTTATTGAGGAGCTTCAAAATGAGAAGGCAGAAAATTGTCAAATCCAAGCCACTTACCCACATGCCACATACTGGTTGTTTTTTGAAACAGCAATGCACTTCCCTTCCAAAGAACCTTCATCTTCAAATTTGTGTAGACACTTTCTGCTTCTCACATCCCAAACAAAAACTTCACCTTCCTCTAGTTACACAATGAAGTAGATTATTATTACAGATCATACTGTTGTCTATATCTCCTTTTTTAAAAAGCAACTAAAGGTAGACTAACACAGCTAAATCCACTCTTTCATGATTGATCACTTGGTTCTATTTTTAGGCCAGATACTGGCAGGAAGTTTTTAAATTATCTTTATAAAATGATAAGTTATTTACAAAACCTTATGCAATTCAGCTGGAATTATGATTAGTACTTTTAGAGAGAATACTTACTTGAATAGCTATATATTTTACTGCTGTCTGGAGTGAAAGCCGATGCAGCACATCTTCCATTTACCTTTATACTGCCAATCAGTTCCTTTGTCTATAGGATCAAGAATAATAGCCATGACAATTATTCTACCAAAAGTCTGTAAGCAAGTTGTTTCCATATCGCTGTCCCACAGAAAATCTTAAGTTAGCTACACTGACATCAAAAGAACAGTATTAACATTTCTAGTGCCTACAGCCCAGAGTAGAAGCTGATGTTAACAAGTCCTTCCTGCACAACTACAGCTACTTCAATAAACACTGATTTGCTGAACCAACACACCCTTGCTTCATTATATAACAGAACTGAACTTCAGAAGTATTTTTCCCTAGTAAAAGTTTAAAACAAATCCAGCTGCCATCACATGGCATTTTAAAACTTCACTGACAAAATTCTACATGTCTTATGAATCACAGTAGATGGTATGATTCATGCACATGGTAACCCAGCATGCATTAAAGCTATTCCCAAAAAAAGCCATCCTATATTTCTTCCGCCCCCAGCTGCCTGTTTCCATGCTGAAACCAATCCTTCTGCCAGCACAGTGTACGTGCCATGAACCAAGACAACACTGATTTTTTTCCAATGCTGGCTTAAAAAACACATGAAACTCTAGCTCCACCAGTCCCAAAGAGAACAGCACAGTCAGAAAGAAAATCTCACACACACCAAAATAATTTTCTAAAGCGACAGTTAGTTGAGAAGGCTCTTAAAGTATGTGTTACACCTTTGCTTCAAGGCAAAGCTAGATTGCTTTTCAGATAAAAAAGTATAAGCAAGCAGATTCAAAACAGAAAAAGGTACCAAGAATTGAAGCTACATGAACCACAAAGATAAAATACCTTCATTGATAACAGGTGAAAGTATCCTGAAGTTCCGGTTAGAAGCATAAATGATCCATCTGGAGAGATTTCGAAGTTCCTCAGAAATCTTTCCTCCACACCTTTCAAGAGAGATTCAGAACTTCAAATTGGCGTAATTTATTCCTTTTTCCTCAACACTCAGACATATTAAATAAGACACGACTCCAGCTTTTGGTTTTTTGGAATACACTTTCACAGTAAAGCTATAGCTAGATCTTGTTTATGTGTGACAATTAACTTTTAATATCCCAGTTAATATCCAGCACCCAACTAAAGGTACTCTAGTAGAGATTCTTGTTGACAAGTTAAAAATACAATGTCCAACAATTGAATGCACTTCCCTTTAAAGTAAATTCATGTGCCATCCCTATTTGGGACAGCTTCAACTATACCCAGACACTTAGAGCACTATAAAACGTACCTCTTACTCTCTGTATAGGAACAATACTTCCACTCATCATGTCATACACAAAGAACATTTTATGATGAGTACCAGTGGCTATAACTTGTTCTCCATCAACACTGAAACAAGCCTTATAAATTGGAAAACTCTCTAAATAGATGCTCTGTATTTTTGGATTCCTGATGCCATCAACCTGCAGAAAAAAATTACATTATCATATTAAGGAACATACAAAATACTTCTACATAAAAAATTCTTATCAACTAGCCACGAGACACTTAACTAGGAAGCGGTACACCAATTTCAAACATTAATCTCTTCCTCTTTTCTCAATATACAAACAATGTGACTCTTGGCTTCTCACCCTGTATGTCAGGCACTTCCAGTCTTCTTGGGTATACTTCACATCTCTTACCCTTCACTGTCTTTCCTAGGCTTTGTTCAAACAATCATCTCTATTGGGATTTCCTAAACATCATTTGTTTCCTATTATTCTTTCCCACAGCCCAGTAGGATTGTCAAATTCAACTTGTCTCTGACTATTTCACTCATACAGGCCTCGCTGAAAGTTCCTATAGACTTCTGATCTTCAATTTTCAGAAGAGCAGAGCAAGTGTGTCCTAGGATGAGCAGTTTCCTGATGCACTACACTCTCTCTACCCCTAAAATTAATTTGAAATGGAAGTAGGCTGCTTTCCACATCACAGGCTTTCATGACAAGAAAATAAATTCCCAGTAGCTCTTGTCACTGCAAACCTTAAAACCAAACATTTTTTAAAACAAATATTCAACTAAGAACTCTGATACAACTACCTTTGCCTATATTCTGCAAGTGGTTGGTATCAAATCACAAATGGATATTTCTTCCAATGAGATACCTTCCACCGTACAAGTTCTATTGTAAACACAGACATTAACAACCCCTGTGACCACAGCATCACAGAAAGAGAGAAAAACAGCCTGAAATGCTGGACTTATCTCAGGTACACTTAAAAAAAAATTGATTATGTATTAGTGGCCATTTACATAGTGCAGATTGAAATTCTTCACCTGAAAGAGTGACACAGATCGATCGTGGCCAGCAGTCATGACTACTTGGGCAGACGGATGAAACTGCACAGTCACCAGCTTTCCATCAGCAAAACGCTCTTGATTAGCAGGCAAGCAGGTCCTCATCTGGAGTAAAAAAATCAAGCAGTTTAGAAAAGGAAAAAGACCTCAGCCATTTTTTGCTTATGCTGACAGACAATTCAGTTGTGCTTTATCCTGCAAGAGCAAGATCTCAAACCCTATGATGAACCTGTAGGCAGAAAGACACAAGCAGAACACACACGGGTTAAGTTTGGTAAGTTGCTTCAATGCAGCAGTGCGGGTATGAACTAGCCAGCAAAACTAGTCAGCCTTCCTACTGCCTGCAAAATCAACAGTCTGTGGAAAACCAGCTGCATTCTGATTCATTCAAAATAGCTGTACAAGACACAGTATAACAAACAAGTCATTTAGAAGTTGTTACTTTCCAAAGACCAGTTCAGTACCCTCAAAGCTGTGGGAGAATATCATCCTTCTTATGCAGAAGTGAAAACCTTACTACAAGAAACTTCTTTAGAGCATATAAAATAACATCTTCCAACAATACATCTCAATTTATCATTTCATTCTTTCACAGTGTGAACTAAATGTGTTCCCCAAGTGTTTACTCTTTAGAATTTCTAGCTACAGACACACAGAGTTCATACAATCACTAACTTTACTGCCCAAATAGCACTAAAGAAGTCAAAGGGCATGTATGGGTCAAACTGAGGTGGAGATACAAGCTGGCCTTTACCTTCAAAATGCCTCTTGGCAGGGACTCTGAGTTCACTACGAAATTGCCAGTCCTGCGCAGCAGATCATCATCTTCATCACTGTCACCTCATGAAGACAAAGCATGTTGAAAAAGCCAGTTCCACAAACACTCCCACAGCAACAGCTACAATCCCCTTACAGAAACAAACTACATCAAAGAGGGGGAAAGGGGACAGGGAAGGGGACAAAGGAAGTTTACGTAGCATATTATTACACTATTGAAATAGAGAAACATCAAAATAATTATTTTCTAGGAAGCTGAATAGGAAAACACAGAAACAACTACTAGAATAGTAATGGATTCACTTACTATCACTTGAAGTCCTTTTGGATTTCTTCCTATTTTCTAAATCAGCCCAGGCAGGAACTCCTCCCATGGCTCGCTGAAATCTACCAAGGAAAGGGTGAGGTGGAAAGAGAAGGAAAAAAAAAAAAAAAAATCACCATTTTTTGAGAAAATAATTTCCTTCTGAGTGTTTAATACTTACAGGACATACAGACACAACTTTGCAAGAATATTTGTACTTACAACGCTATGCAAGTTATTTAAGTTGCACTCAGCCTTTTTGTGTTTTTACTGACTCCTTGAATGGGAAACTAAAGCAAAACTGATACCAAACACTACAGCACTGTTCTATGGAGTGATATATGGTAATACCAAGGCAACCCAAACATCTTAAAAGTTCTGTTTTGCTGACTATATTCACACTTCCCATGTACCACACTAAGTCAGCATGTTCCATCATCCCAAATTTTCTGGTATAACTCCCCAGAAAACTGATTAGTTTGTTCATCTCTACTAAAACAAGTATTAAACAAACTGGTCTAGACAATACTAATGCACATTTTGTTTAGTACTTTTAGTATGAGATTGGATTTAAAACCACTGCAAATACTGTAAGAAGCCCAAGCTTTAAACAGGCCAAGTGAATAGAATGAGTAAAGAGGAAAGTGACTTTGTCACATAAATGCATCACATCTCATCTTTAATACAGTCAGCTACAAAAACATAAATATAACTCACTGCTCTTCAAGTCTTCTTTTTAGCTTTTTCTTAGTAAGTGTCTTCTCAGCATCACTTTTCATAAAATCTTTCCTATACCTATGGGTCATATCAACCCTAGAGGGAAGAAACCACAAAAAAAACATGAAGGGTATTCACAATGAAGCCACTTACAGTCATCTGTAAGTGTAACACATAACTCCTACTCGCAAACTTAAACTTACTGCTCTTCAGCTTCATCATCTTCGTCCACCCAGGCCGGCTTTTTAGACAATAATTTACCTTTTGCTTCATTTTCTACTTCCGAATCACTTGAATCTTTCTGGAGACTTTTCCTCTCCGTAGCACTAACCTGAAACCAACCAAACAGGCCATTTTAGCCCAAGCACGGATGGGTGCGGGGAGGTGACAGACACGGTGGCGGAAAAGGGGGGGAGGAGCAAAGAGCCAAAGCACGCGCCGGCCCTGCTCGGGACCGCAGAAACCGCCGCCTCCTCTCGCTGCCCTCGGCCGGCAACCCCTCAGGAACGGCCGTGGGACCGGGACGGCCCTCCAGGACTCCAGCCCTACCCGCTGAGGGACGGCGAGGCGCTCCAGCAGCTCATCTTCCTCCACGTTGAGGCTGTCGCCGAACAGCAGCTCCTCCAGCTCCTGCTCGGCGTCCGACGTTTGTGAAAGCGCCTGCAGGTGCCGCCTGCGGCGGGCCGCTTCCATCGCCGCCTGCTCCGCCGCCGTCCGTTCAGCTGCCGCCGCCGCCTCCTTCGCAGGCGGCCGGAGCGACTTGGCTGTCTTCTTCGTTTTCTTCTTTACTTTCTTCCTCCTCCTCTCGCCCTTCCCGGCCGCAGGGCCCGGCCGCGGGGCTCCCGCTGCCGCCGGCATCGCTGAACACCGGAACCGGAAGTGGGCCACTCACTGCCCACGTGACCCAGGTCATGTCACCCTTCTCGCCCCGCCCCTCCGAACGTGACGCGGCCACCTTCTCCGCCCTCAAGCCGCTGTCACGTGACCGCCTTTCTTCGCCTCCCTTTGCCCTCCCTCCCCCCCCCACGCTCCACGTGACGCGCCCCACGGCTGGGCCGCTCCATCGCTCTTCCCAGAATGGGAGGGGGGGGGCCGGGTTCCCACTCCCCGTGAGACAACAAGCGTTCCCTCCTCGGGCGGCTCAGCAGCCGTTCCTTGCTTGCCGACACTTCTCTCCAAGCAAAACAAGCCTCGGCGGGGCTGCTTTCCTACCCCAGCTTCTACCCAGGCGATGAGCTCCCCCCCGTTTCCGAATGGTTTCTCCCAGAGGAGGGGTGGGTACGGCGAGCGAGGAAGCCCCAAACAGCTGGGAGCCCAATGAGGGCGCGCGGGGGGGGGGAGCCGGGCGCCGCGCCTGCGCACGGGCCGTAGGGTAATGTTGTTGATATCCCGGCGCAGGGACTTTGGGGTTTTCCTTTCTCCGGCTTTTGAGTGAGAGGCTGAACTTTCCAGGCCGCCTCCCTTACCCCGCCGGGCCCGGCCCCTCACAGGGAGGGGAGGCGGGAGGAGGAGGAGGAGGTGGGGGGGGAAGGCCGAGCCCGAGGGGAGGGGGCAGAGGCAGCGGGCGTCTCCTTCACCCATGAGGGCCTGATGGAAAACACAAAGGACCTGGTGAGTTACCGACAGCTCGGGAGGAGGAGGAGGAGGAGGAGGCGGCGGGAGGGGCTGCCCCACTGAGGGGAACCGGCTGCAGCCCGGCGCCTGAGGAGAGAGGAGGAGGAGGAGGAGGGAGCGGGGGGCAGCCCGAGGGGGTGCGGGAGCAGGCGGTGAGGTTGGAGGGTTTGAGAGATCCTCCCTCGGTTCCCCTGGGCAGCCGCGTCGGTGCGGGAAGGGGGGAGCAGCCCCGGCACTCGGTGTGTGAAGAGGCGAGGGGGCTCCGCCGTGCCGGGCTGCGGAGCGGGGGCTGGTTTCGGGGTGGATTTCTGCAGGAGCTCTGTGGTTAAAAGTTTCTTAAGAGAGCCGTCCCGTCCCGTCCCGTCCCGTCTGGCGGAGCGGGGGACCCGGGAGCGGGTGCGGACAGCGCTGCGGAGCCTGTCAGCCGCAGGGGGCTGCGGGCACGTGGAGGAGGCGGCCGGGCCCCCCTTTGTTGTGCTCCCCTCGGCTGGGCTGGGCTCTTTTTTTTTTCACCTTTCTCTTTCCTGCCGGCATTCGGGGTCGGCGATGAAGAGTTTCGGATGATCCTGATACCGAGTGACTCGGGCGTACTCGCTCCGCTTCTCTCGGTGGTCCGCTTTAACTGCTGGGTTTTCAGCAACTTCCTCTTGTAGCTTCTGGCTTTCAAGGTTTAGATTTCCAGCCGTGCTCAGTTTGGTTGCTGGGCTCATTAATGTTAGCGCTTCAAAAAGCTTGAGGTGCTTTGCATCCAGTTCTCCCCTCTATGTAACTTTTATGACTGTTTATATTGTGACTTTGTTCTTCAAGTGAGGAGCGGTAAACTAGTGAAACCAGTTTCCCTTTCAGGTTTTTGCTGGAAATGTTTTAAAGTGTAGCAATTTCTGTCTAGTGTGGCTTTAATAAATGAATAAATAGAATCATACTACAAAGCGTATGCTGATTGTGGTGGAAACTACTGTGTGGGAAAAAGTAATTGATTTAAAATAACCGAAGTTGGGGGTAGTAGCTCTTGTCAGTTTTTCACATCTGAAGCTGAAAGCTGCAGTCTTCTGTATTTTAAATGAAAATTATGTTGCAGGGTGGAGAACCTGTATTTACCTAAGTGTTTGTAACAGTCTGGTTTCAACTTGTAAGGAAGGGAATAAAGAGGTTATGAGAGTCTAATCTCTTACTTTAAATGGCAACTAAAACAATATACTACTTTAAAAAAAGCAATCAAACTAGGTAGGTTAATAGCTTTTACTTATTGTTTCTCCTGCTTAGGGATCACTTTGAGGAAGTGCCTAGTGTAAGCTACAGGGAAACCTAGCAGAGGTGTATGCTCTCTTATTGTGGAGGTTAGCCCCAAGAATAGGTGAGACGTTTTTGAGTGAGTTGGCTGTGCATGTGCACAAGAACTGTGAGGAAGTAAGAATTCTCTTCATTGTTTCTCCCTAAAGAGCTAGATGAGTGTGACAGAAATGATCATGTGAACAAAAGTTCCTTCTCATTGGCTTTCATTTCTCTTACTTTCTAAAATTTGATTTAATTTTGCAAGGCTTTTGATACCTTCTGCAAACTTCTACTGCATACCTTGATTCTTCAGGTAAGTCAGAGCACTCTGGTCATGTGTGATATTTTGCTGAACCTAGCTCTGAGCACATGGAATGAATTCAAGTGTTGAAGACTTTGGTTTTGGGTTGGTGTTGGTTTGGGTTTGGTTTTCTTTCAGGTTTAAATTGTCTTTTTATTTTTTTAAATGATGATGGTGAAGTATTTGCCTCTTCCAGAGAGTCCTGTAAAGGCTTTATAGAAACATAACGGAGTTTGTAACAGATTTTCAGTTTTATCAGAGCTCGGATATTTCACATATTAATCATCACACCCTCCCCTCCCTCCAAAATTGCCTGCTAATTTGATATATTTTTTTATGAAAGAGTCTTCCCTCTTGTGTGAAACCCCCTGGGGAAGAGGCTATGGACAAAACCATTGGCAAACAGCAGAAACTGGCTTCAGACAAAATGCTGTCACACATAGCAAATGAAGAGACAGGAAAAAACATTTCTGTAATTTTCCAGCAGAGATTTTACTTATAATAAGAGTGGAAGGCACATTTCCAGATAGAGGTGAGTTTCTTACATAAAAAAAAGTAAGTTTGGTTGGTTCTGATTTCCAGGAATCCCAGGATGTTTAGCTTTGGGGTTTTTTGTTTGTTTGTTTTTAATGAAAGCTGAAAGTATGTTTTCTTTAAATTGGTTCCATGTTTGAATATTTTTGTCATGCTATAAGGCACAATTAGACTTCAGTTCCACAGGGTGCAAGCTAGTATTACAACACTCAATTATTTTGGCCAGCTTACATTCAGAAGAGTTAGAATAAATTAATTGTGTTGTCTTGTTTCCTTAATGCTAACATTTAGAGCTAAAACTAAGCTTGTAGCGTAAAACATTCACAAACTTCTGAAAACAAAAGCAGTGCATCAAATCTAATATCAACTTGAAAGTACGCTTTGGGAAGGCCACGATCTGTTGAGGATGTGGGATAAAAGTAAATGTGTCTTATCACAGACCCTTGGCTTGAAGGTTGTGTTGACCTCATTGTTGACCTTGGTCTGAAATACCATCTGTCCATACTTCTGTCATGTTTCTGGGGGTCAAATGTGATTATGAAGTGTGATGCCTCTCTGTATAGGTGCTGGTAGGCCTTTGTTAAGCTACAACTCTTGTACTTAAAGCTCTAAATTGCTGTCTTTCTGAAATCAAACAACAAAATGATTCAGTAGTAACAACCGTTTGGAGTGGTTTGAAACCTTTCTGTGACTGTTTGGATTGTCCTCCTTCAGCCAGGATGCACTTCCTTGAGGCAAGAAGTCTTGCTTAATAGCAGGACTTTCAAAACACTTTCTCATAATTTTTGCCAATACTTGAGCATAGGCTTCATAAAGACACTAAAACAATTTCCTGAGTAAGTATTTGATGTCTTTATTTAACATTAAATGGTTTGGTTTTGTTTTGGCCATGCATTGTTGGCTCTTCGCGACCAAGTTATTATGCTGAAAGAGTAGTCACTATGCCTAAAGAATGTGTGCTGTAATGTGCTGACCAAATTCAACTGTGTATCTATGTAAGATTGTATGTTAAGAGAGTGAGAATCGATTTTTCGTATTTGTTTTGAGCTCCTTTCTGCTTTTAGGGAAACCAATTTCCTTAACTATATTCTATTATCATACCACTTGCCTTGTGTAATGGTTAATTAAGACTATTTCTTAAAAATACATTGTTGCCAAGTATTCACAGGGAGGAGAGGAAGAACAGGAAAATGGGAAGTTGGGCAGAATAAGAAAGCAGTTCTTAAGAGTTCCTTTCTCCACCCATCCCTTCAATAAAGAAAAGTATGCAAGAAAACCCCCCCAAGCAAATAATGGCAGAGGCTTCTTTGCAAGTCCTGCTCACACTAGATTTTGTATTGCACTGTCTAAAAATCTTCCCTGTTGAGGAACCAGTAATCCCATTAGGAAAATAAGCCTTAGCCAGTATGCCTGAAAGTTTGTCTTGTTCTTTTGTTTGTGCTTTGCTTCTGCTTAATATACTACTAGACTCTCTATTAGTGGTGAGTTACTTAAGCTACTGCTCTTTTGGTATTAACCTATTCCCTCACTTCCTAAAAGATGAAGAGCACTGATCTGATTTGAGTTTTGAGGAACAGACAACCTTCTCAGCATGATTTTTAGTGCTAAATCCAGGTTCTAGGAGTAGGGAGCTTTTTTTTTTCTTTCTTATATGCCTGTATTGTGAAACATGGATTGATCTCACTGTGGCTTAATTGTTTGATTACATTACCACTACTTTTGGTCCTCTGGTAGGTTTTGTTGAGTGAAGGACTGCCTTCTCATGGACAGTCTCTTAAAATTCAGTGGGAACACCTTGCAAGGTAGTAAGTTATTCTTTCTGAGGCTTACACTTGCAGTGGTAGCTACCATGCTTAGACGCTTCTTTGTCAGATGGACAAGATACCGTTAATCAGCTGGTACAGCACATTGCTTGCAAGAGCTCAGCGGGCATTGCAGGCTGCTGCTGTTACCAAAGCAGCTGCTTTATCTTGGTTATGGTTCTATTTGAGGCATACATTGTCCCTTTTGTAAGGATGCTTGTTTTGTCTTGTGAGTTCAGAGTTGTACCCCAGCTTTTTTTCTGTTTTGGTTGTCAGAGATTCTGTTCTTTTGCAAGTTCCACCTGAGTTCTGCAGGAAGGGTTATCAGAGATGCCATTTGTTGTTCGCTTGTTTCTACAAAAGCAGTGTTTCAACTAGGTTTAAAAAAGAACCTTAGTGATGTTTATTATCAAAATAGAAATGTTTTCATCTGTTTGATCTCCTCTAGCAAAATTCCAGCATAAGTATTTGCATATCATCTTCCCTGACTTCCATTGACTTCTGCACACAAAGTACTTGGGGTTTTTTTCCTTGCAAAAGCAAACTTTTCCAAGTCTCACAGAACATATTTTGAGTGGTTACCCCAGAATTATAATCCTAATAATAATTACAAATTAACATTAACAATGTCTTACATAATTTATCTGGCAAATGTAGTCATTTTCTAGCCAAAGCTTGGATTAAAATGTTTTACCAAAATTACTGTAGTTTTGGGGGTTTTTTTTAAAGTAAACAAAGCTGATATTTTGAATCATTCATAACTTGAACTGGAACAATTTGGCCAGATAGAAAGCAAGTGGAAAGGCAATATATGAGCTCTGTTCTGACAATGCAGTTAAACTGGACCAACCTGGTGATTGCCACTTAGGAACTTCTCTAATGCTGAAGAAGGATTTTCTTAGTTGAAGGCCCCACTTTCCATAGAGAAAGTGAAAATGTTTTCTTTCTCATCTATGGGTATTTTGGCAAAGAGGGCTTGGCAGTAGTGTTGAGGTTTTAAACATATGGTATTCAAAAGGAGGAACAGAAAGAGCCAACTGTGCTGGTGTGGTATCTGTGATTGTAATCTTGCACCATGCTTCAGCTTGCCTAGAGCAGCCTGTCTTCCCTCCTGTACTGCTGGTCCTTCATCGCATCGCCAGCTTTCCATTGCTTTTTTCACCTTCTCTTGTGGTACAAGCAGCACTGGCTGTAGAGTTTCTCTTGCTCATTGGGAGTTGGAGGGACTGGGAATGGGCTACCTTTATTTCTTCTGAGCTGGTGCAGCATTTCAGACCTCTGCCAGCAAAATACTGGGCAAAATGGAGCTGCTGCTTGGGTCCAGAGTTCTCCAGCCTGGAATGGAAAAGCAATGTCCCAAGACTGTTTTATACTGCAGCATCCACTAAAGGGTTGAAGTCTTCCTTTATGTGGGATGAGGCCTTAATCTCTTAAGGCAATCAGATGAGCTGATTTATAGAGGATGAGTGAATGAAGAAGGAGATCCTACCCCCAGGATACACCACTAATATCTATCCATAAAACTCATTGTGGTGTTCTGGTATTACTGCTGGGAATGGTTAATATAGTATTGCATTTTATTTCTTAGCAGACACTGTGGTCAAGGAAAGTTACATATCGTGAGACATTGAGGAGCTCATGAAATCTTGAGAAAGATGACTAGTCTTCATGTTCTGATCTGTAAATTACTGGCACAGTTTGCAGCACACGGTATCCATGACAACATTGTGCTCAACTTCTGACTTAATCTAGACACATGTGCACACACAAACAAATAACTGATCTTGCATTTTCTTGTCCAGTAGCATCGGTACTAGTAGACATAAGACATATTACCAGTGCAGGTAGGGACAAGGTTTCATTCTGCCATAGCTCAATCTTTCTTCTAATAATTGCAGTTGTTACCCTAGCTACAGCAGGGAGATGTCAGTTCCTTCAAGGGATTGTCAAGTTATGCCCTATCCTAAGTTCTGATTGTCTTAATGTGATTTTGAATTGTTGGCTGAGGAATATAAGCATAATTAATTTTTTTTGTTGTTTCAGAGCTGCTTTAAGTGTGTTAAAATTGTTTGCCTTCTTGCATAACCTTTAGTGCTTACTGGTTTTTGTTTGGTTTGAGCTATTTTTTTTTTTTTAATTAGATGCTAGGATTGGGTCAGCATGGAAATCAGTTTTCCCTTTTAACTATAAGGAAATCCTTCCATAATAGGATTTAGTCCAATTGCAAAGGAGAATAGAGAATATTATAATAAAGGGATAACATGGCAGAAAAAGGCTCGGATGAGATCCAACAATAAAGATGTTCAGGCATATACTCTCTAGGAAAGGGATTTAGGGAATTACTGTGATGAAATCTTAAAGCTATGCATTTTAAGAGGCAAAAGTCCAATTGCATATTATTATTTTTCTGTCTACAGTGGCTTTTAAATAAAAACAGCTCTTGGAAGAGGAAGTAAAGGAAAATTCTTTTTTTTTTTCCTCTCTTTTTCTTGGCTGTACTTCGCTCTCCTAACTTGCACTTCCACTATAGAATTTTTCTTTGTCTTCTCTTTATCTGTTATTTCCTTTTAAACTTAGTAGATACTGCTAAAGCTAATGGAAATACTTTAATTTCTTTTAGATTAATGAGGGCAGCTCACCTAGCAGCAGCCTTGCTTCAGTAGAGCTGTGTAATCTTATTAATAAAAATGAAAATTGTCACTATATTAAAATGCATATGTTGCATCAGAAAAAAACCCACAGCCAGTTCATCTGTTGTTTGTACTTCTTTATGTCCTAGCAGTCCAGCAATTTCCAGCAATGCATTCCTCATAACTCCTGTTTTTATTTGACCTCAGATTTTTTTTTGTTATAGGAAAACTATTATGTAACAAGTTTTTGTATATGACAGTGGCAAATTAGTCACCTTTCTATCTTTTAGCATTTATTCAGACCCCATTGCCATAGTAACTCGGCATAATTGTTAATGTATTAATCCTCTGAAGGTCCCTGTGAGGTAGAGAGGTGTTCCTGTTTCACACGTGAGAAGCTGAATCATAGGAAGCTGAGTGATTTATTGATAACCCCACAAGCTAGCAAGGGCAGAGATACGCTCTTGTTTCTGTGCCTGGGGAATAGTGCCCTCTTGGTTGAACTGTCTTTTCTCTGCCCAGCTTTCTCAAATGAATGAATTTTAGTGCAATTGGCTGCAGCCATCTGGAATGTGCTCATTTGCATACAAGATCTGTCATATTCAGCACATCAGGTTTAATGAACTCTGAAGATACCAAGAAAAAGAAAATGTATGGACTGCTACTGTGTATTCTCAATGAATTGTGAGATAAGCTTTTTCTATCACAAGACCAAAAATTGCCAAGTTTTGGCTATATAATACTAATTTAATGTGGCGAGTGTCTCTGTGCTGATAGAGCACTTTGCTAGTACATCTGCATTTGAAGACTGATTTTGACCTTTGAAACTTTTTAAACATGACTTCAAAAGATTTGCATTCAGAATGCTCTGCTATTCTTTGGGGGTTTTGTTGTTTGTGTTTTTTAACTCTTTAGACAGAACATACTTCACGAGAAGAAAGGAAAAGACGTGATTCATTCGGGATGTTTGACGGTTATGATAGTTGTAGTGAGGACACCAGCAGCAGCTCCAGTTCAGATGAGAGTGAAGAGGAGGTTACTCCTCTGCCATCCAGTCTCCCAATTATCAAGAATAATGGACAGGTCTATACTTATCCAGATGGCAAGTCTGGCATGGGTAAGTGTATGGTGCATGAGCACAAAGTCTTTGTTGTTTATTAAATATTTCTTATGGTGTTCTGTGATTGTATGAGGGTCCAATTTCAAACGCTGATCCGGACTGAAAAGGGACCAAAGGAGCTGAAGGATTGGGGTTGGTTCATTTTGGGAGGGGGAAACATTTTTGTTTTTTGATAAATGGAAAGAAGATGGATTTAGATTCCTGCTGTCAGAAGAGATATAGTATGGGAACTTCTGTATTCCCATCAAGTTTGTATTGTGTCTATTTGCAGATGCCTGTATATATGTTCTCATGTACGTTACTTTTGTTCTTTGAGTAAAATATCCATGTGTTTTCTTTATGCTTGTACATATGTGCTCTCTACTCTGTTTATATGCAATGTATTAAAATAGATTTCTTCTTACACTAGTAAAACTTCATTACTGTTACTGTATAAAGTCTGTTAGTGTATACCTGTTTACTACCTACTAGCTGTGAGCTAGAGTATACTGGAAAAAGTGTTGAAAAGGGAAGATTATTTTTATCATCAGAGGAAAAAAAAATATTTTAGCTGAAATAATTAGTGATTAATAGAGTGCTCTCTGGGCAAAATATTGGCGTTCTCATTGTTATAGGTTGGTCACAAACTTCATCGTGGAACCAAGTCAGTGCGTGATGCTGTCAACCTGTGAAACATATGATTCCAGCTAAAAGAGAATATTGGTGGGCTGTGGTACTTTACTAATTTATGATTTAAAAAAGAGATCTGGTTTTAGTTTAGGTCGGAAGTATTAAATAGGAAATAAAGATTGGCAGGCCCAGATTCAAAGCAGATGATTCCTTGAGAACCATGAAAACACAGAAATCAGCTTTAGCTGATTCAACGGGGTCATTCACTTCAACTAGTGGTAAAATTAATAGGGGGCAGAAAGGAGGCATCCCTTCACCAATGAACTTGACGTTCTTGATGTTTCACTGCCCTTTGTGGTGGTCTTTTTGACATGATTTTTCTGTGCTGTTTGCGTCAGAGCCAAATCTTAAGAACTGTTCGGTGGTGCCACCTACAGGGCTTTCTTCATGTTGTCTTTGTTCTGAATTTTTACTGCAATCTTCATTACACTCTTAACACTTTGCTTTTTCTCCTCTTTGATTAGCTACATGCGAGATGTGTGGAATGGTTGGTGTCCGTGATGCTTTTTACTCTAAAACAAAACGCTTCTGTAGTGTGTCGTGCTCTAGAAGCTATTCATCGAACTCCAAGAAGGCCAGCATTCTGGCCAGGCTTCAGGTAGCGGTACAGACACCATTTTCTTTATCTACTTTTTATAGTCTATGTTTGTAAAACTTGCATGATGTTTTAAGCTAAGTCAAGTTTCTTAACCCATCAAAATATTCACATAAGTACTTTTGTAAACCAAAACTCGTAACTGTATCAGTAATGAACAAAATGCTTTGCTCAGCAGAGCAAATCACAGGGAATACCGACTCCTAATTTCAATTCTACTGCAGTGGCCTTCCTGCAAGAAAAAGTTGAACAAAAATCTTCAGTCTACGTAGACAGTGGCTTGAGATTCTATGCATCTCATACCCAAGATGCCCTTTGGCTTTAGAGAGCAATAAGTCCATTTAGAATTGTTATGTTTGAGTTTTGAGAGTTTCCTTAACTGTATTAGATTTGCAAAATGGGGTTTGGTCTGTTCACTTAAAATATTACTTTAAAATTGTGAAATTATATTTGTAACATTCGAGATAAGACAGAAATGTCTAGAAAAATTACGGTGTCCTGTCTCAAATTCATTGCAACAAATGCCAAGAAGCTGCATTGATATAAATTAGCTTTTTGACCTGCTTTTAAAAGATGTCTTTTTTTCAGGTAAACAACAATTCATCTATAATGCTCTTCAAGTTGGAATACTAGTACAAAAGTCATCTTTTGGACATGGCTACTGGTTTTTACATTTATTTAATATCACATGTAGTTTTGTCAATTTAGTCAACTTCCATTATGTGTTCTAAATTTAGTTAAATGTACCAGAGAGGTGCTACAGTCTATGGAAATTGCCTGATGAGTGTTTGGAAAGGCTTTATTTACTTAGCTTTTTTTTTTATTTTAGGGTAAACCTCCAACAAAGAAGGCTAAAGTTCTACAAAAACAGCCTTTAGTGGCTAAATTAGCAGCATATGCTCAGTACCAAGCAACTTTACAAAATCAGGCAAAGACTAAAGCAGGTAATGGCATCTGAGCTGAAAGAAAGACTTGGTAATGCAAGATTTGTGCCTCATTAGCAGCTTCCTAAATAAAATAACTTTCTTTTAGCAGCTGTCCCTGTGGAAGGTTTCAGCTGGGGTAACTACATCAATAGCAATAGCTTTACTGCAGCTCCTGTTACCTGTTTTAAACACGTAAGTATTTTTCAATATGTGCTGTCCTTTAATGTGTGTGTATGAGAGAGAGTTCGTTCGTGTCAATGCTTGAGTTCATTTTTGCTAAACATTCTTACAGAAATATGTTTCATGGCCTAAAACTATGACAGCTATATTGCAAACTGTGTTAGGATGAGTCCTTTTCAATAGGTATGTTTAGTTTTATCTGTCCTTTAAAACACTTACTCTCAATGTGCTCTCATAAACAAATAAAGTAAAAGAATTCTTAAAACACTTGAGAAGTTGTTTTTCTCACTTTCACAGTGTAAAATCATTGAATGCACTACAGAACATCAAACCAAGCAGGTCATGCAATATTAGAAAAAATGAAAAAGGCTTTTTAGATTGAGTCAGGCTTGCCCCATTATGGTGATTCTATCTTTTGGTTACATACTTGGATTTGGGATATTTTTCTTAGACTTTTAGTCAGATTCTCCCTGTCAGTCTTGCTGACAGCTAGCAGAGAAGTAGCGGGAAATGAAGGCTTTCTATAAATCTGAACTTGAAGAGGTTGGTTTTCTTTGTATTAGAGCTATAAAACTTAAAAAGAAAAAGTCATCAGTCATTACAGAATGAAATTAAGGGATGAGAATAATAATTAGCAGCATCTGCCTCTTAATGTGTTTGTTAGTTTCATTCATTAGATCTTGTTTAAAATATTGTCAGTGATGTCTCTTCAGTAAAAACTTTCTGATGGGAAGTGTTCCCTCAGCAGACAATTTTTGTTTGTGAGTTGAAATGTTCAGTCTTCTTACAGAAGTTTTCTTTTGCTCAAAATTATCTGATTAAAAATTGCAATCAAAACAAACATTTTGTTTCTTGGAAGCTGTTAGTAAGGGAGAGGAGACACATGTTTTCTGTCCAGTTCTGGAATTCACACTGAGCCCTGTCAACTCATGAATCAGTAGGAGTTGAGGGCTTTTGGCAGTTGGCACTTTCTGAATAGCACCCTTTATGCTTAGAGGCCCTAACTGTTGCCCAGAACAGAGCCTTGCATTACTGTAGCTTCATGAATTTGTATCAAGTTCCACATGCTTAAGTAAGCATGTTTTTACTTTGCTTTCACAGTTATGAACATACTATAGTAAGTAACTTCAGGAATACATATCAAAAGGTAGTGTTTGATGATGTGGGCTGTTGTAACAACAAATGCTTCATGATGTATGGCATCCTTAATTAGGAAACAGCTACAATAGTTAGGCCACTTGTAAATCATACTGTAACATTCCATATTAAAAGGACTTATATCTTCATTTGTTATGACTTCATTAAATTCAAAGGCACACCAATAATGTGAACACATACAATACTAATGTTTTACCTTGAATATTTTTGCAAGCTACATGACAACAGTTCTGCTAAGCCTGAATATTGTTCATTTTCTGTCCCAAATTTCCTTTTATGTACAAGTAAAATGCAACTCCCACAATATCCTTTGGAGATTTACACTTCTTTGGTGGACATTAGTTAGTGTTAAAAGGTTGTGATTTGTTTTGAGTTTTACTGTAATTATTTCCTCGAAAAATACATTATTTAAACCGTTCAGAATCTGAAAATGTATTAGTACTGTCGTCTTGGATCCTTCTCTCTCCCCCTGCTCTCTGTTTGATTATTAAAAGAAAAATACTCTTTTTGTCTGCCTGGAAAGATTATCGCTATGTTTTCTGTGTACTACATTGCTTTGCTTCATAGAAGTTTGTATTTTAGTTGATGTTTGTTTGCCATCCCTATTATGGATTCCATGTGTGTGTGTGTGCGTCTGTGAGATGGAATATATATGTATATAGCAGATGCTGTTGTAAACAGAAGCTTTGAATTTACAGCAAAATCATGACACATCTACCTTTACATTTGTTATTAGATAAAAATATGTATCTGACTATACTGGGTGTAGTTGTGTGGCTACTTGATAGGGGTCAAGGGGGATCAATATTAAAAGGAATTGTGATTATAAGAGGCAGGATTTAGCTTATTCGTTTGGGGTATTTTTAAATAACGTGGCATACTTCAGTATTTCATGTCTGTGACATTTTCTGAGATCACTTCTTTTATCTGGGAAGTTATTATTTCCTCTTCAATTAAAAAGTTGTATTTTGGAATAAACACATTTGAGTCTTGAAGTTCCCTGTATCTCTGTAAGAGAATAAATAATTTCAGACTTTTGATGCCCTTTATGGCTTTTGTACTTAACTTTTACCTTCCTTTCAAACTTCCATGTTAAGTAACACTAGTGTAATTCACTAGCAATAGTAAAACTATGCCTACTTCATAGTTCACTAAACTGAAGTAGAGAAGCTGCTTTGGTTTGTCCTGTATGAAGTCTGTGTTAAAGCCAGAGTTACAGTTTGTGAACTTGCAGGTTTTAAGGTGTTTTCGTTTTGTAAAATTGCTTTATTCAGACACACAGGAGTAGCTGATGCAAGGAGAACTCTAAATTGTTGCTTTTAGTACTGTGTTAAAGCTTAGTAACACACAATGTATTGCTAACTTGCATTCCAATCTCACTTTCTTCTAAACGGTTTTTACATTTTTGTGTCTTTGCTTTTAGTAGCTCAACCCATTCCTAGAAATGAAAGCAACTACTATGCTTTGAGTCATTTATCAGTACTACTTAATGTACAACTTAATGCACAATTAATATTAATTATTCTTTCCCATTCTGCTACTGAGGTGCACGTTTCCTCAAGATAAGGGGTTTTTCACTCTTTCTTCCAATTGAATTTTACTCTAAGCTGGATATTTTCATTCTCTTGTGGGGTTTTTGTACATCATTTGCTCTGAGAGCATTTCCAGGATGGCACACTAGGTGGCAGTGGTTCGTTTTCAACTGTTGTATTTTAGACCATTTTACACATTGTCCTCTGGCATTACCTTTTCTGGGGGTCCCATTCACACACAAGCTTTCAGCATAGTGTTCTTACGCTTCAGGAACTGGAAACATCACTTTGCCTTTAAAATCCTGAATCAAGTTTCAGGTCTGAAATCGTGGCAAAGTTGATGCCATCCAAAAGCTTTAAAAGCTGTGAGAGCCACGAGGTCTTTGTTCAGTGAGGCATGTGAGGATACTTAGCGTTTAGGTGCTCCTGTCGAACAGGACCTTCCTGATCGCAACTTACCTTGCAGAGAAGACAGCTGCTGCTCACAGATAAACCCTCCCAGGTCATCTCCCGGAGCAGGAAGCCATGAACTACATCTTCCTTGTTTGGGAGTGACATGAAGTGGATCTCTTCGTCATGAGTCTGAAAGGTAAATTTGTTCTTACCTGTAAATTATGGTTCTGCTAGTTCGCACTATGCCAATCCAGACTTCAGAGTTACCCTTCCAGCCAGCAGATGAGTAAGATTTAGCACTTAGATAGTGCTTTGAATTTTTCAGAGCACTGTGCAAACATTGATTGATTAATCAGATGGAGGCAAAGAAGTCACGGAGGAAGATGGCTCTTACAGCCCTGGTTTATCCAGTCTTCCTCCCTAAAGAATATTGTTAGTGAGTGAAAAAGGAAAAGATGGCTCAGTATATCAGGTATGCTGTAAACCATCACTTCAAGACAGTAATGGTATCTGGCATTTCAGTAGTGATGCTACAGAGGGATGGCTTCCTTCTTCCAAAGGATGAGCCATATGGATTGGTGTAGGAGAACTAGCAGAACCAATATTTTCACAGACAAGGACAAATTTAACTTTCTGCTATTTCCCTCTATACCAATCCACATTCTAGAAATAAAAATGTGACATTTCCTTTACCAGTTTGTGAGACATGTTTCAATGTCCTTTTCTCTCTGAATCAATTGAATAGATGAGCAGGCAGTAAAATACATTTCAATTAAGTGCAGCTGGATTATGAAATTATTCAGCACTGCTATTTTTGATTGCTTAACCTCATCTGTATCTCTACAAAGCAACAAGATTTACTTAAAGATTTATTTGGAAAAGGTTATTTCCCTAATTCGATTCCAAAAGCTACATGTGACAATTTAGAGATGATAGTGAATATGTAATAGAACTGAAGTTTTATCTGCATATTTTGTGTGTGCAAATAAGCCATCACTTTTCAGATGGGTTTTTTTCCTCTCTGTCTGCCAGATGGCAGAAGAGAGCTCTGCAGTCTAAACTGGTGTAGATGGGATATAGCAGAACATGAAGAGACCAGGCTTCAAAAATAAGAAACTGGCATACTTACAATAACAATAATTCCCTTTAATAGTTAAAGCTAGTATTAAGTTTTGCATGCCTACCTTCAAGCCTTCAAGTATTTCTGTTAGTGAAGGGTGTCTCTTTTTTCAGTGCTGCTATTTGACTGTTACTGATTGCCACCAAAATTTCAGTGCTGTGATTTCCAGTCATTCAGGATTCATCCAAATTTTCTTCCCAAGTTCTGTGAAGTTGGAGGCTATTCCTATTGAGTGGCTAAATTCTTTGTTTATAAAGAGCTTTTTAAATGAGACACAGCCTTACAATACTTTCACAACAGTACACAACCAGAAGGTCAGTTCAATTGTCCCTGTGGGACCTGAGTATTCTCTGAACTGATAAGAATTTGTTATTCTCAGAACAACTTGTTGATTGATAAGACTGTTTGTTCTAAAATACCCCAAATCTTAATCTTTCACTTCTTGCTGGTCTCAGGTTTAATGTAGACTGGATTATTTTCTACTTTGATACCACTGTAACTTCAGTTGTGTGACTTGTAAGGTTTGAGATTCTTCATCACTCTGCATTTCTGGTATCTCTACAGTACTATCTTGGACTTCTACACGACGCTGTGTTCAAGAAAACATTCTTCTTGAGATAGCAAAATAAATGTAATTGTTTTCTTCATTTTCCACAGATCCTTAGTAGTTCATCAGGCTTACACTTCTTTTTGTTACTAACACTATAATCTAAACCTTCAGGACAGTGTGTAGGGAATCTACCTTTGGCATTCATTGAAAAGGTACCATTCAGCCTTCTGTTCTTTTTGTTTGATTGGTGGAATGATCCCTTGCAGGTGATATGAGAGTCTTTTCCTCTCAGAGTATGTATATTGACTGTATTGTCTGTTTAAGTGGCTTTGTAAAACACTGATATAACAAAAAAAATTATGATTTTCATGTGGTGAACTGACGACTTTTTCCCTCCTACCTTAAATGATAGGCACCTATGGGGATGTGCTGGGGTGATATCTCAGAAGGAGTGCGAGTGGAGGTTCCAAACACTGACTGCAGCCTACCTACCAAAGTCTTCTGGATAGCTGGAATTATAAAATTAGCAGGTAAGTGTATTTTTGTTGAAATTATTAACATAATCAAACTAACTTTATGAAGGGAGCTAATAAAATGATCATTGGTCACCTGGTCAGTGTGATGACACTGCTTAGGTTGTCAGAGCTACATCAGTAGGTTTTAGGTTTTAGCACTATCAGTTTGCTACCCTGTTCTACAGCAGCTTCAGTGATGTTTGAGAAAGCCTGTTTGATTCAGGTTTTCGTATTGCCTCAGAGTACAGTCAGAGCAGTGCAGAATAAGGAGATAATTGGGTAATAGCTAGCAAGTAAGCCTTATTATATGCATGACTTTTCATGGTTAAAAGCTAAAACTTGAAGGTCCCATAGCTAAGCTATTAGTTAACCACCATATCTGTTTTTCATTACTTCTGTCTTCCATCATAAAACTTCTGAAGGTTTATAGTTCAAGAATTTTAATTAACGCCTTACTTAAATGATAGCACACACATGTTTATTGAAGTAATGCATTCTGTACATGAATTGCATACAGAAACGTGCCATAAGATTCTATTTAAAGTTGTAGTCTAGAAAATCCAATGTAATATGTGTTATCCTCGGGAAAAATATATTAATACAAAGTTTATAATGTTTAATTATTTTTTTAATGAAACTGCTTTCTTTCAGGCTACAATGCACTGCTCAGATATGAAGGCTTTGAAAATGATTCAAGTCTTGACTTCTGGTGCAACGTTTGTGGGTCTGACATCCACCCAGTTGGTTGGTGTGCAACCAGCGGGAAGCCACTAGTCCCTCCTCGAAGTATGTAAATAGCAGCTGTACTGATTGGTATAAAAGTCTTTCTTTATTAAACTTAAATTTTCTCATGGTCCAGATGTCAAAGTTGGTTTGGTTTTCTTTTTATTTTACTGTAGCGACTCTTGCAACGTTTATGAATAAATCATTGTAACTTCTGGAAAAATAAGATCTTGATTGATGCTGAAAGTGTTTCTTGGAGTAGCCCATCTGATGTGACTTAGTTTTTAAGGTGGAGGTGGAAGCGGATAGCTAATCAGTCATGTGAACATGCACTGATTTTATTTATATTGGGTTATTAAATTCTTTGCCCTGACATACCCATAAACTTAATCTTGGGTAGCATTCATCCTCTAAAGAGATTTTTGTCATTATTGTCATTCAGGCTTTTTAACAGTCATCTGGGATTTCTTCTTTACATATTCCAGACTCTAATATTGTCTCTAATGGACACAATTAAAAATCAGTGGCTTATTTTTTCCCCTTCATTTGCAACAGCCATCCAACACAAATACACAAACTGGAAAGCTTTTCTAGTGAAACGACTTACTGGTGCCAAAACACTTCCTCCTGACTTTTCTCAGAAGGTAAGGCTGATGCAATATCAATGATGTACTATAAACAAAATTGCAGCACAGTGTGAAGAACTGGAGTATTTTACAATGGCACATTAGCTCCTTCTATAGTGAAGAAGATACAGTAGTTTCTTCCCTTAAATAAAGTCTTCCTTGGAATTTCTATTCTCTATTTATGTCCACATTTCTCAGTATGTATTTGGAAAATTGTTTCCTCTAGCAGAAAGTCATTTTCTTTACAAATCGATCTATTATAATCTTAAAATACTCCAATTAAAAAAGTGTTAATAAGCTACCCTGTGATACATAAGAAAAATTAAACATGCTTTTTCTAATTTAGGGATTATTTTTATCATGTACTATTTCAAGAAACTGAACAAACAAAATGGTTTAATATAGCATATACCTAGATGCATAAGTGTATGCTTTTAAATATTAGTGTTTTTATGTGCTCTGGACTAGATTATTTTTGCTGCCCTGAAGCCATACGTCAATGTGGGTCTGTATAGTGTGCTATAACTTTATGTGCTCGTATTGGGAGGCAGTACATAGCTTTTAGTAGGAATATGAGACTTATTTGTTGTCTTGCACCGTGTGTCGTAGTTAAACACAAAACAACCTTTCTGCAGTCATTAATTTCTATTTAAATTTTGGTCACTTAGAATCCGAATGAAATTGACAAGGTCTCAGTACTTTGGGGAGTTGATAGTGGGAATGGCAAGAGAAAGATGCTGATTGTTGTTGTTTAAGCAATGTATTATCGCAAGACATACGAACATTTATTTCCATTGTCTTCCTTTGGATTTTTGTATGTTATAAAGAAATGTTTGTGAGTGGCCAGCTTTAATGATGCTGAAGGCTTGTTTTCCATGCCTTTTGTAAGAAATTAACTACTTTTTTAAGTGTTATATTTTGAGTAATGACAAAACAAACAAATCTTGTGTGTCTTTTAAATGGTTTAGCAAGGTAATTTTATCTATTGTTTGCAGCTGAATAACCTTCCATTAAGTCAATGGAAAATTCCTGTAACCTATGTTAGAGTTGTATTAGGGGCTGTACTTGATACAAAGCATTGTAGAGTCTCTTATACTTAGTTTCCTGAAACATTTCACCATGTACAATGACATTTGAGAGAATGTGTCGCTTTTGCAGGTCGAATTAAATGCAAAGTGCATTGATACTGTGCTATGCAGAAGACAGATGACAAAAGACACAGTTATGTTCTTACAGAATGTTTTCTTCCGCTTACTTTAAGGTCTCTGAGAGTATGCAGTATCCGTTCAAAACTTCCATGAGAGTAGAAGTGGTTGACAAAACACACCTTTGTCGGACAAGGGTAGCAGTTGTAGAGAGTGTCATTGGGGGACGGTTAAGATTGGTGTACGAAGAAAGTGAAGACAAAACTGACGACTTCTGGTGCCATATGTACAGTCCACTCATTCATCATATTGGTTGGTCTCGAAGTATAGGACACAGATTCAAAAGATCTGGTAAGGCACTTAAGTTTTAGAGGCATCTTTGTGGGCAGTATTTGACTTGGATAAGTCTGACTTACAATTAATAAAAATACTAACATAATGAAAGTAATAAAAGTAGCTTCAATAATGATTGTTTTAAAACTTATTTAATGCAGCCCTGGGGTTTGATCAATTACATTGCATTCAGGAGTTTCAGTTAAAAGTATAATTGGTGTATTTTGCAGCATTGTAAAAGCCAAAATAAATTTTAGGTTGATTTGTAGTATGTCAATATCTTGAAAGATTCAACATTAAACAATGATTAACAAACTGTCTAGGGCAGGAGGACTTTGAACTGCAATAGTCAAGCATGGTAAACCTTTTTCTTTATGCTGCTACCTGGAATTACACAGTCCTGCTCCACAAACATACAGTTTCTTAACATTTGTCTCATTGGTATGATACAACATGGAGAAGTATCTTATTAGATATTGATGTGGGGTTTTTTGCTTGCAAGATTTACTTGTTTTTTAGAGATGTACAGAGAGGATGAAGATTTGGTGACGTAGGTGACAAGGACCTTCGTATACCATCTAATACAAAAATACTTATAATTAGAACTATTTAAAGTTTTTAAACAAAAGAGTCTGATTTTTTTAATATTTCACCACCCCACTGAGCTCGCGTCACTTGTCAGAAACAGAATTTCACTAAAACATTCCTCAATGCATTCCTTCAGAAAAGCTTCAGTTTTCCTAGCCCACAAGCTTTCACTGAAAGTGTTTATAAATAAGGATCGTTACAGAAATCACTAGTGGTGCTGCTTCCTGTATATAATAATGTCTCCAACAGAGTTCCAGGGATTCCCCTTGGAAAATAGTATTCAACAGTTGGCTACAACCAGCTGTGTGGTCTTGTATGTAAAGAAATGACGTAGAATTATATTGAATACATAGATAAAATTCTCTGTCAGTGCAAAGCAGTTTCCTTGCTTTGTTTTTTCAAAAGCTTCTTCATATGTTTGTTTCAATTTTGTGACAATCAAGTGGCCTTGAAAATACTGGAATCTTTTTTTCTGTCATAAATGAGATGCTGTTAAAGAGTTCTTTAGGGTAGAAGTCAACAAGGAAAAAAAGATGGATCATATCTCTTGGATTTTTATGGTAGCATTACTAAAAAGTGCGGGCCTCTCACATCAGTGACTGCATTGTGATAGTTAACATACTCAGAGAAATATACTGTCTGCTCTGTGAACAGAACTTCTGAATCATATGTGCTTACTCCTCGCAGATATTACAAAGAAACAGGAGGGACATTTTGATGCACCCCCACATTTATTTATGAAGGTGAGTTTGCTCCCAGGAACCCTTTTCTCAGAGTAGATTGAGAAAATTTACTTCCTTGTGTGTGTGTAAAACAGACCTGAAATTACTTAAATCCTGGAAATACGCCCAGCACAAGCCTTACATCATTTTTTTTGTTCAACCATTTACCTAATTTGGCCTCTTGGATATAAGCAGAGATGATAGAGCAGATATTTCAGTCTGTTGCTTTAGCAGTGTGGGGTTATATTTTGTTCCAGGCTTCTTAGATTCTGAACTTCTGGTGCTGTTCTCTGATTCTTTAGGTAAAAGATGTTGATGCAGCTGGAGAGTGGTTTAAAGAAGGAATGAAATTGGAAGCTATAGACCCCTTAAACCTTTCTGCAATATGTGTGGCAACTATTAGAAAGGTAAGAAAACTGCTATTTTGGGAAGGTAGATAGGAATCCTTTTTTTTTTCCACTCACTTTTGTTCAAGTTTGAAACAAAAAGCTCAAAACCAGTTTGTTCACAGTGAATGCTTATGTAATATATATATTAATTATGTGCAACTGCTAAAAGAGTATATATTCATGTAACGTTATTGTTAATCTCTAGAAATGCAACCTTACCTCCTAATTAGAATCTAACATGCTGTTGAGATTAATTTGCAGTACAGTCCTTTGCTAATTATAGAAAGTGTTTTGCAACTGTTCCACAAGCAAGCAAGATGAGGTTCCTTTTTGAAGTCCATGAAGAAATTTTAAGCATATACTTCTCTCCTAGCTTGATTGAAAGGGAGCTCATCCATCTGAAAACTGTTTTAAAAGAGGAAGAAAATATCAGGTAGCTTAGCAGAATTGCATAACCTTACCAAGAGGAGTGTGGTTTTGAATCTTTCTTAATAACTGTGCAGATTAGGACTGATGTTCATGAGAAAAACAGAGAACAGAAAAAGAAATATTATTCTCTCAAAACTTTGCAGTTACCAAAGGTACATTTGACAATAGTACACAGAGTCTTGGAGAAAGGTATGATTTGGGGGTTTTTGTTTTGTTACATTTGAATGTCCTTCTAAGTGTGCTTCCATTGTGATTGAGTTACTTTTCACTCTTCTGAAACATGGCATGCTTTCTTTCTAGCCTTATCACACAGTTAAAGGTATTTAATGTAAAATTTTGTTTTTCTTTACAAAGGTTTTAGCAGATGGCTATCTTATGATTGGGATTGATGGCTCAGAAGCAGCAGATGGGTCTGATTGGTTTTGTTACCATGCCACTTCCCCTTCTATTTTCCCTGTTGGTTTCTGTGAAATTAACATGATTGAACTAACTCCACCCAGAGGTACATATAGCATTCTGACCACATTTTATTTTGAATATTTTTCAGTGATATTGTATGTGCCATATGCTTTGTTTCTTAACTCAGTCTACAAAATTTATGTCATTTTTCAGGACTTTCCTCAAGTCTGAAACAAATACAACAGCATAACTTCAAAGTAACATAAAACAAAGATAACAAACTTTACATTTACTAAAAAGTCAAATTGAATGTCTGATTTTTCTGGCTTGAATAATTTACTCTTCCTGTCAGAAATTGAGGATAGCCACTAGTTGAAGAGTATATCCATGAAGTGAATAGGAAGTATGCTAGTCACTAGAAAATGTTCAGAAAATGTCCTTACTTGGGAAGTCCTGCCCACTCAGAGGGTTAATGAACATTGTAAAGAATCTCTAGGTTGATGTGCCGCAATATCAGTTATTTTTTTTTAAGATTAATGCATAAAACTGAGCTTCAAGGAAGCCATTGGACCTGTGTGCTGCATAATCCCTTCCGTGAGAAAAAGCTGTCTGTCCACTAGCACATAGGCCTACAGAACACTATTGCCTTCATTTTTTCCATTTCATTGTCCTGGTCTAGCAATTTATAAAGAGAATTGTAACTAGCTGTGTAACAGCAGAAATCAATGGCTTTCTGTGGATTTCTTTCTCCATTCTCATTCCTGCAGGCTTCTACTTGTATTTATTGAATTATTTTTCTAGGCAATAACTACAAAGGCAGTGCAATGCAACACGAAGAAAATCATTTCGTACCATTTTCATTATTGTACACTAATGAATCTCATCTTTGAATATGTGGAAAGTGCATTTGGCCAGATTTACTATTATTTTTCAGTTAGCTCACTTAGTGAATGTATTGCCTAAAAATTCATGGGTATAATCACTCCAACAATGTATGTGGTGCAAGAGTCTCTTGCAATAGGAAGAAGTTTCGTGAGAGGAAAAATCAATATGTATCAATCAATTTAGAAATAAATACATTAAACTGATGATACAGAATAGGAAAAAACCTTCCTTTCTAAGATGAAACTATTCCTCTTCAAAAACACTCCTTACACAATAGTATGTTAATTTTGTTAACTCATTTTTTATATTACTGTGTCTCTTGTATTGTGGCAACCTCATTCTTTACCTACATGTATACTTTCCCTTTTATTGCAGTTTTCCATAACTCTGCTGTATCATCCAGAGAGGCAATTATAAATCACACATGCAGCCTAAAAATTATTTGAATGAGGAATTGAAAGGAGTAAAATATAGGACATTACATATTTCATAGGATCAGTGTAATCAAAGCTTCCTAGCTCTTATGAGAGGTCTATTTTGCTTTCCAAATTTTGGACTTGAAAATGGGCAGGTTCTTAGTTGTGCCTACTCTTAACAGGGGCATGTGTCTCGTGTGTGTGGTGAGAAGTTAATGAAAGGACTTGCATACAAATGTGTTGGTCTAGCCAGAGGAACTACACATTAAGAAGAAAAGCATTAATACACAAAACTGATATGTTATTATCCTTATTAATTACTAAGTATCCAACTGCATCTTTCATGATATCTATTCAGATATTACCTAACATGAACACTCCTTTCTAAAGTACATTTAGCAGAGTGGATAACGTAAGTTGCTGTGAAATCATTTGACTTCACACTTAGAAACTGATTACTTCCAAACATCTTCATCTTTTGGTGAAATCTCTAGAAAATGCAGATGCTTAGACACTTTCAAGAATGGAATTGCACTTTGGGCCGTGAATCTTAGCTACCTGATGAGTCTGGCCCCTCAGTACTAAGCTGTGAGTTGGTGGGAGCTTTCTACCCCCACTTAGATGAGACCTAGCTGATTCCCATAGCTCTCTATGCCATGCCCACTATGCTGCATCTTTTCAGAGTCTCCAACACTGCATACTGTTACAAAGAAGTCTTTTAAGCTGTTACTGCTTCAGCTAGAACTTGAGAACTCTTAGTTTAACCAGTTGCAGAAGTTTCCCAAAGTAAAACAGTCCTGCGTGACTTGTATATTCAGTAGATGAACAAAACCTAAATACATTTGAGAGATTCTTTTCTTCCCTTTATGGTAGCTTTTTTAATTGAAAAAAAATCCTAGAATTTTCCATATTATTGCTATTTTTACTCTGATTTAGGTTTTAAAATACCTATGCTTGTTCTTACCATTATATTTCTATCCTTCAATAGTGAAGCTCTTTCCCCCCAGGAAAGACACTGGATGTTCTTAATTACATGATTTGTTCTGGGTCATTTGTGTGGGGCATTGTAGAGATCAAGGATCTACGTGGACAGGAAGCTTCGAGTATGAATGATTAATCTTAAATGACACTTTCTATATTATCCAGAGGTTCATTCATCTTGTTTGTTGCAAATAGGCAATGTCCAGGTGACTGTCTTGTCCCTTAGACCAGAGCTCAGAGAGTGGAAGTTTCTGATGTTAATGTTTTGTTTCTTTGTTGTCTTTTTAGCCAAAACAGTGTGTGAATATACTATTGTAGCTGTTTTTCTTATGTGTGAAGTTTGCAGCTGATGTATGAAATGTTGCTTAAAATTCACAGGTTATGCAAAACTCCCTTTTAAATGGTTTGACTACCTCAGGGAAACTGACTCAATAGCAGCACCTGTAAAGCTCTTCAATAAGGTAATAAACATTTTATCTGTTTATTTAAACTGTTAGGGTTTTTTAACTTGTGTCTGTGTAGTCCATTGGATTGATCCGTTTCATTCAGTACAACTTTGGAAAACTGAGACAACAGAGACTTAGAAATGAGAACGACTTGAGGATATTAAGCTTGAATGTTTCTGAAATGTTAAATAACTACAGGAGTACATGAAACTTCATAAACAATACTTGGTATTTTCCTACATTCAGTTGATTGCAATATTGATTTCAACATTGTGCTTGTTTGCCTTGGCTTTTCCAGGAAGTTCCAAACCATGGGTTTCATGTTGGAATGAAACTGGAAGCTGTAGATCTGATGGAACCTCGCCTGGTATGTGTGGCCACAGTAACTCGCATTATCCATCGTCTTTTGAGGATACACTTTGATGGGTGGGAAGATGAATATGATCAGTGGGTGGATTGCGAGTCCCCAGACCTCTATCCAGTGGGATGGTGTCAGCTAACTGGATATCAACTACAGCCTCCAGCACCACAATGTAAGTTCTGGTTTGTAAGTAGTGTAACAGTTGCCTGCTGGTCCTTCCTGAGTGATGGTTTTCCTAACTTCATCCTTTCCAAGTTAGGTCATCAGGCGTAACAAAAGGAGAAACAATTGTTATTTATGCATAGATGTACACAGCTTTAATGTCTTCCACCTTGACTTTTCAAGTACTTCTGGATATTTCTTTGGCTACTTACTAGTCTTCTAATGCCAAAAGATACTTTGATCCAGGAAACAAAGCCTGTTACTTGAGCAACCACTCAGTTCTGCATAATATCAATGAGAATTGATTTAGCTTTAAGATTGCAAATATATATGCTTTACATAACAAATTTGAGGGAACTCAGCAGTTCCATAGCTGTTAATATACAGAACTATTTCTGAGAGGATTATTTTTAGTGCATCAAGACTTGTCCTGTCGGGTCAATTTATACAATAATAATTGATAACTGTATATTGAGAACTATAATAACAGAGGGTAATAGTACTTACTGTTAGTAGTTTAATGCAAGGCTTTTCCCACAAGAAAGATATTTTGCCTTCAATTACTGAGGAGAAATTCTGTAACTGTGTAGTAGCTTTGACACTTTCTGAAGCATTTTTCAAAAATACTGAACTTTAATTTTGAATTATTAACTTTTGCAGCATCAAGAGATAGCCAGTCAAGTTCATCAAAACAGAAGAAAAAAGCTAAATCACAACAGTACAAAGGACATAAGAAAAGTGGGTGACCAAGCAGCGTTTACATTTGTCTTGTGGTCTAAAATGTTTGTGGTCTCTCCCCGAGTCCACATTCTATTTGGAAATGTCTGTGTGTAGACAGGTGTTATGCTTAAAGGTGCAGTATTCCATAGCAGGAACTTTTTCATTGAGAATAGCCATCTTCTTATAACTTGCAACAGGGTTGATGTTGCTAATAATCTGAGGGACTTGTAGGTGGACAACTGAGTATTTTTGGTATTTGCACATGATTTTAGTTCAAGAATATATTGACTATGTAGGTATACTGCCTCGTGCAAAATATTCTGGATTCAATTAACTCAGTTTTAATTCTGCCCTTGGTAACACAGATGTAGGAATAAGAAGCAAGTTACTTCCATCAGAAAGAACAAGATGTAGAAAACTTAAATTACTGTCTAGGTATTCCTTTTTAAAATGAACAGTCTGGTTTGTACTTGTGTAAAGACTAAATAGGAGGTAAACAAGTGAGTAAGCAGTAAAATAAGTGTTGTTCTGAGCTACATTAACATGTTCAGTTACCACCTTTAAACCAGTGGTTTTAAATACTGAATTCTTGAGAAAAGCCTGTAAAGATTAGCTTATTGTAAGTAATTTGTTCAAATGTTAATACTGGAGCATAAACTAAGATTCAATTTACACTCAGAAAGCATCTGCTTTCTGTAAGATACTGATTATGAAACGAAGAATCACTAAAATCAAAACTTAAAATCAGAAACTTAGAGTCTCTTCCCACCGCTTTCTTGTATTTTGTACACTTTTAACGTTCATCTTTTGTTTTTAGTGACTTCATTGCAGCTGAAGGAGGAGTTGATAGATGGAGAAGAGTATAACTTCCTTCAAGGAGCATCTGATCAGGAAAGCAACGGATCTGCCAGTTACTACATCAAACAAGAACCTTAAGGCAACTCAGAAAAGAGAAGGGCAGAGTATTGTTGATGGGAAAAGAGCCTTTCTCCAAGACAGACTGATTTTGTTCCCACTTGGATGGTGCAGTTCAGACGACTGTACCTGGGGCACTTTGCTAACTGTAGATGAGTTAGACTCAGCTGAGAATTTTTTGGAAGGGTGAGGAAACTATTTTAGTGAAAAAGATTTTTTCAATTTATTAAAAAAAAACCACAAAAATGGACACTTTTGTGTTGTATTTGAAGCTTTTGAAAGAATTTTGTAATATTTTCAAGTTCAGATTTATTGTGCATTGTTAACAAGAACTGAAATTCTAATTTTTTGGTAAGATTAAAGTTTAATTAGCATGATCGTGGGAAGCGGTTGGAGGAAGATATAGTTGCAAATACAAATGAACTGTCATAACAAATGAACCTTTTTGGTACAAGTTGGGAGACTTGTAGACTCTTGTGAACTGCACTGGTCACGCCTCTGGTTTCTTCTTTTTTTTTTTTTATTATGGTGAAAATAAGGTATTTAAGCCCTAATTTAGAGGCATAAATTGTACGTGGAAGGTATTTCTGTAAAGCTCTACTCAATGAGTAGCCCTAATTGCAATGGAGCCATCGCCTGAGGAAGATTTTAACTTTTCAAGATGTTTTTATTTCAAGTACTTTTTTTTTTTAAATCTAAGTTGTTCTGTTGTGTTGTTTTTAAAGCAAAAGTTCCTTAGGGTCTGATTCAGTGCCCATTAATATCACTAGCCTTGTCTCCAATGACTGCCATGGGCATTGGATTGGCACTACAAAGCTCTTGTCTGTCCATGAATATCTGTAGTCTTGGAATGCTTCTGCTAATGTTTACAGAGCCCTATGCCAAACTGGAACTTTGGAGAATTCCTGTGTTTGTAAGATGAGTTTTATCTATGAATTCAGACTAAAGAAAGAAACATAAGACAGTAATTCAGGCCTCCCTTAGTAATGGAAAGGAATTCCTGAGCATTCTTCTAATTCTTTTTCCATTCAGAAAGACCTAGATGCTTCCTTACCATCTTAAATATTTGTTTGTGAACATTCAGAACCAATGTTCCACTTGGTTTCAGGTGAGCTAAAAGGAGCCATACATTGTGGATGAAAAAAAAAGGAGTTCAGTTCTGCACAGCCTGCAAAATTCTTCTCTTGCTGCAGTAGTGTTAATATGGAAGTTGAGACTCTATCAATGTATGTCATATACTGTCTAGTATGTAATTCATAAACTGGATTTGTTTATTGCCTGGAATCCTTTTGTCTCCCTTAGAGTATCCCATGAGCCCCATCTGCTTAACTGTCCAAATTTCTTTGATATTAAAAGTCATGTAAAAGGGTTAAAATAACTACCAGTGGAATACCAAGTATTTTAGCTTGAATTTGTCATAATTTGGATTTTCTTTCCATATTTTTCAACCTCTGTACGCTTTTGTAAGTGATCTCAGTCATGGAGTTGGTTAGTACAGTGATTCATCAGCCCTGCAGACCTGTGACTGGAAAATGTGCATCAAGAGCTTTAGCTTTTACCAGTAAGGTTCATAAACTAAACTCTCAGGAATTAACTGCTTGTGTTCTATAAGTGCTTCTGGGTCTTAGCAGGTCCCCTTCAGAGCAGTACAGTGATCATCTGACTCTTGACCATAAATTAGGGCTTAAAAAAAATTGCAATGATAAACATCTGTGTTCTTACAGCCTAAGACATGCTTTAAGGTTGTCAACCCACAGAGCCCCAGGAGACCATATTTGTATATTGTTGCTTGAGCATAAAAAAATGTGCATAGAAAGTTGAAAACCAGCAATTTGATTCTTTTCTAAAATCTTGCTCTAACTTTGGGTACGTAGTGTTGGTAATATGCACAGGTTTACCTCATTCTATGCAAGAGGGGTTAATTATGTAAAGTTTTGTATTTACTACTGGAAGTTAAAATGTCCTGTGTAGTGTAGGAATGTCTGGAATTCTTTTCTCCCTTACTGGTAAAATATCTTAAAGAAGGACCCCTTTTGAACAACAGCTTTGTTTATTCACAGAATCTGGTTATCGTGTCCTAAGTATCTGTAACTTCAGGTGGTGAAGACATTTTACTCCCTAAAATAGCCATACAAAGGACTTTATTAGGCTTGGTAGACTTCAAATACATTTTCTCAGACTCTGACCTGCCCATGAAATTTCTTTTGAACAGTCTAGATTCGAGGAGTAGGATTAGAGACTCTTGTAATGACACTTTGAACCTTGTTTAGTTGTGTCCTGTGTTGTCAAATTAACCTGCTGTATAATCCAGCTCTGCAGCATTGATTTGGTTTGCTAAGTACTTCACTATTGATTTTTCTTATTCATTAATGCGACAACTTGCAGATTGCCCCGGTCAGCTAGAAGAAGGTTGGCACAATCTGACCTTCTTATCTCATCAAGAGCTTCTGATTTGAGCAGAAAAACTGTTGCATTAATTGGTGTTTCAGAATGTGAAAGCTTGGGCTAGTAATGAACAAGGTGTATTGCCATGTGAGCAAACCTTGGGCTTCTGTGTATTGTCCAGGCTCATACTTGACTTCTGAGTTGTAGTCTTCAAATGTCAAGAGGGAAAATGAGCCCTTTAGTTGAACACATCTCCTGCGTTGGAGAAACTTAAGAGGGGATTTGAAGTCTGTCAGTCTTAGTGTTCTTAAAAATAGGCATGTGATTCATTAAACACTAAAGTATGTAAGTTGACATATGTTTTCACATATATGTGACCTCAGGAGGCGCTGGATGAAAATTTCTCCTGTGTTACTAAATTCAAAATATATCTAAATTGTTTAATTGCCAAGTACAGTGAAACCCCAGAAGGAGCCAACTGAAGTGCCTTGCTTAGGAGAGGCTTAAGGAAAACCTGAGCAATGTTCTGCCAGGTTTTTAGAGTGGTCTCTCCAAAGAGCAGGCTGCTTCTCGGCTGTGATGTTTCTAGTATGGGCTTCACTGTTTGGGTTTAAGGTTTTTGTTAGTAACGTGGCTCTGGGTATTTTGATCTTCATGTTCCTTCATGGGTACTTGGCTAAAAGAGCAGCAGTGTCAGACATCTGAAATAAATGGGGTCAAATTGTTTTCAGTATTTGGCGTAGCAGGTTTTTATAACCATGAGGTAGTGCAAGTGACGTACCTTACTTTGCAGCTACTCTTCTTTTATTGCACCAGATCTTTCTGCTGATCTTTTGATTTTTATGTTATCTTCAATACAACTCTTTAACCTTTTCCTTGCTGCATCTGAGGAAAGCTAAAGCAGTTACCAGTTCCTTGTTCTACGGATACTAACACGGGTTTTAGTGTTTGTTTGTTTTTTATTGTTGTTAAATGTGATGTGAATACCCTTTCCACTCAATATTTGTACGATGGTGCTACTATATTTGGTAACAATCCTTTATTGGGAAGGGATTTTAAAACAAACTGTGATTTCAACTGAATATTTTCTTCCTTTTGATTTTCATATTTAAAACAAAAAGCCACAGCCATTTATACAAAAAAAAAAAAAAAAAAGGCATCAACTTTGGCCCCTGGGAGAACGTTGGGGCGGGAATCAAAATTAAACAAATAGGGTTTTTACATCATTTCTGTATGTATTTGATATATAGATCAATACCTGTACAAATTTAATCTTTTATTTTCTTGGTAATTTGTGTGGTCAATGAGAGAGCATTTAAAGCTTTCTCACAAAATGTACATAACAAAGTGAAAAGAAAATGCTTTTGGAGAAGTTAATGTTCCCTTTCATTTTTACGAGACTGCAGATTTTCAGCATGGATGTGAAAAGCATTAAAATTATAACTTTGTGTACAAGATGAAAATAATTCACTAAATTTGCCTTTTTTACACAAAATGATAAAAAGTCTCTTTTTTTTTTTTCCTGAGTGATTGCTTTGTTTAAAAGGCATTCCTTGGCACAGACATAAATCCATCCCAGCTTCTCTCTTAAGGGATTGCAGATCAAAACCAGTTTGTAAGACCAAGGATGTTTTAAGAGTATGTTGGTCTGAGCACAGATAAAGCAGAGAAGGTGTGAGCACAAGGTAAGGTATTGAATGTGAGGAGGTGGCACTAAATAAGCATTTAACAGGAGAGCAAGGTTTGGACTTGAGTCTTATCTTTCACTGTTGGTAATAACAGTTGCGTAGGGAGACTTTGTCACAGGGGTAGTATCCCACTTCTAGTTAGTTCTGGTGTTGGAAAGAGCTCACTTATCATGGAGTCATAGAATGGTAGAGTGGAAGGGACCTTGAGAGATCCCCTAGTTCCCTGTGAAACTCCACTTATCTCTCAAAACTCTCCCGCAGGGTGGCTCTGTGCCATAACTGTAACACATTTCAGTAGCCTTTAAAGTAACTTTGCAAAGAAGAAGTCACTACGTTGTTACTCTGATATGTGCAGGGAAGATTGTGTTCATTTTACCCCCTACACGAGTAAAATATTCAACAGAGTAAAATGACTTGGTGAATATTTAAACCCAGTAGTCTGCTTTTATAGTGAACACATGACAACAAATTAGTTCATATCTATTTATTTGACACTGCTGAAAACTACTATGATAACCGTGGTGGTAATTGCTCCCAGGTCAATAGCTGGAATGAGTTGACATGTTCAGAAGGCACAATTTGTTGTGGAAACTCCTTTCACTCATAGACCCAATCATGTTCACAAGATTTGTAGTCAATGAGCTCTGCAGGTTTGAACCACAAGTTGATCTCCTTCTGGGCACTCTCCACGGAGTCGCTGCCGTGGATGATGTTTCTGTGGATGGAGAAAAACACAGTGTTCTGTACAAAAAATGCTTTACCCAACCTTACGGTTCTCCATATGCAACCACTCAGATGAAGCATCTAGAGCTGCACAACTGCTGTTTCAGGTAGAGCACTCTTAATAAAGCCTGTAGAAGAGCTAGTTAAGCCCAGCAGGGGGAACTAGGGCTACTTTACTACAACAACCACTGCTGCTGACTGATCTTACATGAAGGAGCTGTATGTGAAAACAAGTCAGGTTTGTACCAAGCCATTTTCTTAAGCAGCAGTTATGGATTGTGACCTGCAAGTAAAACATGATCAGACTAGGATTATCTACCAACCATTTTGACTTTCTAGAATAAAAGAATAGCTTCAATTCTCATTTGATAAACCAAGCACAAACCTTCCAACTTGAATGCTGAAGTCACCACGGATGGTACCAGGCTTAGAGTCTGCTGGATTTGTCTCTCCCAGCATTACTCTCGCAGTTTTAACAACATTAAGTCCTTCCCATACCTTAAAGAAAAGAGAGACACAAGTCCTATGAATCTATGCATACAGAAGATAAAGAAAGATGAATCTTTGCTAATAACATGCTTTGCAGAGAAACAAAGGCTCCACCACTAAAAAAAATATAATCTAGCCTAGATTCTGTCTTAGTCCTGGAAGGGAGACTGGGGAAAAAAACAGAACTGAAAGTGATTATAAAAAGAATATATCAGCTTTGCCACTGCAGTAAAGGAGATGCTTTACCAACCCTCAACATGAACTGATGTACAGGGCAACTTCAAAACCTTTCTGCTGTGACAGGGTAAGGTCAGCCTGATGAGCTGCAGGTGCTCCCACTTGGCTACGCAGTCTAAACAGAAAGAGATGCTACCTCAGCTATTAGAGTGTTTTGGGGAGAGTACAAAAAGAAATGGCACAGAGGAGGGGTTTCTGTGACATAGCCTTGACCTTTTTTTAGCTCCAAGTGCAGAAGCTTGGTTTTTGGGAATTTTGCTTATTACAAGATAAGCATTTTAATACCATTTTATACTTTCTCAGGCTGGGTAGCTTGGAAAAGCGTAGCCTTAATCATGTCTCTGAATATTTTATGTTATGTATAAAGCAAGACAAATACATGCAACAAAGTACTCTTAAAGTAAAAATCAAGCCCCTTACCATGGCCACAACAGGTCCAGAGTTCATGTATTTAACCAAACCGGGATAGAACGGTCGATCTTTCAGGTCAATGTAATGTTGTTTGAGGAGGTCTTCAGAGGCCTTTAGAAGGACAGATATGACATTACATATCACTTTCACATTACCATACCACAACAGAAGCTGCTGCTGCTAGTCACTGGCAATATTATCAAGCGCTGCTGCAGTGCNGAGCTGCTGCTGCTATAAGACTACAGGATTAGTGACTCCCACCAGTCACTGGCAGTATTATCAAGCGCTGCTGCAGTGCTATTATGGGTTTCGATCGAAGGTCCTAAGGTGAAATTGCGGGACCACATGTCACACCGTTTTTCTTTGGAGTAATGTCTGTGTTGGGAGTTGCCTAAATTCTTTGTGTTAAGAGTCACCCTCAGCAATAAGCAGAGAACAAGATTGCCTGGATGATGTTACTAGATACAACCTTCCAGTCAAGGTCATTTCAGCTTTCTCAACGGGGCCGTATTAACCCAATCGAGCAAAAAAAAAACCACATTTCTGTAAGAAACGAGAGCAAATCAAACACCGGGTGTTTGACACCAAGCTTGGCCTGAGCTGTGAGCTTGTCTTTCCAGCCGTTGCGACAGATTCTGCACAGGACAAGACGCGGAGGAAAACAGACACGTGGAATTGTATCCCGGCAGGCGAGGAGAAGCCTTTAACACGGGGCCAGCGAAGGGGCGATTCCCGGGGCGCTGAGACTTACGAGCACGAACTTCATGGCCACGAGGCGGAAACCTTTCTGCTCGAACCGCTTGATGATCTTTCCCACCAGCCCCCGCTGGACGCCGTCGGGTTTGATGGCGATGAAGGTGCGCTCGCTGTTGGCCGCCATTGGCGCTGCGGGGCACAGGAACGGGCACGGCTCAGGACCCGGCTCCGCAGCAGCGGGGAGGATGGTGGTGTGGGGGATGGGGGGA
>WBNH01011089.1:171636-296220 GCA_013401255.1 Urocolius indicus
GGGGGGGGGGGTGGCACCTCCCTGCGCTCCGGCGGTGGCGGCTCCGGCGGTGGCTCCCACGCAGGGGGAGGCTCCGGGATGCGGGCAGCGGGCGGTGCGGCTGTCTGAGAGGCCGGGAGACAGAGGGTGACGAGTTCATATGGCGACGGTGTTCCTAGGAGGAAAGGGCAAGAGCGGCTCCGTCTCTGCCCTGTTTCGATTGTTTGGCCTCCCGGAGCCTCGGAGAAGCTCCCCGGTGATGCTCTTTGGGCAGAGTTTGTCTGGTCCTTGAATGTAGCTGATTGGCAGAGCTGTGTCACCCGGCACCTCTGCAAAGCGTGTCTTAACCTGAAGGACTCTTAAATAACACGCCGAGAGCTCTCTGAAGCTCTGGTCTTCCAGTCACTGGGTCCACGGAAGGGAAACACCGATCCTTTTCAGAGCAAACATGGAGCCACGCACTGACAGCTCCATTCTTTCGCTTTCCCTTTGGGTTTTCTCAGTGTCAGGAGTTGGGATTGTCAATGTCACATCCCTTGTAAAAAAAAAAAAATGTTTACCAAATAACGAAGAGAATGCGTTACAAAAAAAACATGCAAACACTTGTCCCGTCTGGGCTGAAATTCTGCAGAGTCGGTAGGTAAAAGCTGCAGTGAGCAACAGGTGGTGCAGACTGTTCCATGACTTCAACTGACTTTGGATGTTACGGCAAAAATGGAGACAAAAATATCTAAGATGTGTTTCTGCATAAATAAAGCTTGTGAGGCATAATTTTCTGCAGGATTGTGAAGCAGTACGATGGAAAGCGGCAGGATGGCTTCCTCCGGCGCGTTGTCTCGCCAAACTCCTGTAGGAAATTGGATTGACAGCATTATCTGTAATAGAACAAGTCATAAGTCTGTTTCCAGACTTTGTGCCCCGTATTTACCTCTGTGGTTGTGCTTGTCTTCCACATTTTCCCAGAATCAGAAAGACAGCCTCACTGAGAGTGAAGACAATATTGAGAACAAAAACTTGAGTTTGAAAGAAATCAGCCCTCTACAAATATTTGCATGTGTTGTGGTTGTGAGTGAGTGCAAAATGTCTGCAAGTAGTTCCAGGGCTTCCTTAGCGTGTTACAAAGTCATGGCCTTTAAATGGTTTACCCCCAACTCTTGGAGCAATAGACAGTTCACCTTCCTTGTCAAACGTGTTGCTCTTTTACAGTGCCTTACAGACATCAATTGGGGAATACTGTGATAAAGACTTGATCAGTAGTTCTGAAACAAGCTGCATGTAAAAGACTTTCTGAGAAAACCTGTTTTTGTTAAGAGAGTAAGAGGAAAGAACTGAACTAATTCATGACGAAATCAGACTTGAAACACAGACGGCATTTGGCAGGCTGAAAAAAGCAGGCCTTGGGCAGCAGAACAGAAACCGTAACAGGATTTGGAAATGGAGTGTTAATTGTGGCGATGTGGCTCTTCAGGAGCTGCACGTACCAATGTTGGTAGTGTACTTCACCATGATCTTCATTTCTTTGTGTCATGATAAATTAACTTGAGGAGACAAGCATTACGTAGTCTTGAAAACTAGCATTCATGCTGCAAGACAGCTTACTGATGCTTTCCAAAGAGCAATTAGACCAAAGACCATATTTTCAGTCGTAAGCTCAAAGGTCATCTTTTTGTGATGTGCTGAGGTCGGTTACGCTGCACACGTGTGACAGGCCATCGTAGATAAGCATGGTCATGATAGGTACGTGTTTTATTCAGACTTGAGTGTTGCAACTGCTTTTTTTTTTAACGTTGAGATAATCTGATAGGTGCAGTAGGGTTGAAATGAAAGGAGGGAAGATGAGTATAGCACTGTTTTTCTTGTATGACAAGTTGCTGGCTTAGTGTGTTTCCATTTCTTGTGGCGGTTGCTTGTGTAATGTGGTAGCAAAATGGAGACTTTTGAGCAATTCCATGTCATCCTTTGTGACTTTCCTGAAGAATTAATGTATTTTCTTTTACTTTCTGCTTATTTTTATTTGCAGTAGTATCTTGATTAATATTAATGGTTTCCTATTTGAATAGGAATCTCCTTACACTATTGTCCTAACTCGCTTCCTTTATTTCTTGTATGATGCTATTTCTTTAGTAACCCTTTTTACAAAGCTTTAGTTGCTGTGAAGTCACTGGTCTGCCTTTTAACGCTGTAGATTTTGTGATAGAGCTAAATAGAGGAACCAGCTACTCTGCTTCCAGTTCTGCATAACTTCCCTCTTAGTGAATGCTGGGCAGCATGCGCTGCCACAAAGAGGTGGGAGAGGAAGAAGAATTTGAGGTTCTGCTATTTCATACACTAATAAATTTTACTTCTGTAGAAATATAAGGCTCCATAGCTGGGAGTGTGCCTAGCAGAAAGTGTTTTCTGTGGACTTGGAAGCAAGATGAAGTCCACTCCTTTAAGCCGTGCCAAGGTGTCTAATACATCTTTTAGCTTTTCTACCCTTGGTGGGATTAAACTGTTCTTGACATCTGATGTTGAGTACATGGCTTCTATTTTTGCAGTAGTGTGAACTTGATGCTCACTTCTTCTTACTGTTCCCAGAGCTAACTTTCTTCCTTAGGGCTGTAGGTTAAGTAAACACTCTGCACTACAAGTTTTGGTATATAAAAACAAAGAACAAAATTGAGATCCATTTTACAGGAAGCTTGCTGAAATAATGTAAAAGTTACTAGCTTTCTATTCCATCTCTTTTTCTCTGCCCCAAGTCCAGCTGAGCTGGCTTTGTGTGTAATTTTCTCTACCTGCTCCAGGAAGAAGATGCCATTGGCTGAAATGCTGGCAGCCTTGCAATAAAAGTTACTGAAGAACATGTGATTGGGTAATAACAACTGCCAAGTAGGTGGAACTCTGACATCAGATACGCTTAGTATTGCACCTGGGGTGTGTGATGGGAAAACAAATGAAAACATAAGGAAACGTGACCTAAATGTCCAGAAAAAAAAATGTTTTATTACTGAGTGATTAAATGGTTACATGCGTGAGAGAGGGCTCCAAATGTGTGTACTAGGCTGTGCCATCGTGTGACCTGAGTTGACGTTTATTGTAATGAATATTGCTATGAACTTAAAGTAGATTTAAAACTGGTTACGTAAAGACTTCTGAATCTTATTTGTGGAGTACTTTTTCATGCTGTTTATTAGAGGTTTTTTAGAACAGGTTAGACAAATGTCTGTCTGAAATGACATAGTTGATATTGTCTGGAGAAAACGGGAAGGATTAAATGGGAGTTGCCAAACATAGTTTATGAAGGTATCACAGGCTTGGATTGCTGCAGTTGGCGCGTGCAGAGGGAGTTGCATGTCCTGTGCTTATGCCTTGTTATATACCCTAATCAAAATTAGGATCTGAATATCAACACTGAACATCAGAGCCTTGAAACAAGATGACCTTCTAAGGAACATTCTAGCTGCATCTTCCTTAATCTGTAGTGTTCAATCTGCTTTAAAGACATGTTGGTATCCTTCAACTTCTTCTTAAAAACAAACAAAAAAACCACCCGAAAAAATCTCACTTCCTACTAGAGTTGTAAGTTATGGCTTTGTGGCATAGGCACAAATGTCCTTAAAATGGAGAAAGGTAAATTTTTGTCTGCTTTGGTATTTCGTGTAACCAGTTGTAACCAGGTTGAAATAAGACAATGTCTAGTATCTATATATTGAGTGGCTAACGTGTTCCTACATACGCTGCTGTATTTGTGTTAAACAGTGCAAATAATGTGCAATATTTCAGTGTATCGTCGGTGTAAATTAAAAAGTCTTTTAATTTGGGTGCTCATCCTGTCTTGGCCACTGTGGGGGTTTGTCTGACTAGTCCTTCCATCGTAGTCATACGGGCTTACTCAGGATGAGATGATCAATGTCTGCCTGTGTTAATATTATCACCGGAAGGAGAGCTGAAACCAAATAGAAACATTCAAAGTCTAAAGTACTTGGTCCATAATTTGATCAGATATAGTTCTCAGCAGTGGGAAAAAAAAACCCTGCCCAGCTCTTAATTCTAACAAAAACTTTGCAGAGTTGCATTTTAAATTCTTAACTTGAACAAAATGAAGGTAAAATAGAGGGAAATAACTAAACCATTTAACTTTAATACAAAGACACTTTTAGTAGTTGCAGTTGAAGAACTCGAGAGGAAATACAGAATGACATCTGTCTTTATTTAGTTCATGAGTAACGACATTGATGGATTTGAACGGCTGTTTGTTCAAAAGTATAATTGTCACTGGCCTTTTGGAAGTTATGAGACACATCTGACTGAGAAATCTTCAGAGAAGCAACTAAACAAAGATGTTTCAGTTTTATAATTCCTCTTTGATGTTTTCCAATGTGTAATTTAACAAACCATGGTGGTCTTTAGCCCCAGTGCCAAATCTGTGTCAAACTTGGAAGCCCATTTTAAAAAGGGACCCTGCTAAGAATAAGCAAGACATGACTTGAATCTTTAATATAAAGGGGCAAAACTCTTACGTAATTTACTACGGAGGAGATGTCAACAAGCTTTGAGTTTTTCAGTATTACATTGACAAATTAACATTTCCAGACTTTATGTTGAGCCAGTAGTAAAGACTCTGCACGTTTATCTTTCAGTGAGGAAACTTAATTTCAAATCTCAGAACCCAAAGCAGTGGGACCTGGGCTGGTGTCAGCTGTTTCTCAATCGTTTCATGATTTAGCTTCAGGCTTAGTCATATGCACACCATGCCTGGTCCTGTGATAGCCTTGGAGAGCTTGTGTGAAAGGAGCTCTTGTTTCAGTTCATAGATTTTGATACTTTTCTACATCTGAAGTAATTTTTAAGCAAAACTTCTGATGACCCTGCTAAACTGAAGCTCTTTCATATGGTTACAGTTTTCTGCTTATGTAAAAGCTATAAAACATATTGACTGAAATGTAGTCGTAACTTGGTAAAAGTTGTGAGCGTTTGAGCCATTTTTTTGTAGCGATACATAAGGAATTACCTACAACATTACTATTTTTACTTCTGTCTCCTCTGTCTCTCAGCTTCCACGTGGTATCCATTTGCAGCTTGCTTTCTGACCCTGTAGCTGTCTTGGATGTTTGAGGGATTTTTTACTGCAGAAGCTTCTGGTGTGCTTTTTTTCCCCCCCCCACCCCCGTGTGATGAGCCTTCTGCGTAACTTGTGTTTGTGGATTTGCCATGGAATAGAGAGTATACCACATGACATAAGACATGTTTGGCTCTTGGAAATATTCTTTGTGATACCAGTACAAACTGAATTTCTTTAAGCTTTTTGTTAAGTCAAAAAAAAAAAAAAAGATACTTTTAAAACTGCTCTAATGGCCACAGAATTGCAGAGTGTTCAGACCCAAAGCTGGTAAACCAAGGAGGCAGAGGATGATGGTCAGCACAGCTGCAGAGTGCCTGCATTTGACAGATTGTAGGAGGTGATTATTAAGAATTTGATGAAGACAGTGAGTGTTTTGTAACGTATCAAATGATAACAGAAATAGAGTGAGAAAGAAAACAGGCATGTGATTTTGGTTGGCACTATTGCTTGGCACGTCGTTGCTGCAGTGTCTATACCTTTGTGGCTCACAGGTAAAGATGTGCTTCACTGATGGTCAGGCAAATCTAAGGATTCCAAGACTCCCTGTATTCACATGCAGTCTTGACAGGAAAGTGTGTGAAGTTAGGATAGAATGAAATAATTTGTCTAAATCCCAAACAGTAGTGCACATTTACTTGATAGTGATTACACAGGGCAACCTAGGTGGGATCCTTGACTGATGGACACGGGTCTGAAAGAGTGACCTTCCTGTTTAAAAGTGGAATGTAGATCTGTTGTTTTGGAAACCTACTTGTACTCTTCCTTGCTGGAAAGGGCTGCTCTGTTGTTTCCCACATGCTGTTTTAAATGAAAGTCTTGTAAAAAACAAATCTAGGCCTGACTGTAAATCTTTCAATTCTCTTTGCAGAAAGAACTTGCCTCTTTTTTTTTTTACTTGTAATTAATTAAATCTAACTCACTTTTTTTTTTGTTTAGAAATTCATCGAGTTTGAAGATTCTCAAGAACAAGAGAAAAAGGATTTACAGACCAGAGTGGAAGCATTAGAATCACAAACTCGACAGCTTGAACTAAAAGCAAAAAACTATGCTGATCAAAGTAAGTGAAATCTATTGCACTCCTTTTGAGTGATATCAGTGCATTTTAGAGTTTGTTCTGTAAAATGATAATACATATGCCAACTATCTGTGCTGATTCTGATGTTTTGACAGATAATTAGATTTAGGTCTTGTGCCAGTTTGATTTCCTTAGAGTTAAGGCAAACAAATTAGTTACAAGCTTGTGACTTGTAATCTGATTCTTCTGCTATCCTGCTTGTTTTGTTTTCCTTTTACACCATGCTGTTTTCATATTTAGCAACCTTCTCAGGAGATATTTAAAACTTGTTCCCTTCTTAGTAATCATAGAATTCAGAGTCATAAAATAAGTTAATTTTCTTCCCATTGAACTGTAGTTAAAAAGCAATCTGATATTCGGGTTTAGAAGCATTACTGGGATGAGAACATCATTGATGCAGGTTCTCATTAGCTTCTTTGTAAATTTTGCTGAATTATTTATTTCTATGAGACACTTGGCTTTTACCAGAAAAAGAGTTAAGGAAGAACACTTTCACTTCTCAAGGTGTTGTGTAATTTACAAAAACTTGTGTCAGTTTTGCAGAAAGATGCCAGTGATTGGTTTTCCTGAAATATTGGAAGTTACGCTGTGAATTTATTGCAGCTTAGCTGTTCTGCTGGACTGCTTCTTACCCAGAGACATTGTCATTGCATGAAACTTGATCAGCAGATTTTCTAGTTGAGTAAAGGGTAGAGGAAAAAAAAATACTCAAACCCATGGGAATCTTCTCATTTCATCTCTTCCACCCTGCAGTCTTAAAATGAAGATAAGACCTAAGGAGAGATTTTTTTTGCTGTGCATTTGTTAAACATGCAATGAAGGTTATGATTTTTGTTTTCATTTATACGTTTTAGCACAGTGTAGAAATAATGATGAAGTTGGATTAATTTGAAAGCTTTGTCAAGCTTCTAAGCTGACTTCCATTGGCCTAAGACTGCCATGTGTATCGGTTAATATACAGCTTTTATTGTTGGGCCATGCAGAAATGTAAAGTAAGGCTGTATCAAGCCTGATAAGGTTGAGATAATATCAGTTTCTAAAAGCAAAGTGCAAGTTATCAGAATAGCCTCTTTTCATGGTTCTTCCTTTATTTCTACTCAACTGCCTTTTTTGCTTATAACACACAAGTTACAACCCTCTTTATCAGCTTAAGATAGAATAATCTTCTTGTAAAGTTTAATTTTCAGTGGTTGTAAGTGACTCTATGGCAGGGTGGAAGTATTAGTGAGCTGGTGTTCAGGTTAACATAGATGGCATGCAGAGCTGAATCTTTCTGAAATCTGAATGGTTTGGAAAGCTGCTGGCAGATCTTAGGGATGTGTATTTCTTCAGGTTCATTGCTGTTAAAATATTTTCAGATTCTGTACAGCGAGTAAGGGAGAAATACTTCAGTCTTTTCTAGTGAAAACAATGATGATTGGTTTCCAGGAGTGTATCTTTAGAGATCAAGTCAAACTAAAATGGATAATCGTAAAGGATATTGGAGAGACTTGCATCACAAATGCTGTGGTTTTTGTGAATGGTCATGTGTGTTCAAAATCAACGGAAGAGGGGAAAAGAAAAATATTGGAACAAGGGTTGAGCAGTCTGTTTTGGGAACAAAAGGACACTGCCTGTGCTCAAAGCCCACAGCTCAAACAACTTGTTAATGGGAGTCACTGTACTCTGACAACAGAATTACAGCATCAAGATTGCATCATGTCCTATACACCATTACTTTTTCTGTCAGTACAAGAAAAAGTGCAAAGCATATGCAGAGTTTATAAATAATAATAATAATAATAATGAAAGTATTTGCCTGAGAAACTCAGTTGTTCCAGTAGAACCACTGAGTGTTGGCTAGAACTACTCTTTTTTTTTTTGTTAAGTGAGAACTAGTGTTCCTGAAAACAGTTATTGTGGCAACTTGAAGTTGTGGTGTTACAGTATTGACTTTTCAACAGTCCTAAAATATTTTTATTGGAGAGATACCTTTTGTGATGGCAAACAAGCAGCTTTGGAGAAACAACAGAGCTGTGTTGAACGTTGGGTTTTGTTTATGATTGGGGTTGATATCTTGTCTGGGACAACATGAAAGATGAAGATTTGACATGCTGATGACGCAGAGCAAGATCAAAGAGGACGTAAGCACAACTGTTGAACACCTAATGAATATTATGCAAGTGAACTGGTTTTTGTGCTCCAGATTTCTAGGATGTGAAAACCATATTAGTGTACATGTTCTTCAAGTAGTCTAACTGCACTGCATTACCTTGTTTTCCGTTCTATAGGAAAGGCAATTTGTATGTCCTATGGTACCAAAGATAACAGTGTGTCACTGGAATTTACTGGATGCAGTACAAATCTTCCAACTATATTTCTTTTTCTCTTCTACTTCCTCTACTACTTCCTGAGCATTTAAATTACTCTGTGTTATTGCCAACTTGTTACCACATCAACACTTGCAAATAAAACCTGGCTTCACCTTTTTGTGTCTGAGTACATAGTGTGAGATCACAGCATCAGTTTATGACGTGATTAATAGTTTAGAAAACAGATAAGGCATGTGGTCCCATGTAGTGCTTCAAGACTTTGCTTCTTGTAGACAGCTTTCTGTGCTGTATGCATTTTTCTTCAATTAAGCAAAGCCTGTGAGAACGGGTTTTGTCTGTTAAAAAGTTTTGACTTGTTCTCTTTACATCATGTTTACACCAAAGACTTTGTGTAGGCTAGTTATCCCTGGGAGAAGGCACCTCTTAAGTTGCATGGTAGGGTTCAGCATGATTGTATGTGCTTAAACATGCATGCCAGTTAAAATTGCTCAAGAAGCCATAGCTTTGTTGTGACTTGAAATATAAGTGCTTGTTGTTGCAGTCGTAGTGAACATCACACTAAAGAATAAGAAATACTTCTTTGCACTTAAATTTATCATGTGAGATTACATTCACAGCCACCTAGGTTGGAATAAATTTGCTCTTTGAAATTTAAGTGAAAAAAGAAGCCTGATTGGTGTCAACCAGCTATGGAGTTCCTGTGATTCACTGACATTTTCTCACTGTGTTAGAAATTTAAACAGTTGCTGTCAGCTGCCTCCTGGTGAACTACCGTATTCTGCTCTTTCATAGGAGGAAATGAGAAGAGGGAGAGATGACAGTGTGATGTGGTGGCACTGCTGGGAGGGTTTTGAGCCACGGTAGAAGGTGCAATCCTGAATGACGGAGGCAGATGCCCATTGAGTTACCACTCTTAAATGATATATAGCCTTCGATCCTGGTATTTGGTGGGTTGTGGTGGTTGCTTAAGTCAAGCTGATGGCCAAAAAATGATGCAACATGTGACATCCTGTGGTATTTTGGTAAAATTTACAGCTGCCTAAAGGACATCAGAGGTGTGTTTGTGACTTCTATTATTTGAGTGCAGGAACGTGGTACAGTGTTGTGGCCCTTTGGTCTGTGATCCATCTACTCGTCTCATTTTGTCCTGCTGTTCTTCTCTGTAGCTTCCTGCAGTTTGCCTCTGCTCTTACGTTAGTGCACACTGGCACAAGGCAGTGCCCCTGCTCTGAGGGACCTTTGGCTTGTGGAAATTAAAGCAAGAAGTATCACCAAGTTCTTGGGAGTTTTGTGTAGGGTTTATGTTGGTAAAGGCAGAGTTTCTAGAAGTTATTGCTTGTCAGTCTTTAGCAAACTTTACTGAATGAGAGCAAATGTCATCATAAAACCAAAATAAGGACTACTTTCATGGATTTTTTTTTGTTTTCTCAACAGTAGAGAACACCTCTGAATATTGTGGAGGTGCACCAAGCATGGGAATGCCATGTTCTTTAAAAATAGCACTTGCATTTTAATTCTTCTTCCTTTCTCCTTAAATGATGTGTCTGAGGCAGATCACCAGTCTTTGATATAATCTTAAACGTATCTTAGAAGAGCTAGAATATATGTGACTTTGACATTATTTCAAGTCTTTGCTGTGATGAGTCCCCTAGCCCTGCTTATAATTAGTTTGCAGTGTTAGAGTGTTTCAAACATCAACCTAGGAACTGAGAGCTGTTAAAAACTTGTAATGGTAATACACAGATCACTTGTCCAGCAGCGCTTCACAGGGACATGTGATACTGCTTTGGGTACTACTCGGTCTCCAGTTACCAGAAGGGATAAGTACCTTCCAGTGCTCACATGGTGTGCCTCTGTGAATTCTGTGGGGGCTCCACAGGTTTAATTTATGTCCCTTCCTTGCCTCCTTTTTGGGAATATTGATTCTTTTCATATATTATAGGTTGTAAGTTAATTTTCTTTTTTTTTTTTTGAGTAGAAGATGATTGTAGTGTATTTGAACTCACTACAATAATGGAACAGGTTTGAAGTACGCTTTCAGAAGGAATCCCTTTCAGAGCAACTTATTTACGTGAGAATCTGAAACACGACGTCTACATGGTTGCATTGCTGTCCGATGGAGGTGGTAGGCTGGGGGAGTTGAAAGATTTTCTTCCTTTTGTGGATCTCCCTAGTGCTAAAGTATGACTGAGGTAACATACTGCATTTGACAGGACAACACAAGCACAGATGTGTTTCCATACTTCAGTTTGTCAAACATTAGCTTTGTAATTTATGAGGAAGTTAAATGTTTTTATCCAAATATAATCTATGTTACTTCCACCACCCTCTACCCAACAACAAAAACAAACCAAGAAATAACTCTGGGTCTTCATAGTTGCAAATGTTGTGACGCAACTGCTGGGATGATTGTATTTCTGATGTCAGGTGACACTGTGTAGCAATTGCTGTGACTTACTCTGGGTTTTATTTGGGATATGAGGCAAATGTTTTGGAAGCTGACCTAAAAACATGTAGATTTTATTTCCTTGGGAGCTGAACAGAACTATTGCTTTCATTGGCTTCAAGAGAAAATGCAAGACCAGGTTCTGCTGTGAATCTTCTGCGAATGTTATTTGGTATTTTCATCAGAGCTCTCCAGATACCACCATTACATTAATGTAAGCCCAGGTAGACAACTTGATATATAATCTGAAGACATCCAATACACTGAGATAAACCTGCACAGAGCTGTTGCAGCAGTTCAATTCAGACCTGTCTAGTTAATAGGGAGGCTCTAATATGAACTTTCAGCTGTGAAGCTTAGCGTTGAGTTGAGGTTTGACTTGTGTATGCGTGTACATGATGATGTGAATGACCAAACTGGTATGAAATACCTAGAAATAGCATTACTGACAGATGTATGGCTCAACTATAGTGTTTGTTCTAAGGAATACAAAAAAGCTTTTCAACAGATTCTTGAAAAGCTGAAAACTGATTTGTTTTTCACTGTGGGTATGGATTGTTCTTACATATTGTTCAAAGAGTGTTTGAAATCAGATTAGTTCTGCTATTCTCAAAGAAGGGGCAATACAGCTTGACTTCTCGTGTTTCTTGATTAACAAATTTGGAGCTTACTGCTTGCCACTTTTTTCTCTTTATCATCTACCAGGGTTTGTTTACAAGGCAGATTTTCCCTCTGCCCTTCACTACATCTCAAGTATCATTTACTAAACTTGAAGAATTTTCCCTTAAGGAGAAGTGTGAGCATCCAGTTGTACCAGAAAGAAAGTCTTTGTTTTGGAATAAAGCATTTCTCTGTTGCTTTTCTGGCTGCCTTATGTTGTGAAGTTACCGGCGTGCCTGCTGTTGCTGTGCTGTGTTTTGGGAATCAGTATTCCACTAGATGGAGCAGAGGGTACAGTTACTCAGGAGATTGCACCGAATCACGCTACAAGACTGGAGGTTAAAATAAAATGGAGTAGAAAATTAGAGCAGTGATTGGCCTGCTTTAAACTTGACTATTAATGTACCTGAACAAAAGTGGTGAAAGGAGGGTGAAATCTGCTGGCATATAATTAACTGCTTGTGTAGTTTTTTTTTTAAAATTAAGAGTATTGTGCTAGTGGTTTAGGTGCTGGAGCTTGATTGTTATAATAGTTCTATTGCTGTAAATGTTGCAATAATGAGGAAAATGGCTTTAAATGTCTTTTAGAGTCTTACATTCCTGAGTTATCTGGCTTTAAAAAGAGATCTAGTCTGCTGTAGCTTCATGTTGGATTTTCTCAGAAACTTCCTTCAGTAGCCACATGTATAAATAAAGCATCCTACAGTCAATCAATCCCAACTTTTCTCAGTGAAACACTGTTTTGGACAGAGACTAGGTGAGAAGTTGTTACTGGGTCTGAATATTTTGTTGTGGGTTTTTTAATGTGATTTTGAGTAGAAGTTCATTCATATATTTCCTTGTTCATTTGGATTTCAACCATTGTGAGGGGATATTTGGCATATGGTTGTCTTTGTATTAAATTCTTATAGCAGGATGTTTAAGGAGATTTTTTTGATGTTTTATGTCAGGTTTTTGGTGATAAATTACAGTGATTTTTTGAGTCTGAGACATAGTGGATACTTGAACAGTCCAGAAGCATCAGAGATAAGACTATGCAGCTGTGTGTGTAGATGTTTGCTATCACCAGAGCATTCTTGACAGTTAAATTATTATTATTCCAACTGCCCTGCTTTTTAAACTGAGAACTAAACATATAGTTCACAGTGGTAAGAGCTACCGGAAGATGTTGATCTTGCCAAGGAGTCAAATTTATCACTCATTTTACAAATCAGTTTTCTGTACTGCTTGTTTCCAGGTCTTAGCACTTTGAGTTCAAGTACTTGTTTGATAGATTTGGTCCCTGTTTCAATCCATGGTTGATGTGTGTCCTCTTAAGTAATTATTTCATAGGTCTTAAGGTCCTACTGGATCATGGAATTGCTTATATTTGATCCATGTCTTAACTTTGGTATGGGACCTGCTTCTAGGAATGGAGCTGGATGAAAGCTGTCCAAGTAGAGACTTCAGATAGTCTTGGTGCTAGGAAAGGCTCCTTAACGAGCTGGTTTTCTGTCCTGCCTGGTGTAGCAGGAACTTGTCTTTCCTCTTGACGGCATTGTGCTGGTTGGATTTGGCGTTCTAGCAGGTCTGTTTCTCTTTCTCCTCCTCAGGCTTATCAGCAGTTTGAGGCAGAGGACAACATACAGATGGAGGGTGTTCCAAACTTGGTAAAAGCCATCAGACTTGGGAGGTAAGCTCTGATTTTTGAACAGGCAGGATGGGCAGCTTTGCTGCCGGATTCTTCGTAACGCTGTCAGGATGGAGGCTTCTCTCTAGTTTGGTGTAATGTTTAACCTCCTATTTTTAGGCTTGATTGGTTTGATTTGAGAGAACTTTGATTCGAATTGGTACTTTGGGTCATTGAATGAGTTAGAATATAGTGCTGGCAAAGGTTGCAGGTGGACATTGGGCATGAGTTGGTGGTGTTGTTCCAGGATGATCCTTTCTCATAAGTCTAAAGATAATATTACATTTTATGCTCATACTTGTGATCTTGAGAGACCTTTAAACTTCGTTCATGTAGACTTGGAACTATGGGCAGTGAAACCTTTTAGATGTGTGTTATATTTTGCATATGTAATAACTCGCACATAGGGATCTTGCCACGTAACATCTTATACGATTTAACAAGAATATAATGGCTTTATGAAGATGTCTATCAACAGAGGCAACGGGTATTTTGCTTTTAGGATATATATCATCAAACTGATTTTTATCATCTAACCATTAAGAATTTGACACCTTAGAGGCAAAAAGTCTCAGACTGCAAATATCAGAGGAGCTTTTTGTATTGTTAAGAGTCAAATTGATGAGAACCATGTCTGGTTGCCACATTTTGGACTCTGTGACAGGCAATGCCAGTACCCTGCTCCGTTCTTATTAGAGGATGTTATCAGATGTCCACTCTTGTGTGCTGGTGGAGGGAAATGGAGCTGATGACTATTTAGTTTTCAATGTACTTCCATATGTCATCAGAAGGTGGTTTTTTTTCTGTCTCCTATGTCATTGCTGTTAGTTTCCTGCTAGTCGTGACGAGAATATACCTTTAAAAGTGATTTAAGAATCTCCAAGTCTTTTAGGCCAGAATGTGATATCTTCATCAAAATCCTTCTGGCTGCTTGTCACTAGGTTCAGGTGACTTCTGTGTTCAAGTCCATGGTGATTTCTGATCCTTGGGGAATAGCTGATCTCTTCCACGATGTTTAATTGGAAAGCACATTCTGTTGGTTGTTTTGCCAAGAGCTTGTGTTCAATAGGAGCCGTGTTTTGATTCCAATTGATATTCAGTGTCATGTATCATTCTGCTGGTATTGGAAAAGCTATTTTTGAGGACTGTTAATGAGTTGTATAAAGGTATGCAACCTTGGTGCACATCGACTTACGGCTGAAACTTCCAGCTGTAGATTGTAATATGTTACACGGCTGGAAGTGACTTGCAGAAATGCAAAATATCAATTTCGTCATCTTTTAGAACCTTCATTTTTTTTTTTAACCTTTATATGTAACAAAACCAGATATCACATGTAATAGAGATACCCTCCTGGACAACGCAGTACCCATATTTAGTATGTTTATCTTCTATGACTTGATTTAAGGAAGTACTTAAAATTGAGCTGTAGAAGGAGAAAATGGTGTGCTTCATTATGGAACCTCAACTGTTGTGAAAGTTGTTACATCCATAACAGTGCAGAAAATGCTTTAGTGGATTTCATAAAAGTGGGTTATGGACAACTGTGAAGAAAGAAGGATGTAACACCTAGTGAGGCATTTACTTTCATTAAATGTGCTATGTCAACTATTTCTCCCAGGCTCCACCACATAAAATTCATCTCCAGGAGTCATTGTGGCTGCTGTGTCTAGACAAGAGTGTACTGAAAAATGTTGAGGTGCATCGCTGTGGGTTCTTTGCAGGTTCCTGGTGAGGTTACACTGAGCTGTAACTTCACCATCCAGCGTGAAGCAACGTATTTCACAGGGAGGGCATGTGGGGTTGTTGCAGGGCTACTGCCTCTCCCTGACTGCTTGGACACTGTTTCTAGGAGAGGAAAGGAGTTTCACAAAATAGGAAGCCATGCAGTTTGCACTTTCTGATTTCCAGGCCATCTGCTGGTCTGCATGGCAGAAAGGTTACCAGGGCCTTGGTCTGTGGGGAAGGGAGAGATGCTGGAAACTGTAATAGAGAGCCCAGAGAGGGTGGATTCACAAATGAGCACGGCCGTCGGTTGATGAGATGTGGGCAGCTACAGCTGCAGAGCTCTGCCCTGTAGTTGCCAACTGGTTACTGCCAGGCTGTCTCTGATGGTCAACTCTTGTAAAATCTTAATTACTGCTGACTAGAATACTGGTCAGTCAAATGAAGCGGATACAATCTGGTTTGTCATGTCCATCTTTGTAACTATAAATTCAGACACTTGCTTCTGTAGGCACTTAACCACGAGCTTCTATCTAATCTCCCTTTTAAATGTGTGAGGAGGCTTAAAACATCTTTGGCCTAAATAAAAATAATAATCTAAATTTTTCATTAGACGCTATTTTTGTCCTGCATTACCTCTCAGAAATACATATTTATGTATGTATTGTGCTGTAAAATATATTCTTTCATGTTGTACTATCACCAATTGTACATCACTGAATGCTTTTTGACCAAAGGAACTCCTGTTCAGTCTGGTAACAGTGCAGAAATTGAAGTGTTCAATCTTGCATTAGTATAAATAAAACACTTTATGTTACACTTTCTGGTCAGATGTTTATAGGTGCAGTGCAAAAGGTTGTATCAAGGAACTTAATGTTCTTACAAAAGCAAGATTAGGAGCTAAGAATGTTTGCGCAGAATGGAGTGAGCAGGCAATTCTGTATTTTGCTTCCAACATTTTAATCTGGCAAAAACTTTTTTATTGAAACATACTTACAATAACATACTATGCCAAAATAAATGGTGTATTGAGAGTTAATGTTCACAAGACCCAGTTGGCAATGTCAGATCATGCAAATAGCTGGGAAAATGCTGGCATTTATCTTCCAATAACTATAAATTTGCCCAGGGGTATTTAAACATGGCAAGTGGAGTAAGAGAAGCTCAGTTACAGAACTTGAAACACATGCTTGTATCACATAATTATCAAGCTCAAAAACAGTTAAAATGTGGAATTCAGATCTGAGCAGCAGAAGTTTTCAATTTCAGTGGAGAAAATAAGTTGTCTGAAGAAAGTCCTGTGTTCTTCTAGATTTTCTGCAGATTAATTGCACAGGGATATCACAGTTTGTTCCAGCTCCTCTCCTCTTAAAATGAGCTTATTGTCTAGAGTTCTGCTAAATCTTCTAGACGTATTTTTAATTCTTGGATTACCTACAACAGCATTCAAATGTTTTCTGTACCTGAATCTATTGCCATAATACTTAGTGGGATATGAGCCAATGCCAGCAGAAGTTTTAATTTCTGTACCACAACATATGACTTGAAGCTGTTTTGAAAAATACTTTGTTTATATTTGTCCTAGTTTAACACGTCTGGAGATGATGTGTGGTTGTGTTCTCAGAAACGGATGTAAAGCCTTCACTGGAGCTCACAGCTCTCATCTGCGACTGAGTTCTAGCTGTGTAATGGGGCTTCTGCCTCTTCCAGCATTTCTCCATGTGCATGTGTGAAACGATCTGGATTGTTGTGAGCAGTCCTTGAACATTAAAATCCCCTCCCAACCAGCGAGGGAAAACAGTACTTGGGCTTTTACAAGGACTGCAAAGCGTAAGATGGTACTGCTGTTAAGTACTTAGGAAGCTCAAGAGATGAGAGTTTAAAAAACACAAAACCCAACATACTTTTTATCTTGCCCTTTGCTGTTCACTAATAAGAATACTCTTATCTCTGATCTGGTTGCCTAGTTCTAGGCAAGTCTGTCTCATTTACTAGGACTCGAAATTTAATTCTTAATATTTTTTTTTTCTTTCAGTTAGCAGACTTGAGGAGAGGGAGGCAGAACTCAAGAAAGAATACAATGCACTTCATTCCAGACATACAGAGGTAGGTAATGCTATAATGAATTCAGGGTATCTGTAGAAATGTAGATCTGTGGAAAACTTTGTTGTGAGCAATTGAGAAAATTGTTGGACGTTTTGATACATTCACTGATAGCTGAGTATTTGTATTGCCTGTGTTGTAACCAGGCTTCATTTGACTATGTAGTTTCTCTCATTAAATCTAAGTGTCTCTTTTTCCACGTTAGTTTGAATATGTTTGTCAATTTTATAGCTTTGTCAGGTATTGAAAAGTTTTGCAACCCAAAAGTTTACTTTTTCATGTTTCAAAGACAAATCATCAAAGCATGCTAACAAACTTCTGTGAAATAGAATGAAGGACACATTTTTAAAGTTGATTCTAAATAGTTAAAAGACATCCAATGCTTCAATTTTTCAGTTGCAAACAGTCCTTCCGTGTAGGAATGCTTACTGCCTAGGTAACATTATTTTAGTTAGGAAATCACTACGTTCTGTGGATAATTCTGATTAATTTGAAGACATGGTATTGAGCACAATACTTACTCTCATTGCTTTGCCTTTGAAAGGTCAGATAGCTGGTTTTAGACCACCACCAGCTAAGAGGGAAATGCTGTGGTGACTGTTCCTAGTTCAAAAGACCACATGTGGGAAAGCAAATACAAATGTCAGATTTGGTTACTTTTGATACTTCCTTAGCAGTCTGAAGATGAATATCTTATACTGACAAAAACTGGAAGTAGCTTGGATCTACAACCAGCGTGTAGTACTTGAGTATCGCATGACAAGACTTCTATGGCTCTTAAATAAAAATATTCATGTAATTGCTGAGATATTAATGTATTTGAGATCATTCTTGTTACTAAATAATTGTTTTAGAAGGCTGTATCTGTTAAACTGGAAATTTAAGTGATAGGAGATGGGGCAAAGCTTAATGCTTTAGAATGGAAAGTGCTTTGGAGTACTGTATGCTTGCATAGTTTAGCTTTATTTTAGTTAGAGGCTATAGGTACTATCACAATAGAAATGACACCGTTTTCTATTGAATCCTGTTTTGCAGAGTTCAAGATAGCTAAATATGTTGAGCACCATTAATTCGATGAAATGAAATGCTAATGACATGTTCTGAATATCTTTTCATGTAGGTTTTGCTCCAAAATGGACAACAGCCTCTGCTGGTTTGATTCCAATTTATTTAAATGCTTTTACACCTTACATTTACTTTCTTTGGTGTAGGGAAAGGTGTTTTCTTGGGCTTTATTATTACTGAGGTGACTATGTCCTTTCTTCATAAAGAACTAAGTTGTTTGCAACATGGTATATTCATACTTCTGTGCTCCTAGAGTCAGGTCTCAAGTTTTCTGTGCTCCTTCCTTTCAGCATGTTTACTTCCTTCTTTCTTTTTATCTAGTCTCAGCATTTCTATTTTTTCTTTTGTTAATGTTTTACCTCTCTCTTTGTTTGACCAAATCCAATAACACAAAATACTTAGGAAAATAAGAATGATGGAAGAAAAACTCATATTACATAGCTTCTAAAACCAAACACTTATAAGTTAGGCTATTTCTGCTTTTGTCTACACAATCTCTGTCTTTAGGTGGCAAGTAGGCATAGGTACACAAAATTCTCAGTCCATCAGCTGGTTAGGACATGGGGAGTTGATGGGATAATGGGTCTGGGAGCTGCTGAAGCTGAGATCTGGGCTGGGAACTAAAGACAAGGAACCAGCAGAGTGGTTGTTTGTAAAAGGTTGGGAGCCTTTTTAACACCTGTGTGACTAACTTCAGGATGTTAACTAGATACTTATCTTCATTTGCAAAGACATTCTTGAGTACAATTAGACTACTGTGAATCTTACAAAGTAGGAATTTCCTGGTGTGCCTAGCTTTAGTCATAGGCTGTTTCAGAAGGTCAGCATTTTATGCTGATATGTGGTGTGTGTTTAAGACCCAGGGACTGGAAATAATAGTGCCTGTCTTCTCCCATCCTCTTGAATTTCCTATTTACCTTTCTTTACATCTGTGTAGTTAAGTCTTTCAGTGGAAGATATTTTGGCAAATGCTTACCTTTGGTAAGCATTCAGTTATCAAGTTGATTTGCTTAAGTATTTCTATCACCACACTTGTTTTTGAAACCTTTCTCTTTTTTTTTTCTAGGAAGGGATGTTTTTTTCCTTCGAATCAGCTTCACCATTGTCTTTGCAAGTGATACATCTTTGGTAGTAACTGAAACAGCAGTTGTTTTTGTTCCAGTTGACCAAATAATGAGCAGAGCATTAGAAAGATATTGACTTTTTTTTATTTTTAAGCTCCAACATGTTGGCAGTGATTACTTTGACAGATGCCACATAAAAATGTGACTAGACTGTGTTTTCTGTTCTTCATCTCTAGCAGTTTTCCACTGTTCTGTCTTGGATATGTGCTTCCCTTCATTCCTCACTTTGTTCTTTAATTCACAGCTTAGTGTTTCAGGCATGGATGTCTTTCTTTTCTGACTCTTTCCTTCACTGAGGCTCCGTAACCACGTCCTTATTCAGCACTAACCCTCCCTGCTTGTGACTACCTATTTTGCTGGAGAACACTTGCCCAGCAAGCTCACTATCTAGGCAGCTCATGGGAATTTCACCTAAACAATTTCAGTTCAAACGGACCAAGACCTACCGAAACTGATTAAGCGATGGGAAGTTACACCAGTGATGTGACCCAGAGAACTGAGTCCCTCACCTGCAGTGTGACTGGGAGTGTTCCTTGGAGCTCAGCCTGCCAGAGACAGGGCTCTGCATTGCAGCTTCAGGGCACCAGCCTGCCCTAGCAACAAGGTGTCTTTGCAGCTGCACAGACAGCAGGGCTACCTTGACTTGTTAAAGCTCTGGGAAGAGGCTTTAGCCTTCTTCACCCTTCTATTTAATTAGCCTCTGTCTTTCTTGCTGCTCTCCATGGAGTGGGAGATGAGCTAATAGGTTTGAGTGGAATATATCCCCTTAAGCTTCCTGCCCTGGTAAGTCTGGGCTTGAGCTAACTGGCTTGGTTTTAAATGGATTACGGTATAACCTGAGCAGTTGAGTTGGCAGATTGGAAGGTGGAGTGTATCTGGGCATGTGTACATAGTGAAGAGGATAAATTATTTGGTTAGAACAGAATGTATGAAAGCAGCCTGAAGATGTTCTTATATCTGTGTTGTGATCCTCTGCTTACAGTAACATGCTCTGGTCCCTTGTCTTTCCTCTTCTTGCAGCATGTTTTTTATCTTGCACTTATCTTTCTATATTCTAATGTTCAGAACAGATGAGTAATAAAGCAGTATGCTGGAGTTCCTGAATTTGAACTTCTGGACTCTTAACTGCACAAAGTCTCATTCCATCTTTATCTGGCTGTGAAGGACCAGATACAGGCAGTAGTCATCCAGCAACATTGGTGTTATGCAGGAAAACTTGAGTGGTTGGCAGTGGCCCAATCAAAAAAATCCTTGGACCTTTGCTCTGTAGACTTTAAAAAGGCATTTTGTTACTTAACTATAGCTTTTTTTTTCTCAAATACTGTTCTGTTTAATGGAAAATTGGCTTGCTGTATTGCCTGTATAAAAGCAGACCTGTCTTCTGTATGTACCTGTTGGTGTGCTTTTGCCTTTGCTGCAGAGATGATGTGCTGCTGGTGACTGAGAGTAAACCCCCTGAGGAGGCCCTAAAGGGTCTTGCTGTTTTCTTCTGCATAGTTAACGCTTTGTAACTGTGGCATTGGCTTTTTAAACACTTGGCTGAAGGCTATTATATGTTTTTACTCAATTGGGAAACTGAGGCAAAGCAATACTTCAGCATCTGCTTGAGAGTTGACTAACAATGGTGACACGTCTGCACAGATCTCCAAAAGAAAACTTTGTTTGGGTTTTTTTTTTTTAAGGAAGTGATTGTTTTTATCCTTTGGCAAACACAAGACTAAGATGGTTCAATATCTCTTTCTCTGGCACACAGAATATGGGCTTAGTTTAATGAAGCATAATCGGGCCATGGAAGTTTCTCAGTGTTTTGCACTGATATAATGTGACAGAACAGTGAGCCTGTCTCTGGCATTGGGAGTGTACTTTGTCAGGTTCATTTGGATAAACACATTCCCAGCAAGTCCCTGTACAAGGGAACAGGAAGAGAAGGCTGGATGGAGAAGCCTAGTTAAAACTGTGGGTAACAGTCTGGTTTTGAGATTAAACTTTAGACACCTGTTCAAACAAATAGTTTTTCTCAAGCCTGTGCTAAGCATTAACAGCTTGTTAAATCTGGGCTTTATGCATTATTTCCACATACTACTGTATCTTCATCGATATCATCTTCGATGTGAATAAAGATGCATCGAGCTCACCTGTGGGAATGATGCTTTTACTTATGTGGTAAGCTCACCACAAATCTTTAACAGTAAAAGGTAGTTACAGGGAGGTATGTTTAGGACTTCTGTACTGAATCAAGGAGATTCTAGAAATGTCTATTACCTTAATACATCTAGATGATGTAGGACACAGAAAGATCTATATATATATATATACAGTTGGTTGCACGTTCCCAAAGGGAGGAGCTGCTTGTGCCAGGCCTGACTGGATCTGCAGGACAAACAGCAAGGGCTGTAGCACTGAGCCTGCTCTGACAGTGAAAGAATTACTAAAACCTATCCTGGGGGAGTTCAAGCATGGACATAAAAAGGAAGGAGTGAAAGAGACAGGGATGTGTAGCAGAAAGGCTCTGAACCTGGTTAAGGAAAAGGTGCAGACAACAGTAACCACAAGCTGATACATAGACATTTGTTTGTGACACTATCAGGCTTGCACACATTGGGAGTGGTTGTATTTGTACTGGGAGGAACAGAAACTAATGACAGGATGTCTTTCACTGAATGTTGAAGTTTAGCATGTAAAAGAAACATGTAACACTTTTCTATAGGTGTAGAACTTGTCAGGTGCCATGTGAGAGAAGCAATCTGAGTATTTTTTGACTTGGAAAGACATTGCATGATTGTCACTTGCATTCAGAGGGAATGACTTTCATGTTTGTGCTGTGATGTCTTCAAAAGCTCCTTGTAGTCAGTTGGTACATGCTGTGCCCTAAAATGAGCTAACACATGAGGTGTGAAATGTTGTTAACTCAATAAGGTAATTCTTCCAAGTTCTGAGTTTATCTTTAATCCCTTCAGCTAATGGTAATTAAGCAATGTATTAATGTATTTAACTACAGCAGTGCTGAAGAGGTCAGTGTTTATGATGTCTTCCTTGGAACAAGTGGTCATATTCAAAGTACTGTTGGACTTCAGGGGCAGCAAGATGAGCTGTCAGTAGTAAAAGGTTATGGATTGTTAGATATTGACCACAAGTTTTATTGAAGCGAAGGGTAGTAGATGTAGTCCTTTATTTATCTTCTATCTTTTAGTGAAGCTTTGGTAAGAATTGTGATGAGTAGAGAGCAAGTAATGCCATTTAAGTCTGGTTTGGAATTGTCAGTAATGTTAAAACATTTTTCTTTGGATAGCTGAGTAATCTCAATGTAGGAAAGATTTTGATGATACTTTGAGCACGGAGAATTCTAGTGCATTAATTCATTAGACTTCTTTTGCATGAGAATGACACTTCAAGGATACACCGAGACTTGGAGTAATTTAGATTGAAAAGATCTGTGGAGGTCATCTAGTTCCAATCCCACTGGCTTTGGAGGGATTTAATTGCAGATGAGCAGTTACAGTGAGCTAACTCTCCAGTAAGCTACACTATTTAATTTATCATTTCAGCTATTTGATTTACTGTTTTCTAGCAGTTGAGGGTCCCTGCACGATGTCTTGTAACTCTATAGCAGCAGCTATGTGTGTTCTCCTTGTCCCACAGGCAGGGAGGGCGGTTGAGGAACTGCTCCCTGTGAGCAATACTCCAGCATCATCAGCTTTTATCCTTGGGACTGGGTCTGAGGCAATGTGTGAACTTTTCATAGTGTTACTACTGTGTTTTTGATTTTTGGGACACAGACATGCATAGTCTGGATCTGTGGAGAAATTGCCATGCTACACTGCACATGATGCATAAATGGGTTTTGTTTCTGTTTTTCTGCAGCTTATGTGACCGTTTTTCGTCTGCAGAACAATACTAAACAACATAGTCTTTTAAACTGACCTCCCCTCTAGCTTCTGTACGTGGGTAATAAATATGATGAGACATCTCAGTAAACAAAAGGCTAGACTGAGAGAAGGGAAGAAAGTAGGTTAACCATGTACTTTGCAAAACATGGCAGTTGTGTAGGTTTTACTGCCCCTACTAACTTTTTTTTTTTCCCCTGGAAAGACATTGGTTACTCAGCTTCTGTTCACTAGCTAAAAAGCACCACAGATAATTCTGTGTAAGTTTTTGCTTTGAGAAACCAATTGATGTGCTGCAAACCGAAGTGTTTGCAAGTAGGGCAGCTTCTATTCAGTGATACCCACCCCCTCCCATGAGGAGGGAATGCATTAACAGGATTCAGAATGGTTTAGTGTGCATCTCAAAGTTATGGATGGGCTTTGTCCTGTGGAATTTATAAATGAATTTGTATTATAATATGTCTGTGTAAAGTATGTGCAGGAACCATTGCAACAACTAGTTTTGGTTGCTCAGTGGAAAGAAAACCCAAGAAATATGGACAGTTGAAGGTGGAGCTTTCAGTTCTTTTGGTGGCTTCTGTGTGTGAGCAAGCATTAAAAACATTCAGAAAGCAAATGAGATGGTTCTAGTAAAGCACTGCATTTTGTTGGAGGATAAATTTTGTAAGCTTTTGACAGCAGTTGAAGTGTATTATATAACATTTCTCTAAAAATAGCAAGTATGGGGTTTTTTTCTGGTCTGAATTATATTAATTAGTTCAGGTGAATGCTGGGAAAGCCAGTTTTTACCATACAGATTACTGATTTATAGACTATCCATCAATCAGGATATGTTAAGCCAGAGAGCACTCTATCAGAAATGTCTCAGACTAATATTATATGTTCGTGTATAGCTAATGCTGACAAGCAGTGTTTATGGAGGGACTGATAGGAACTGAAGTGGTATCCAAAGGTCAAGTTTGCTGGCCTTGGGCACATCAGTCCTGACTTGAAAGTAACACACAGATGTAGGTTTCCAGATCCTGTACAGGTTGTACAAATGCCTGTTAATAACACTGTTCTAAAAGTGTGTATATGCTCCTTCTAGAATGACAGAATAAATTACAGTTTTACAGAATAGGTGTTCTTTTTTCTAGAGGAAGCCTTTGAGATGTGACCTGAATATGTCTCAAGGAAAAAGTATGCTAAATTCTTCTGCAGCACACCTATGATTTCTTTCTGTCATTTTTTTTTTTCATGTCCTGAATGCCCTTTTCATCTGTGAACGTGAGTGCAGAGATGCTAAAAATACCAAGTGTCACGTGGGCTTCTCTTGAGGCTTTCCCACTGTTCATTTCACAAATGTATGTCCAAGTGAGCCTTTTGGAGTCATGAAGCGATACCTGTCACTTCTCTTCATGTGTGTCCTGGATCAGTTACATGCTGAATAGCATCATCCGTTGGTTAATTGGAATCGGGGTTCATTAAGTCATGACAGCAGAATTCAGTGGGTTGGCTTGTGTCTGTCTCTCTTAAAAGGAAGACAGAAAGCAAGCAAAGCTGCTCATGAGTGCTAAAAATTCACGGGCACTCAGTCCTATTTATGAAATGTCAGTCTAGATAACTTAAAAACAAACTTCACATCTAGGAAATGCAGACAGCTTCCATTTATGTGAATCTTACACACACACAAAAAAAGAAGAGAAGATGCTGACTTCATATTTCTGCCTGCAGAAATAATCTGATTCTTAGTGTGTGGATTTGTTGTGTTTAATGAATACTGTCTGACCTTCACAGTACTTGGGTATAGTGAAATTATTGTCAGACCATAAACTTTAAGATATGCAGAACATAAAGGTCTTAAACAGCCTCTAGAATGGATTTGAATATGGTATTTCTGTTCAAAACTCTTGTTTGTGATATCCCATGCACTTTGTGTGCCCTTAGGATGTTTCCTGTGCATGAATGCACAAGTAAGTTCTCATTTTGTTTTTTAGTTTATTATGGGCTTCTCTTGTGGTTTGTGGTTTTACACACTGTAGAATTTTGCTTCTTTCTTCACCTGTTTCTTCAGTGTTTCTGAATGCTTTTCCTGTTTTTAGTGTTACAGGGAAAGATTAAGTTGGCCAAGAATTGTTCAGGTGTAGCAAAAGTAAATATTAAATATTTTTTTTGCTGTTTTCTCTGTCACTTTAAACAGATGATTCACAATTATATGGAGCACTTGGAAAGAACCAAACTTCATCAGCTAGCAGGGAGTGATCAGCTAGAATCTACAACCCACAGTAGGATTAGGTAAGCTGTTTATTACGTGTTCACCCTGAAACGAAAGAGAAAAAAATCCATTCGTTTGTGTGTGCAAGACTTTGTTCTTTAATCCCACAACAACGGTTTGGCTGAATCGGAAAGATCTGTCGTACGATTGGAGTGTGTGGTTAGAGAATAGTGTGGAAATCGGTAGAAAGAGGCTTTTGCTGTTGTATTGCTAAACATCGAGATATACTTCATATATTAGCCTTAATTTCAGCTTTTTTGAGTGTTGGCATTAGGATAGGCAGGAAAAATGTCAGCAGCTGTCCCAAAGAAAATGGGATTATCTTGCCGTGGCTTTGTGTACGGGTGGATGAAGGTGTGTATTGTGGTACTCAATTTGTTCTAAGGGCTTGATGTGAATATATTATGCAAATTTGGAAGCTTTCTAGCCTATGAACTGTGCGTGGAAGGAGGGGAGAATAACTCCAGGGCTGGCTGTGTCTCTGCGTCGCTGCATAGATGCTGTGAGGAGCCCGGCGGCTCCCGGTGCGAGGGGGAGGAGAGCGGTGATGTCATTGCTCTGGAGCTGCTGCAGAAGAGTGGAAAGCTGCTGCTGATGGCATTGTTTTTGTGGCAGCGACTGAATGACAGACTTTGCCTACAAAGATACCCCCTCGGCCCCTGTGTAGCTGCCTTGGTTCCGGCGTTTCACCATGCCAGCACAGCGCCATGAATCCTGGATGCATGCTGCTGTTTGTGTTTGGCTTCGTTGGCGGGGCGGTGGTCATTAACTCGGCGATCTTGGTATCTCTCTCTGTTTTGCTGCTAGTGCACTTTTCTATTTCTACTGGTGTGCCAGCTCTGACGCAGAACCTACCAAGGATACTCAGGTACTCTGACCTACTGAACCTTGGCTTCATGCGCTCCTTCTTTTTCTCTGCTTTCCATTTGCCTTTCAAAGAGAAAGAACAAGGATAAATGAGTGATGTAAATTATGGATAAATTTCCAAGTCTTTTGTAAACATAATATGAACAGACTGGGATATATTTTCTTATACATTCAAATTTCATTGTCTTATTTAAGCAAGGACAAGGTCAGTTGATAGATCTCTTATTTTAGAAAGCTATTTTATTCTTAATAATTATTGGTTTACTGTAATATGGAAAACAAAGCTGCAATGATCATGATGTGGATAAAGCTCTCGTTCAGTGTATTGTCAGGTACTGAAATGATCTTGTGTAGCCATACATGTATGCAGTCTGAGGCCTGTGCTATCAAATTTCACTTTTTTTAATCAAAAGAATTATATAAGAACAGTTAATTGATCATCTCAAAACCACAGTAAATTAGCTGATGGCATTTAAAAAAAAATCTGATTATTAGTTGGTGGGGGAAAAACAAAATCTTTCACTATTTAAGCATATTAGAGCTTTTAAAGCCTATTCACTATTGTTCAGACAAATGTTATCCTCCCCTCTTTTTCTATACTTGCATGGCAAGCTGCCAACTCTGTCCCCCCTCAAGTTACATTCTGTTTGTCCTAGTTGCCTGGAGCAGTAGCAGAGATGCATTAGATTACTGTGACCAGAAGTAATCTTGATGTGTTGTAGTACTGTAATTGCAAATGGAAACAGCTGGAAAAGTTTTGAAATCTAGCTTTCTGACCTGAAACTTTGACATACTTTTCACTGTGATTGTAAATTTCATAGTAAACTTTATTTTAAAGGGGAAAAAAATGCTGGAAAACAGTCTTCTCTGAAAGAGCTGTGTGGCTTACTCTTATTACATGGTGGATGTAGACTTTCTGTTTTATTACACTGTTCACTGGGATATGAGCACAGAAGGATTGTTCCAAAGCTTTAAAGCCAATCAGTAGGTCAAAGAAATACCAATTACTAATAATTGAAAATAAATATGTATGTATATTGAAATACAAAGAAATGAGATCAACTTAAAATGTAACTCTGTAGACTGGTCTAGTTAATAAGGTTTTACTTGTTTAAAAGTGGGAGAAAAAACAAACCCAAAACAAATAATCCACAACTCTAAGAAAATCAAAGAAAAATATTGAACTTCTATTTGATTTTTTAAAAATATTTAAATAGATGATTTAAGAAATAGTTATTTGTAATGGACTTTGCTCCCCTGGAGAATATTTAATGGCATAGAGGGGTTTTGGGAAGTGATGCTTTTTCCCGCCCTTGGAAATTGGATTTAGGAACTTCCAGAATTGGAACTCTGTCTTGTTTTTTCATTTAAACCCATAAAAAAATTGAGGATGAAGGAATCTAATTCTAGAAGAATTGTTTCTATTTTTTAACACTAGTCAGATTTTAGAACAGAGCATCTGGTTGCTTATCCTAAAGGTTCCTTTAAATGCTTCAGTACATCACTTGGGAATATTAGTTGAAGTTTTTAAAAACCGTGTCTGCCGTCTGCTCACTGTTACATTTTCAAGTATTTCTTGGACATTGAGGGAACAGAAGGGATTCATTCCTTCCAATCAACAACTGGTGAAATAGGTAGAAATGGTTTCAGTCTAAGCAGGTGATTTTTTTCACTGCAGACACACACATAATGTATTTCCAAAAGGAGCCCCCATTTACTGTGTAGCCTTCCAGTGCACCTGAACTGGATTTTAGCCCATCAAAATGCAGTCATCATAAAATATATTTAAAACTAATCTGCAAACAAGTAAATGTCAATTGTGAACTTGTTTTTTTTTGTATCCATTTTGTTTAAATTCTCTCTTTTGAAGACTGCAGAGAGAATAAGCTTTGTGCCATATCCTGCAAGTAAGCAGATCTGTCTGCTCTGAACCGTGGTTCCGGGAGGCGGTTTCTGAAGCGAAGGGCCCTTCACAATGCAGCTTTATCACCACTTTCTGTTCTGCTGAAGGGCTGCTTTTTTCCTCTCTTTTTGTTTGGGTTTTGGTGTTGTTTTTTTTTTTTTTTGGTTACCGGACTTCTTACCCAATGAAATGGTTTCAGTCTGTCTTTTGACATAATCTAAGCTTATGTGGTTTGTCTTTTGTTCCCCACTCACATTAGAGCTGTGGGAAATCTAAAGAAAAGCAGAGTCTGTTAACAATAGCAGGAATCACTGGGATCAAATTCTCTTGAGTTCCATGGCTGTTTCTCATGAAGACTTTTCAGCACAATTAGTTGACAGATGCTGGAACAGTATCTGATGCTTTGTATTTTATAACCTTGATTGATTTTGCTTTACTCACCTTGCCTGCTTTGCTGTGCCAAACTGCTTCCAAATTAACAACCTAACTTGGTGTAATATTTATGAAATGCTGAGATATGTGCAGTGTGAGAAGTGATTGCCAAGATTTTTGTGACATGGAACATCTTTATACACCTGTACTGGAAAGGTTCATGCCAATTCAAGTTGTTTGCTATTTGAACGTTGTGTATTTTAGTGATGTAACATGTACCAAAAGATGTTTACTGCTTCATTGCTAAATACAATTCCTTCTTGACTGCCTTTTCTTCTAAGTAAACAAAAGAAACCCCCCCCAAACAAAACAGATGTATTAAAATGCTTAGGTTTTCTTTTGCTTTTCAACACCCCCTTTCATATTTTTGCATTTATTTTATATGTAGGCACAAATAACCAAATTCTGCCTAGGTTATGTTTACTTTGTGGAAAGCTTTGCAAAGGAGAGTACATGTGGGTTGTGATTGGACCTCTGATAATGCTAAAGTGTGAAACCTTTCAAATCTTAAGATGGTCTCTGCAGGGGTAGTTACAACTAATGCTTTCTCTCAAGAAGCATAATTTTCTGCCATCACTTATGCACACTTTCATCTTCTGTCTTACTATGCTCAAAGCTGTGCTAGTTGATTACAGTCCTTTTTTCCTGTCTTTCATTGTTCTGTCTGAACAAATACTTTGCTTTCTCTCGATTATATGCTTGGCTGATATTTTTTCTTTTCAGGGCTGGCTCTAGCATCCTATGAATTGCATTCTACACAATGTTTTTGTCTCTTGCTAGCAGGAAGAATTAATCTTTTTGTTCACTGATCACGCTATTGAGGGCAAGATTGACTTGAGGATTTGTTTTGTTTTTGGAGGGTCAATATATGAAGCTTTAGAATTTCTGGTCATTGTTTGTGATAAAGACAGGCCTTTAGGGTGCAGTAGACTGTTGAACTAGTCTTGGTTAAAACTATGCAGTTTTGACTGGGCTGGTGTTAACATGAGTAATTTCTTGATGCAGGTTTTTTTCCAGTTAGACAAACCTATGTAATTTCTGTGATCTTCAGAAGAACAATACCATGCATTTTGAGATGTCGACTTCAAGCTGATTGTTTACAACTTTCCCAAATGGTTCAGTTTATGATTTAACTGTCAGTAGTTATAGAAGTTATGCGGCACTGTTATCTGGCAAAAAAAGTGCAAAATAATATCTTTAAGAGTGTCTGCTGACAAGTGTAATTTAGCCAGAAATAAGGAATGTTTACATCTTACACTCCTTTTTGTGTTGCATTTCTGTAAGACTTTTGTTTGCTATAGATTAGCTACAGTGCAATCAATCAAAGCCATGGAATAGACTGTTAGCAATCAGGTTATGTGAAATGAGGAATTATTAGGTGCTGTAATACCGACTGTGTGTGCTGCATTATACATTTAGTAGCACATAATGTATAAATGTTTAAACCTATGATTTTTATCACTTCCCTTCTGATTTTGGAGGCATACAGGAAGGTAAATTGAGTGACATCTGAAATGACTGATGAAATCTGTCTCTTTTAAGCAGAAAGGAACGTCCGATATCACTGGGCATCTTCCCGTTACCTCCAGGAGATGCGCTACTGACACCTGAACCTCAGAGAGAGACGGGGGAAACGCCTGGGTCAGAGCACTGGAAATTCCATGAGCTAAGCCAGCCACGGTCCCACACAAGCCTGAAGGTAAGCACTCAGATTGCCTACTTTGTGTGTTAGGAGAAACTTCCATAAACAGATTCTAGATCCTTGGTAGGGAGAAAAAGCAAATGGAAGAGGAGGAGAGAAACCTGTAAATTGTCTTTGTGTAAGTCAAGCATATTGCTTACTCATATGAGCTTTGAAGGAATGAACTTACTGGAAGAGTCTGGGTTGCATTTTTCCAAATGAGTGGTAATACAAGCTAATTCTCCTCTTACAGGGGTAGGTTTTTTCTTTCTGACTAAGGACCTTTTCCAAAGGTCACTTCTTTACACAACAGATATGCAACTAGATGTCTGAACAGATGTGCTGGTTTACCATTGTTTTAGAAGGAAAGCTTTGATTACTACACAGGCAGCACTCCTGATGCAGCCTCTGCCTACTATCAAGTGTATAGTGTAGGTATACCACAGATTTGAGAATGACCTAACTTTCCTAAACCAGCCTGTGACTATGATTTCCCTTACATGTAGCTTGGCTATAATTCCTACAATTGTTCTGTGCTCCAGCAGTGGGAGGATGGCATAGAATAAGCTGCAGAAATGGAAAAATGGGGGAGTGGTGTTGGAGTGTGGTGAATCTGGCAGCTGGGACTAGGGCTCAGTAACAACACAGCAGGAGGGATCTGTGAGGTAAAGAGATCTAGAATGTGTGAAGCCTCCCTTTACATTTATGTTCATGAGGCTTTTTGGGAGTCTATGTATGTTCTGTTATTTCTGAGAAGGCAAACAACTGAGGGCAGTTTCCTCCTAAGGGAACTTAATTCCTAGCAGGGGGATATTAAACTGGTAAGAATTAAAAAGCTATCTGGAAATCATTGAAACCCAGACTATTTTTTTTAGCCTAGACATCATATGGAGATAATGAGAAGCATAAGTAATGGTTAATTATAAACACAGCAATTTGACAACAGAAGTCTGCATCTAAAAATCTGTCAATTGACAAACTCTTGGCTTGGATCACTTTTAGAGGTTAAATTTGTCCTATTCCCTTTGTCCTATGCCAATTAACATTGATAAAATCACAGACTTAGGAGAGCTGACCAAAATACAACTTAGTGATGACTGAGAGTAGGTGGAACTGTGGTATAAAGGGAAGCTTCTGATACCATCCTTTCCCCTCAGAAAATTGTATTGGTTGCTATATATTGGCAAATTTGGCTTCTTGATATAGTTCTTCTAAAAATAATGCACTACTAAAAGAGACTTCACAAAATAGCATGGGCCAACTTTTCAAATGTAGTTAAGTCAGAACAGGCTCCTTAAGTCTAAAGCAGCATCTTTGCTTTTTATCTGTAAATGTGAAGTGCTTATGAAGTGAACTGTTCAATAACATGACAGACTGAAGTCACAACCTGAATTTGAAACCTTTTTCTCTAATACTTTTATTATCTCTAAATATTTTTAACATCCAGTACAAGGCACAAGCAAGATTCTGCTGCTTTCAGGCATCTGTTTTTCCATTCATATGTGAGCATTTCATTAATGGTCAATGTTTCCTCTGGAAGTGTCACAAAGAGTAAATGTCAGGGAGAAACTCAGACTGAAAAAGACTTGAATATCCTGTAGCTTGTACAATCGTGACGTTGCTGGATGTCATAGTAGGACAATATACAGTTATGCAAAGCGTTCAGATCTAATGATCTAGTTTTTAAACTGGTATTTTGTGGTTTTTGTCAGGAAAAGTCTTTTGGCAGCATTGCTAAAAAAGTAAAGTTTGTTAACCCAGCATTGACTGTGAAATGCCTAGGCTCTGAGATATTTTAATTCATCCCTTGTCGCTTAATGGAATTGTATTTCACTTTCATTAATTTTAGAACAAACATTCATGATTTAATCAGTGTAGTTTCCAAGAGTGAACTAAAAGCATACAGTAGATAATGAAGTCAGAAATATAAATGGGCTTATTTGAAATTCCTTTAAGGAAAGGACCATTCTTTTCACTGTTTTCTTTTGTGCTATCAAGCTGTTTTTCTTCAGCTTAATGTGTGAGAGTCAGTGATCAGTCTGTGCTGCATCGGTTAGTGGATGCTTTTGGAATACAAAGATGCAGAAATGTTTGAAGAGAGCCAACAGCTCTGTTGTGGTTTTAGTCCCTGTTTGTGTGAACTCCAGATCCCCTTGGTAAGGGGTACCATTTCCTCTCTTCTGTATCTGCTTGCTGAAGTATAAATCATTATCCAGTGGCTGAACTTCACCGATGCAAAAAGAAATAGGTTCAACTGTGTAGCTTGTTATTTCCCCATTTTGTTTTTTTTTAACTGGACACAACATCTCATATAACATGTTAATATGTCAGGTTTGTTGCCCTCTATAACTGTACGTAAGCAAATGTGTGTTATTCCTTTAGAGGTGTCTGTTAGCCGACTGTATTTGTGACTAATTTTGTCAGAATAGCAGATACTCATATTTGGTCATTTTGGAATTCACTAAAAAAAGGATGAATGCTGGGAAGTAATTGATAGATCTGGAAAGTGCTTGCAAACTCTGTGGGATTGTAACTATGGAATGTGAACTTTTAATTTGTGCTGAGATATATATGTATATAAAGAACAGAATAAATGATTTTCCTCCAACTGAGAGAACATGTTTATATGCAGGTCTTTTGGTTTTTTGGGTTTTGTTTTGGTGGTTTTTTTTTTTTTAATAACCTTAAAATTCAGTTTCACTTCCTCCTGAAAAAGGGATGCTAGCAGTACAAGGAGCTGGTGCTTCACAAAATCTAAACTTGCTTCATTCTTGAGAAGTTTTAGTTTCCTGAGCTAATAGATACTCTCTTTAAATGTCACAGACATGTCTAGGAGACTTGTTTTCACTTCTGATTCCCAAACAAAACCCAAAAAGAGCTTTTTTTTTAATCAAAACTTGCTATCCTGTATTTTACATGTACCAGCTTCAGTGTTTAATCTTATTTTTTTCCCAAGGAGATACCTCTAACATTGTGTGCCGGAAAATATTATCCTACATAGACCAGTTTGTTTTCAAATCTGCTCCTGAGATCTTGTTCACTTATTTTGCTACTTAAGTCAATTGCGATGTCTGGATGCTAGTATGGTTCTGGTCACGAATGAGGAGTGAAATGTGAATGACAGGGAGAATATGTAGGAAAGAGTTATTAGTATATCAAACACAGCTTAGCCTGCCCTTGAACACAGTGCCTGCTGCAGCCTTGTCTGAGTGATGTTTGTAATCTTGAGTCCAGGAGCTGAATTAATAGTCATACTCATGATTCTTGATGTAATGTCATTGTAATGTAAACTGTTGCCAGGAATCAACTTTGTTTACTGATGTTCCATTGCTGATCTGAAATCTAACTAGATAAATAATCACTGCAGTTCAATAGCTCATTCCCAAGGTCTTCCAGGGCTCACAGTTGAGACTGGAAAGTGGGTTAAAACGATTTGAGTGACATACTTGCAAATACTATGGTTTTATACCAATTAAATCCATGTTCTATATCAGTGCTTCAATGTCTACTTTGTAAGAAGGCTTTTTTTTTTTAAATATCCTGCATGTTGTTAACAGTTAAAAATTTTATAGTAGTTTTCAGAAGACTCAGCAATTCATTGTGCAACTGGAGGAGTTATTCATTCTAAAGGAACAGGAGTACTGCCTGTTGTTTTGAAGACTTAACAGAAAAGCATCCTGAAGCTGTGATTATATCATTTGAGATTTAATATTAGTATAGAAAATAAGAGCATTTTTTTAATGTAACTGTAACCTCCTTAACAGAAGTGAAATCATAGCTATATTCTAAACATGAATTTGGCAGCACTGGCTTAAAGTCTTCTTTCCATTCCTGATTTCTTTGTATATTCCTCAGTAAAATACAGTAATATTTGTGTTTGTTCTTCAGTTCGTATGCCCTGCTCTTCTAGTAATACCCTTATTTGTGGTGTGCTGTTTTGTTGTTGTGGGTTTTTTCTTATGGTAAATGTTCAATTTCAGGATGAGCTCTCTGATGTCAGCCAAGCAGGCTCAAAGTCTACTACTCCAGTATCCACAGCTGCTTCAGATGCACCTGTACTGCCTGCTGAAACTCCTCAGAAGGAAGATGTTGAAGGGCTTGCAAAGGAAACAGATATGCAGAATGAAAAGGTGGACGTAAGCAAGAATATTGAAGTACAGGTAGCTCAAGAGACAAGAAATGTGTCTACTGGTGAGCTGCTTTCACTTTTTAGTAGATACTTTCCACAGACCTCGTATTCACTCTGTTATGAAATTTCTGTAATTTTTTGTGCCACAAATAAGAAATGTATTTTGACTTGGTAAGATACATGTCTGTGTTTATAAGTGGCTTTAGTCTTTGTTTTTACAGAATCAAAATTACTTATGTCATTTCCTTGTAGACTGAAGAATTGTCACTCATCTAGACACAAAAAGTCACAAGATGAGACAGACTGTCTACTTGGAGAAGTAGAAGTAGTGGGGAATGACTGTTGGATGACTTAACTTCATAGGTTTTCTCATTAAATTGCCTTGATAAGTCTTAGAACAGAAGACTACTAAGTTGATTGATTATAGCAACTACGTGTAGGTTTGATTTTGCTTTATGGAGATGTACCACTTGCTTTTCCCTAGGTGGAAATGAAAATGAAGAAAAATCTGAAGTTCAAGCAATCATTGAGTCAACTCCAGAGCTGGATATGGATAAAGATCTCAGTGGATATAAGGGTTCTAGGTAAGTTGTATGTTGTGATTTGAGTAGGAAGACCAATTTAGGAGATACTTTGGTTTTGAACTCACAACTTGTTTAGAAACTTTACTAGACTGAGATAATCTGTATTAAACATTTTTCTTTTGTGACTTTACTTCCCTAAATTCTTCAGGAGGTTTGAAGTGCAACAGCAGTTCTGTGTTCTGTTGCTACTACTGATGTATATTCAGGGATACTTCATCTTTCAGCAGACTTAAGAATACTTACATTTTCTTTCCACTTTCCAGCAAAAGATCTATATGTTGAAGCTTTTTCTCTCTAGATCTGGGTTTCAAGGTACTAGTATTTTCCAAGCTGAACCAGTATCTTTGAAATCTGGACTTAAGACTGACTTTGCAACTGTTACAGCATTTATTTATTGGATTCTGAGGGTGGAATCCCAGTGTTAACAGCATGCTTGAGTCTGCCTCTCTGCAAGCTGTTGCTTGTAAGGATAACATATCTTTCATGGTGCTAAAGCCCAATAATAAATAAACAAGTGCTGTTTTAGTAGTGGGAGGAGTGCCTTATCTTTTAGGCAAGCCCTGAGCAATCTAGGGTCTAGCTAGCAACACGTCCTTCAAATGTGTTCTGTGTCTGTGTTTCAATCTGGTGATGAGATGGAAAAAATTGCCTTGTATAGTGAATATTAGTCATTCAGCATCTTTTTGGGAAGGACCTCTTTTCCTGGCCAGAGGAGTGTTTTGATCTCCAACTATTTAGTTCTCTGGCATTCTTGTTACATCAAATGGCTTCCAGTTTGGCTGAGCTGTCTATTCTTTAGGCATTTGAGCTGACTAAGCCCTGACAGGTCTGAATTTCTGTATGCCAAAACTTGATATGCTTTAATTGATTAAAACCCTGATCAGCTCAACATCAGCAGCTACCTCAAGTTTGGGATCTTCATACCAAAGTACTATTGGAAAATAGAATTTAGGACTCTAAGCTAGCTGAAAGCTTCTGTAAATTTTACTTCTGGGTGTTTTTGGGGATAACAAATGAACTACTCGTAAAAACATGGAGAAAACTTTTTATTGTGTGTGTTTTCTTTCTGCTTTTTTTATGTCTTGTTTTAATTCTTTGAATAGCACTCCCACCAAAGGCATAGAGAACAAAGCATTTGACCGCAATACCGAATCACTCTTTGAAGAGCTATCATCTGCTGGTTCTGGCCTAATTGGAGATGTAGATGAAGGTGCAGATTTACTGGGTAAGGAAGGTTATATAAAGAAGAATTTTCCTTGTTAGTAGACTGCTTAATTATCCTTGCTGGATTTACTGCTGGGATTCATTTACATTAAAAATCTTTTGAGTATCATCTTAAGGTGGTTATTGAAATGCAAAGAACATGAGCAACTGTTTGTTCTTTCTTTCAGTATAACAATATCAGCCTTAATCTTTTGGAGCACTTCCTACATTATTCTCTGCTTCAATTTTCCCTATACATTCTCTGACACAAGGATTTTTATCTTAAATTAGTTTTAGGTAATTTATTTTAGATAATCCCCAATCTGTAGTGGCCTGGCTTTATCACCTCTATAGAATTAAACGTGTAAGAGAGAATTGCAGCAGAATGCAATGGTGGTAGCTTGAGAATCAAACTATAAATCGAAAGTGGGAGGGGATGACCTGCTTTTCTCCCTAAGCAGCTTGCTGCTGTTTGTGTGCTGACTGAACAACATGTAGGTTTTGGAAATAGGAATTGATTTGGAGCAAAAAGATCATTAAAAGGAGTCTGTAAGCAATGAACGTCATATTATAACATGGTATTTTTGGATATATCACTGTTAAGGACTTATTTTGAAACAATGAAAGCTGGTACTATGGAATGTGTAGAATGCAGATGCAAGCCCTGTGTGTTTTAGGAATGTGGTGTATGTAGAAAATCAGCCTTTCTTCATCTGTCATTTGACCAGGCAGAAGTACAGATTTTTAGTAGTATTATTTAGAACTGTTGTGTGTGCAGTCTGGATTTCTGGTGGTTCAGTGTTCCACCAGAAACTTATTTTAGATGAAGTAGGCGACATTTCTGCAAAGTGTTACTCTCTGGGAGTAATGAACCTATCTCCAGTCTGAGAGATGGGTGTTCTTTGTTGTCACTTTCTGTTGCTTTGAATCCTGAGCCATGAGGATGACCACATCTTGGCCGAAACAAGACAAGTAATGACACATTCTGCATGCAAAAATATAGATACTGAAGGAGTAGTATTTTAACATAGAGCAACTTCCTTCCCTTATCTGGATGATAAATTGCTTAAAGAAACCAAATTGTCAGGACTTCCTGATAATACAAGTTTTCTTTTCCATGGACAAAAGTAATATACTTTATAGTGTAACATATCAGAAGTTTGTCACTGTGATTTCATTACCGTTCTGTAAAGCTACCTGTGGAAACACTGATGTGTGCAGAATGAACACATTGTTATAAACGTATTTTTTATGCAGAATGTGTTATTCTACAGGTCTTATTATATAATCACCATTTCACTTTGAGCACAACCATAGTCCAGATTACTGTGTGTTACTTAAAAGCCACATCTGCATCCAGGATAGTCGGTGTGTTTCAAGCATTTAGATCTGTTCTAAAGGAGCATTTCTGTGAAAGTAGTTAATTGGAATTCTCTAATCTGTTTTCTCTTGGGCTGCATAACCCAGGGGAATATTCTGGTGTGTATGCTTCTTCTTTAAAAAAAAAAAAATAAACCTTTGAAATCTGTTGCTTCTCCAGTGAGGCATTCTTGGCTGCTGCTCCCATAAAATACATTCTCTGCATTTTTTCCCTGCTTGGTACCTTCTTTTTTTTTGCCCTTGCTCTCCAGCTTCCTAACTTTTATTCTTGCATTAGAAAGCATCCTTGAAACCCTGTTGGAAGTTATACTAACTGCTTTTACTTGTGACTAAAAACATTTTAAAAGCAATAGCCACTTAACTAAAACCTCTTGATGAATGTGGTGTAGGGGATTAATGAAGTTGACATTATCTGATCTAAGTTCCTTCACTATTAATGTTATTTACTTTTAATCCAAACCCAAGAGAAAGAAATTTCAGGAGGGAACTTCAACTTGCATGTCTGGGTTTTTTTTAGATATCCTTTTTTTTTAATCATTATCTGAATATCTTTTAAGTCTTCTGTTACCAAGCTGCTTAGAAGATTGTGTTCAAAGCATTTCGAAAGGCCTCCACTGCTGATACCTTTTCCATTTGTTGTGTTAATCTTGAATTAGCATAATTTGTGCCATTATCAGTTGAGTAATTATTTGGCTGTGCAAGGTGTAAAATAATTATTTTCTGCCTGAAAGTTTTATCATTTGAAAACCTGTGAATGAGAGTATTTTAGGCATGCAAACAATAGAGTGAGACATTAATTTCCATACATTTAAATAATCTTGAAGTATTTAGATGAAGAGTAAAGCTCACTTTTTTTCCAGATCAGCATATTAATTTTCTAACTCTTACTGAAAGGCTTGGCATTTCTTCCAAGTACTGCACTTCTAAATTGTTTCACAGAAAATGAGCTAGACTTTTATTTAGTTACTAATTTTTGTAAGAGATCTACTAAATAGAAATGCTTGTGACAAGCTTAACATCTGTCTTATGTGTAAATCCTGCTTCTAATCATGTGACATTCCACTTCAAATTTTTGGTGGTGGCTTTGTTTTAATTCACTCTTACTTCATAAGTCAAAATCTTTTATTGCTCTTCATTCATACTACACCTTACATAAAATGTTTCTTGTTCTTGTTTTTGCTCTTCATGGAATGCATGGGCTTTAAAGACCATAATTTCTTTGGTAAGGTATCATTTACTCTGGGGAAATCTGCAGGGCTTTCACAATCTGAAATATATAATTTAGTATGTCTTGTGTCTATAACTGATACACTTCTACACTTAAGGTGGTATAAAAGACAGCTGAGCATTTTAAATGTAACTTCTTGTGGACTAATACTTCCCCAGTAATGCTATGTTTGTTTTTGACTTAGTAGTACCATAACCTCTTAAAATATATGGAGTAGGTGGAGATAGCACTAGCCAGTGGCTAGCCAGGTTGCCTTTAGGCTTTGACTGAAGTCGGATTGGGAAGAAGGTGGAGGGGAAAGCTAATTGTAGAAAGTAGGTTGGTCTTGAAATGTCAGATAGCTCAGTTTTCTTGACAAGTTTCTCATACTTAAAAATCAACCTGTTTAGACAATGGCAAAACATAGGTTTTGATAAAACATACATTTTATCTGCTAACTTCATGTGTTTTGTTTCCTTTTTGGAAAGGAATGGGTCGGGAGGTCGAAAACCTTATTTTGGAAAACACTCAGCTATTGGAGACAAAGTAAGTGAGAATCTGTATGTAAAAAAATACTGATTTCTGATAATTTGTTAGATGTTCAGGATCTTCCTGCACAAAGAGTTGATCAAATATGCTTTGAGTTCCATGAGTAGTGGTGGTATAAGTATTTTGGATTTTTAGGTATACTTGACTAAAAATCCTTCTAGAAATTAAAGGCCATAGAAGAAAAAGCTGCTTTTATCCTTCTAAGGCCACGAGAAATGCAGTGCTATGTCTTGAGATCAATGCCTTGCCTTTTCTGTTAGAAACACAGCTGTAACTGCAGAAGCTGTGAGCTTAGAGTACTGTTGAGCAATTCAACCTCTAAGCAAACTGTTCTGATTTGTCAGTACTTTTTTTCTAATACAGAGGTGTGAATGACAGAATCATAAAGGTTGGAAGATCATCTAGTTCAAGCTCCATGCTAGAGCAGGACCTTTTTCTTGTTTCTTTGGAACCTCTTATGTTTGAGCTTGTACCTGTGAAGAGCATCTGAGGTTTAGGGGGAGAGGGTTTGGTCTGTTTTGGAAAGCTCTATCTTTTTACCTCACCTCTATGTAAGAAACCTGTAAGTCTTCAATAATAAAACGAGGCTGAAACTGAACTCTGAAACTGTAGTCATCTTTGTATTGCTGCATTTTAAATGTTTGTTGTAGAAATGCACTGAATGTAGTGAAGAATGATTTGATAGCGAAGGTGGACGAATTGACCTGTGAGAAGGATGTACTACAAGGCGAATTAGAGGCTGTGAAACAAGCAAAACAAAAGCTTGAAGAGAAGAATAAGGAACTGGAAGAAGAACTGAGAAAGTAAGTTTGATTTCATGGTTATGAGAAAGCAAGAAAAAAACCAAACTACTGTGGTATCTCATGCAGCTGTTTCTTATTTTGTATTTAGAGCTCGTGCAGAAGCAGAGGAAGCAAGACAGAAAGCTAAAGAGGATGATGATGTAGGTGTATGTGTGTATGTGGAGTTTTGCCTGTATAATTTACAAGGTGACATTAGAAGTTCACGTGTTTAGTGAGTGCTACTAAACCTCACTGCCTAATAAGAATACGTCTTCCATACAGAGAGGGAGAAGATTTTATAAAGAGCACAAGTAAACTTAAACTTTTCTCTCTGCCCATTATTGTGTCACAGTCTTAGTGAAGAACTGGGTTCTTTAATTCAGATTATACTACATACAAAGGATGGGAGGAGAGTAAGGTAAAATTTAGTTAGATCTACAAAGCCCCAAAGTATTTGATATCTGGAATCATGCCCTAAACTGTCTCTTATTGGGAGGCAGACACTGACTCTGCAAGGCCCTACTGTGCTCCTTTGTTTATCCTGTGTTTGCTGATTTGTGTTCAGAGTGATGTCCCCACTGCTCAGCGGAAGCGTTTCACTCGTGTTGAAATGGCTCGTGTTCTGATGGAAAGGAATCAGTATAAAGAGAGGTTGATGGAACTTCAGGAAGCTGTCCGATGGACTGAGATGATAAGGTAACAGGACCTTTTAAAATCTATGATAGAGCTTTTGCTAGAGCTTGTGTGGTTTTTTCTAAGCTTTTGTTTTTTCAGCTGCAGAATTATCTGTTCAGTAGGTTGAGGCCATAATGGCCCTTCTGCCTGCGTCTCTACATGCCTGGGAATAACTTTGTTTTAAAGTTATGGGCATATAAGTTGTCAAAATGGGTTGTTGATGAGACCTCAGTGAAGATATGTTACTTCATATGGTGTGAAATAAGCATCCCTTGAAGAAATGTGGCTTACAAAACTTGGTAATTGTGAACATTAATTTAGTGGGCAGGAAAAATTGCAGTGTGTATGTGTGCCCATTCTTTAAAGCAGTGGGCACAACTGTCAGCTGAGGTGTCAAAACAGGGATAACGTACAGTCCAGATTGAGTGTAATAATCCATGTGTAAGAATGTGGGTTGTTCAAGAGAAAACACAAGTTTAAAACTGTGTAAAGTTTAGGTATAAAGCAATAAAGATGGTTTATTGCTCTAGTTTGCATCCTCAATATTAAGTTTCCTGGAAGGTATGCTTTTAAAAAACAGAAGTCTGCCTTGGACCTGAACTCAGCTCTTTGCTATCACATCCCGCTGGCCGTGTCCTTGTCCAGAGGTACGGGTGTCCCTTGGTGCCGCCTGCTGGTCACAAATCTCAATAGCATCCAGCTTTTTCTATTGTTCTCAGTACCTCTGAGCCTGAGAGGAAAATACATCTTCCCAAGCAGACATGGCTTGCTTTTTTGTAGCTATTGTCTTCTGTATAAATCTTCTCCTGTCCTTGTTAATGCATCTATGGTTTCAGAAGCAATCACTTCATTTATTTACTGATGTAAAGATATGTTTATATGTAAATATATACTGTTAAAAATATAAAAGAAGAGTTTAAAATTATTTGATCCTTTCTTCTAGCTGTTTTCATTGCAAAGTGTTACACAGATTTCTCTTCTGTCTGAAAAACATTCTCCAGTGATGTTTATTATGTAACTTCAGTTCATCTAGTGACAATTTCAACATATTGATCTGATCAGAAAAGAAATGGCAATGTAAAGAAATAAGCTTTGATACATCTGATATGTTACCCTATTTTTAAAGTAAGTTACACACTGTTCCATTCCTTTACTTTTTTTTTAATTAGCACTTACTCAGTAAACTTGGAATTCATTTCTTGTAGAGCATCAAGAGAAAATCCAGCCATGCAAGAAAAGAAGAGGTCAAGTATTTGGCAGTTGTAAGTATTGAAACACAGTTCACTGGCAAAAATCAATAGAAGACCCTTACTAATTAGCTGGCACATCTTTGTATGTTAGCTAATTATCTTTTGGCACATGAAGGTATCTTAACTGTTCTCCTCTTGTTACCTAGCATGCCAGCTCGGTAAGGCTGTTCTTGAAGACAAAATGTATCGTAAGCTGCATCACATAGTGAATGACTGTGCACTTGGTGAAATTAAATGCCAAAGTGCTGTCATTTTTTTCTAGATGAATATGCACCAGGATTTATTTTTCTGAATTCTTTTTTATGATGTAAAATAGAAACCTGAATAGCTTGTATGAGCTGCATTTATTTCAGCTTCCTTTTCTTCTTGAAGTATGGCTTACTGATGAAATTTTCCTTTCTAACTACAGGCTCACTAAATCTAAACCAATGTTATTTCCAACAAGATATTTGTTAAATAATCCTTTTGATGTTGTGGTTTGCTGATAACTGCTCTTTTAGCCTAGAAACCAGTAAAGGCTTTCAAATGATCTGTGCATGAACTAATATGCTCCATAAAACTGTCTTCCAGGTGTGATGTTCACATCCTAATTTTGTTGGTTTCCTCTAGATGTTCATTCAAGATAAGCATCTTGTTAAACTTGATAAACGGAATAATTCTTGAATAATTTGTCTTACTGACATGAATTGCTGTGCTTTGAGAGTGTTGCTGGGTGTGTGGTGGCTGCTGCTATGTTGTGCTCCAGTTTCTTAATCTAACTGACTTGAGCAGGCTGGCATATGCAGTGTTTTGCCTGCCTAGTCAAATTTGGATGGATTTTCCAAATTTTAATCATTCTTTTTTTATCCTTCTTCTAGTTTTAGCAGGCTCTTCAGTTCATCTAGCAATACAGCTAAGAAGCCAGAACCTCCTGTCAATGTTAAATATAATGCTCCAACCTCACATATTACTCCATCAGTGAAGAAAAGAAGCAGCACCTTATCTCAATTACCGAGTGACAAATCTAAAGCCTTTGAATTCCTCAGTGAAGAGTAAGACATTGTAGTTTATAATGCTAGATATGTTCCATGAAATATTTCCTAGTTCAGTCCTCTGAGATAATTAGCATTCTGCGAAGTGTCATGTCACATTTTCTTGAAGTGCATGTTGATACATGAGAAATGAGCAGGGTGCAAACTGAAACATGCAGTGGTAGATGAATAGTCTGAGTACTTGGCAGCAGTATGCTGTTTGGTAAATATTCCTACCTTTCGTGAAAGTGCACTTAGACACAGGAGGCAGCACTTGGTACACTTTATATACAAGTGGTGTAGCTGAGCAATAACCATACAGATACTTTGAGTGCAATGGAAAAATAGAACAACATGAGTCAGACTGACAAGCATCTGTAATTATTTTTTTTTCTCCTGTGCTTCTTTTTGGCAATATATCCTTTTAGTTTACAGCTTCTAAAGCTTCTTATAGAAGCGTATAACCCAAGTTAATTTTCTTTAAGGATACTGGCAAATTTTGCCTTTCTTTCCTAGGTCCCTTAGAAATAGCCCACAGGAAACCTGGTCTTCTATAAGTCATGTGTGGAAAAAAACACAGTGATCTTTTTGGTAACCTAGTGCTTCCAGAGAGGTCTTGTTTATTGATTTTAATAGCAACTCCCATTACACAAAGATTTCTAAAGAGCATAAATAACAGAGTCTTAAATAATGTTTGTTCCCTAGAACTGAAGCCAGTTTAGCCTCACGCAGAGAGCAGAAGAGAGAGCAGTATCGCCAAGTGAAAGCACATGTTCAGAAGGAGGATGGTAGGGTACAAGCATTTGGCTGGAGTCTACCTCAGAAGTACAAACAGGTATGAAGTCTATGTTTACAAGTGTAGTAACAACATTTTGTGAAATTGGAACAGCCCATAATTTAACAGCATATGTTTGAGTGATTCAGCTTCTTTTTTTGTTGTTGAACTTGTGCAGTTAAGTGTCTTTCTAAGGAAACCTTCAATGCAAAGCTCTTAAGTGTTTAACAAGGTCTGATCAGTGGATTACAAGGGCAGTAAACCTCTTTTAAAGGGGAAAGCTTTTCTGGTGGTTCTTTTTTCATCTGTTGCCTAGGTGGCAAATGGTGGCCAGAGTGACAATAAGATGAAGAACTTGCCTGTACCTGTTTACCTGAGACCTTTGGATGAGAAAGATACCTCTATGAAGGTAGGATATTTACAGTGATGATACAGAAACTTAAACAATGTGTAGCTTGACCGTTTTTCTTTTTGAAAAGCAAGTTGTTTCATTTTAAAGCATAAGTGAGTCAGAATTTAAGCTTCAGTAGAAATGCTTATGACTTTGATCTTACTGTATTCCTTAAAATAGACTGTAGATGTATAGTAGTTTTTACGTTACTTACCATATTTAACAATGTGTGTGTCTTTAACGTTTAAATTAAGTATTTATTTTTCTTTCAAGCTGTGGTGTGCTGTAGGAGTAAATCTATCAGGAGGGAAAACACGAGATGGTGGGTCTGTGGTTGGTGCTAGTGTCTTCTACAATGATGTAACCGGAGTGGATGCAGACGGCAACAAGCAGCAAACAGGATCTCAAAGTAGCTTAGATAGACTAGACCAGGAGCTCAAGGTAAGGTCACTGTGAGGCTTGTTGAATAGTTTATATAGTTAAACATTGTTACTGTGTATCTGTAGATTAATGAAATGTTCTGTAATAAGATTTATTGGTAACAATATGTTTTTCTTGGGCAGTCAATATCAACCTAAGATATTTTGTGTTATTGAATCCAGCTATGAAGATAGTGTGATTCTGTCTTGTGTGCCAACTTGTTGACAAATCTGAGTAGCAAATCAGTTTTACAGCAAAATGATGCACTGCTTCCTACTTTAAAAAACATATGACAGACTTGTTATTGTTCTGGTTTGTGTACGTAGAGAACGGGCAACTACAGTGGCATTAAAGATATTTAACTTATCCTATACTTACATATTCCTAAACCTGATAATGTAAGAACTTACGAGATCAGAGGTAGTAGTTCTATTCTTGTCCTGCCCTTCCTGTTGTTTTTCATCTCTTTTCTGCCTTTATTCTCATTCAGGACCAGCAGAAGGAGTTGAAACATCAAGAAGAAATATCCAGCCTAGTTTGGATCTGTACTAGCACACATTCGGCTACAAAAGTTATCATTATTGATGCTAATCAACCAGGAAATATTCTGGACAGTTTCATTGTTTGCAATTCTCATGTGCTTTGTATTGCTAGTGTACCAGGTAAAGACTTGTGATGTTTTAGCACCTGTCTTTTTTAACTGTATCTTATTCAGATTTTCTTCTGCAGTGAGAAACCAGAGTTGATAATTGGTGACATAAAAAGTTACTATCAGACAGCAGTTAAGTGTTTAGTTGTAGGGAAAACTATTGGATTCCTACTGTGCTGTTGCACTCTTCAGTTGGCTCTTGACCTGCATTAACTCAAAGGTGAGAGGTGTCAGCAGCTGCTTGGTCTGTTGTGTAAGTTGTGCAATAGTGCCAATATTTTATGGAAATCTGAACACTATAAAAGAAAACTAGTGGTTTTTTAGACCTCTTCAGCCTCTTGGAGACAGGTAGCAAGTCTTAGAGCTTCCTGTAGAGGGAGTCCTTGTTACATTGAGACTGTATGTGGGTAGTCTATGAGGGAAGCTTAATGGGGAGAGTATTATGATTCTGGAGAGGAACTACTTGTGCTTTTGGATTTCCCATCTCTTGGCTTATGCTTACAGAAGTCTGTAGTACTAGTTCCAGTTCAGTAGTTTTGGTTAATAAGTTCAAAAGAAATGTCTTTCCAGTGAAGTTTGAGGTTTTGCTCCACTGAAACCATGTATGATTTATAAAGTCAAACCCACATAAAGTATAGTAGAATATGATAAACATTTTAAGAAACCAAGTATGATAGTTTGTCTTAAATGTATTTGAGAGGGTTATACAAGATTTCTTCCAGCACAAAGTATCTATTGCAGTTAAATTATTCATGAAGTTGTGGATAGATCTCCCTGCATATGTGCACTGTTATGAAATCTAATTTTAATGGAAAATTCAGAGATAGAATTAGAGTAGCCTGAAAACTGTGCAGGTTGAAACAAGGCATATAACATTCAGATGTGCAGCATGTATAGATACTGCTTTTTTGAGACTTGTGACAGTGTCTTTTTTTGCTGATAGTGTTAAAATAAGCTTGTAGATAGATATCTACATGTTAAATCACAGGTGCTGGAGAGTTCTTTGAGTTTGAAGCTTAGTTTGGTTTTAGATTAGAAAAATGATTCTACCTTTATCTCCACAAGAAAAACATGAGTTTTATCTCTTTCAGGAGCAAGGGAAACAGACTATCCTGCGGGAGAAGAAGGGTCTCAAGAGGCAGATCCCAGTCAAATAGACAAGTCATCTCTGTGTGGAAGTATGACTAGCAACAGCTCTGCAGAAACTGATAGCTTGCTGGGAGGAATAACAGTAGTTGGCTGTACTGCAGAGGGTGTCACAGGAGCATCTGTAGCTCACAATGCAAATGGTGGCCCACCAATGACAGATAAACAGTCAGGTATGAAAATCTTTTGAATTTGGATTTGCCAGGGATGGCCAAACACCATAAGGTGTAACTGAAAAATCAGTGGTGTGAGTATTAAATGTAATTATTGTCTATAAGTGGTGGTAACATAAAATGAGTACTCTGTGGGAAATGGCATGGAAGTCTGACACACTTCATAGCTGAAAACTTTGGAGTTGGTTTTAAATAAGTACAGACAATTGCTTTTCTGAGATACTTTTGAGGTAACTCAAAAAAGAGAGTTTTAAAGTTATATTTAAAATGCAGAGCTTGCTGACAAATGGCTAAAGAAAATGTGGATATATGCCTTAAGTCTTGTGAAGTCTTAACAGAGATTTAAGTGCAGCAGCTTACTTCACAGACATTCTTAATATTCTCTGTTATACGCTCTTCAGAGCTGTATGATGATATGATTGTTAATGGATATGTGGTGGTTGGATTTGTTCTGTGCTATTCTAGTTAATCACTTAAAGGGCAGTTGTGCCATCAGTCACTGGTTGACATCTAAAGTACGTTTGTCACTTGGTGATACAATGCAACCTAGTGAAGTTTGGGTGTTTCTCTTTCTTTTTTAGATGAAATATAAAATCTGGATTGTGACTGTGTGATTATTACAGCTATTCACTTGTGATTTAAGTATGGAGTTTTTTCTGGTTTAAATAATTGAGAATTCTCTCACAGTTGTTAAAAGTTCTTAACATTTTTGCTCCATAGATATTGCAACTGAAAGTAACTCAGTGGATGAAAACATTCCGACAGCAGAGGAAGCAACAGAAGCAACAGAAGTCAATGCAGGGGCAGGAGAAGACACAACTGATATTGCACAAACTGGAGTCTACACAGAGCACGTCTTTACAGATCCTCTGGGAGTACAGAATACAACAGAGGCATCTCCAGTCTACCAGCCTAGGTACATAGTCTTAATCATCACACCTCTTAAAATACATTATAAAGGAAAAATATATTTGTAGGAATACAACATGGGGATGCAAATACGTTTTTTCCTGAAGTAAGCTGAAGTTTACAGAACTGGTCTTGGTAGAACACACTACACTTCACTTGCACGAAAGAGTTACTTGTGTATTAAGAGTCTTTTGTCTCTGTATTCATATCTCTTGAGTACAGACATTTCCAGAATGGAGTAGTGAGTGTCTTATCAGTTTGTCACCAAGCCCTCTCACAGACTTCATGTGAATGGCACTGATGGAGAGATTCCTGTTTAAATTCCCAGTTCTGATGTGAAAATAAGTATTACATTCCTTTCTTCCAGTCAGCTGTTTGTTCAAATGTGTGTTTCTTCTCTCAAAGTAGTCAATCTGTGAGTAGTTACAGGACTGGAGGAGAAGCTTGACAATAATCAGTATTTCAGATGTTCAGGATTCTTCATGCTCCCCATACAAACACAAAAGTATCACACAGCTTTGTTATAAGTGTTTCTCTTCACATGTGCCTCTGTGATTCTCCCCTGATGTTTCTCAGACACATCAGCAATACTGACAAGGCTTGAATGTAACCTAGATTTCCTTTTATAAGTAGACGTCAGCTTGAAAAAATGCATTGTAACTGAGGTTTTCATCTGTGTCATTGCACTCTCATGCACAGTTCTGTTTTTATAAATACCTTATGTACTTCAGAAGCCAGTGTAGAAGCTAGCAGCAGTGAAATAAATACCTAGGTTAAAATCTGAGTAATCCCTGTGCTTTATTCAATTAATTTTAACTGTTTGGGTTTTCTTTTTAGTACTGGGTCAGAGTTATATAAAGATGTTGCTGCTTTGCCAAGTGAGCAAGACCTAGTGAGAGAAGAAGCACAGAAAATGAGTAGCCTTTTACCAACAATGTGGCTTGGAGCACAGAATGGATGGTAAGAAAATACTAATATTTTGAAATTTGTTTGGAAAAATTATTTAAAACTTAATTCTTGTACCTACAGGCCTGATAACTGTCTGGAGTCAAGATTAAGTGCAGGAAGACCTCAAGAGAGCCTAAACTTTGTCTGCTGTGCTACATCTAGGCATTACAAAATTCAAAGAAAGTATTGTAGGCTATTAGCAAACTTTTTGGTGGATGTAACACTTCAATCTGCAGAAGAGTTTTGGTTGGTTTTATAGTTAAAGCAATTGTCATCTTATAATTCCATGACTTTCAATATTGTATTATACAAGGAAAATACGTTGCCCTTTTTACAGCAGATATATCTGCAAAGGATTTGGTATGATTTAGGCCTTTGAAACCCCTTTCTGCTGCTTGTGTCGTTTGTTCTTTCCATTTATACATAGTTTTCGGTGGAAGATGAGATACTCTTTTTCCCTTTGATTATGGATTTAAATGATAGAGGTTTTGCTTGGTTTTTTTCCTGTCCAGTAGAGCTTTCCTAGTGCTTTTAATCCCTCCTGATTTGTCTTTGCAGCCTGTATGTTCATTCGTCAGTGGCCCAGTGGAGGAAATGTGTTCATGCCATTAAACTTAAAGATTCTATTCTCAGTATTGTGTAAGTCCTGAAAGAACATAATGTAACTCATAATGAACCTTTGTTAAGATACTTGTGAAATAGTTTTCTATTTCCTTCTCAGATTTTGTAAATGTCACTTGCCATAAATGCATGCATGTTCTTTGAGGGGCAGTGGAAAACATTTGGGGAGTAAGGAAAATAAAAGGAATCTTGTATCTGTTGGAAGTACTATGACCCAAATGGTGAGCTGTAGCTGTATATTAGTGTCCTTGGTAGCTATATGCTCAAAACAGTTATAGATTGTTACCCTGGATGTTCTCTTCAGACGTTGTAGCTAGGTATATTTGAAGCTTTCTGAACTGGATTTTGATGCCTTGTTACTGTCCCTTCTCTTGAGCTGTATTGTAGAGCTAAAACTGGGGCCAACATGAATACAAAAAAGCATGCTGAACAAAAAAAAAAGTTAATACCTTACTTACAGTTTGAGAAATGCAGTCTAACAGTGTATATTCTTGTGCCTCCTCTTTTTTCCCAGACATGTAAAAGGAATAGTACTAGTTGCACTAGCTGATGGAACACTAGCAATATTTCACCGAGGAGTTGGTAAGTGTTCTATTGGACCTTGAAAGCAATGAAGTGGTGACAGTATTTAAGAAAGAAATGTGCTGTTTATAAGTAGTGTTTTGAAAATATATTCCCTAATGGCCTTTTCACAGGCAGTCTTGAGAAATTGTTCTAGTATTTTAGTTGTGATTTCAAGTACACAGTGTCGTGGTGCATGCCTGGAAATCCTCATTACTTTGAGAATGTGTCTGAGATAAATAGCAAAAAAGCAGTAGATAAAGGCCACTTTTATCTTCATCTCTCTTACTTTTTCATCATGCTCAATAGTTATGTCTTCTGGTTTTTTGTTAGTGTTAAAAATTACCAGTGCCAAGTCCTTCAATGAGAGTTCTGTAAGCATCCCTTCAGAATTTCTGCCCAAACTGCTCCAGGCCGAGCTGCATGTTTTATTTGTTATAAAGACCTGGAGGGACTGTGTTTTGAGTAACTGGAACTTTCTGTGAGCTTGTTTCCACAGGCTCCCTGTTCATTTGGTTTTTTTTCCTTGTGGAGTTGAAACCCCTGTGCTCAGCATTTAGAAGAATTAGAGGTTGCACAGCACTAATGCAAATATTGGGCAAAATGCATCTGGGATGAAGTTGTTTTTAGTGTTTTAGTGACTGACGATCCTTAAGGATTTTGAGCAAATAACAGCAATGATTTGTGTCTTAGCTCAGTCTGCAGAAGTATTTGACTTGGAGTTGAATAACCAAATGTAGAATGATTTTAGTAGATTTCAGGTGCCTTTCTTAAGATCTTGCAGTTTTAAAATAATCTTGATGCACTGGCCAAGGTTTCTCTATTCAGTCAAGCAGCACATGCCTAATTGCTTGTTGTAATATATACTGATACCTATCCAAGTCAACCATTTAGCAATAGGTAACTTGCTGTTTTAAAAAGGTATTTTGGACATGAGTCACATGAGTATACAGCCTTGTGTTAAGTACAAAGTAGAACTTGGGATGTTGGAAGTTTGTCTAAGCAGTCGCTGTGTTTTTAATGAGGAGCCTCGCCATAAATTTGTATTTACTTAACTGGTGCTTTTAAAGAGTTAGACTGCTAAGATATTTGCCTGTATTTTTGAAGACTTTTAGACTCATAGGAATCTACGTTTTGGTTTGCTTTTTCTTTTCCTTTTGTTTTTGAAGATGGTCAGTGGGATTTGACAAACTATCACCTCTTAGACCTGGGCCGGCCGCATCATTCGATACGATGCATGACAGTGGTACATGACAAAGTCTGGTGTGGCTACAGGAACAAAATCTATGTTGTTCAACCAAAGGCCATGAAAATAGAGGCAAGTTAAAAGGATGTTTGAAATAATTAAATGTTATGTTTTAATGCCATCTCATGTGACAGCTCAAACTCCAGAGTGCATTTTGTGCATCAGCACAAAAACAAGCAGGCAAACAAATTTGTCTTGAAATACTGTTACATTTTCTTAGTGTTTTCATTGTTCTGGAAATCATGATACAACAGCTCTCATTTATTGAAAGCAATTTTGGAGAATTTAGTTCTCCACTTGTAGCTGACAAAAAACTAGGAAGTGCCCTTGTGCAGAGCTTGAAAGGCTAGCTCCCAGCTTGTTCTCTATGTGAATGCCTCGTTATGTTCTCCACCCACCTTAACCTTCTATATAATCTGTCTTTGCATACTTTAGAGGTTTGTAAGTGTTATCTTGAATGTACTCTCCCTGCAGTTACAGAATAGTTTGTTTATATACAAGGTGTGTAAACTGGTGTTTCTGTAGTGTTGTATGTGTACGTGATGTCTCAAATACAGAAAGTGGCTGAGCCTTCCAAAAGCCATTAGCAGGACTAATAGTTCAGCTTGTGCTAATTGACCTGAGACAGAGGCTAGAACTTTGAAGGGTGACTGCTCAGCTCTGCTGTAAATATCAAGGGCCTCATTAATAATCTATTTTTGTGTAGAAGACAACATATGTGAGAACTGAAATGAAGGATTTAATACAACAGTGACATGAATTGTTTTGCTGGTGGTCAGTGTGTGTTTTGCATGGGTGGGTTTGCATGCAAGAGCAAAGCTGGACAGAACTAGAAGGAAAAAGCACTTTCGGGGACATATGTGATAGGAGGACCTCATACAAAAAAGACTCCAGGTTAAACGGAGATGGAGACCAGAGCAGGCTGGGATATGAAATGTAGATGAAGATGCAGTGGGGAGACTGTTTCCATCATTCCAGGGAAGGGAATCAGCATTTTTCTATTAGTTTACCAGCATCATGTAATAACTGCAACTGAGCCAAACACAGTCTCTGCTAGTGGTCTTACAAACAGATGCCTGAAGAAAATTGCTGATATAAGAGTTACATAGAAGGCTTTATTACTTTTTTTCCTTTGTTTAGTCTTGCAATTTAAAACCTCCTGTCTTACAGAAGTCGTTTGATGCTCACCCCAGGCGGGAGAGCCAGGTACGGCAGCTCGCCTGGGTGGGTGACGGTGTCTGGGTCTCCATTCGCTTGGACTCCACCCTGCGTCTCTACCATGCCCACACTTATCAGCACCTGCAAGATGTGGACATTGAACCATACGTAAGCAAAATGCTAGGTAAGTTGATAAGAGGAAAAACTGCTGTGTTTTTACGCCTCTTGCTATCTGGAGCTTTCTTGTTCCTGTTGTGGATCAGGCACTTCTCAGGGTAAAGGAGGGGGAAGGGTGGGTAGCAAAACTAGTCAAATCCTCATGGAAACTTGAATCTGGTTGCAGGAGTCTATGTCAGTCTGTAAAGCATGATGAGGGTGATAGAGGGTCTTCTGATGCAGTTTGTTCACCCTACTTAATGTCAAAGGTGTCCCTGAAAACTCAGAACTGATGAGGAAAATGGTGGTTGTGTTGGGCAAGCATTGGTTGAGACACTAAAATCTTTCTCTGTTTTTTACTGTGCTGATGCCTGGTTTTAAAGTGGATGAATCCATTACTTGCCCGGAAAAATTGCCTTGTTTTCAAGGAAAAGCAAATGCAAAATAGCAATTTTTTCTTGCCGTTGAGGTTCTTTTGTTTTTTCATTAATGTTTACATAAGTGGTCAAACTACTTTGATGTAACACAACAAACACACGTAATTGGGCCATGGGGAATCCTTCGCAAGTAACCGCTGTGCCATTGCACTTAGATAGTCACCCTCCTTCCATTCCCCTTATAGTACTAATGGATAAGAAATTAATTTTAATGGATGAGAAGGATGAGAAACCATAATCTTACATTTGTAAAGTCACCTCTTCTTTTGTTTGTTCATTTGAAAAGCTGCCCTGCTGCTGTAAGCACCAAAAGGTTTTGTTTTGCAGATTAGGCAGCTGTTAACGCTTTTTGCTTTCTCACAAAGTTAATGTTAGTCTCTTTTTTTTAGCCTTTAAGGTTATCTTTGCAACTTAAATATACTTCTCTACCCTGTTGCTGTTTGAGGTGGGAGGGAATTTCTTGTCTGTGGTTTGGGAGTTACAGTTAAGATTCTCTGTTATGGAACTGAAGATTTTCTTGCTCATAATTTTTGATGAAAAGCATCTTCTGTTTTTAGGTACTGGTAAACTGGGATTCTCTTTTGTGAGAATCACAGCTCTTATGGTGTCTTGTAATCGTTTATGGGTAGGAACAGGAAATGGTGTCATCATCTCCATTCCATTAACAGAAAGTAAGTAAAATATAAATGAATAGCACTGTGCTATATGCTGTAGACACAAAAAGAGAATATTAAACGCCATTCAGATGCTTGCTAATGGGTAGAAAGCTTTACTGCCAGGCCTGAATCTGTCAGGTTCATAACAGGTTGGACATGTGTGATGTTCAGCACCTAATCTGTGTACACGGTTACAATTACTCTGAGCAACAAACCACATCTCCAAAATCTCCTGTACTTCAGTTTGCGCAGAGTTGCTGTGGCTGAAAAAGACACTTTGAAGCCTTGGAGTTGTTGTGAGCATTGGCAGCATTTATAGAAGTTTATTGCTTCTAAGAGATTGCTTTAGTTTTCTGATAAATGTTATTTTTTTATTGCCATTTGATCACCAAAGTAGATGTTTTTGTTTGATTTGAAGCAAGTTGGTGTTGTTGCTTATACAATTTGATTGGCTTTAGTTCTTCTGAGTTCAAGCTGATATAAAGGACTGGAACAGCAGTTAGTAACAACAGCTTTAAAGGACATGTTCAGTTATATGTGTTGTAAACACATTCTACAAATAGGGCACTGACTTCTAGATAAAATTCCAGTAATGAAAATCCAGGTATCTGCTTAGAAGCAGGCTCCAAACTCTTGTTATAGGCTATAAAACTACTTGGGTATGAAAGTGGAAGCATTCACACATGGGCACCTGAAGCTCAGGAGAAGGAAACAGGCCAGTTCAAGGGCAAACCAAATCTTAAATAGGTAAAACTCTGTGTGTAAATTGATTGCATTTAAAAGAGTAAAAAAAATAACCCATCACTTGTGCCTGGGACTGATGTTAAAATACCTGGACAGGAGTTTCAGAAAATAAAATACAGAACTTTGATAATCCTAATTGTACTGCTGCTGTATAAAAAGTAGTGCAGTGTGACAGGTGAAATCTTAGGATAATTTAATAGTAAAAGCTCTTCATGTTGTATCTGCTTTATTGAACAGCACACACATGCATTGTTTCTCATACTGTTCCATTACATTGTCCATCCATTCAGTAAACGTCTTTTTTTTGCGTTGCTTGAGTGTACTAAGCAAGGACAGATGTCCTGTCATGAATTTGAAATAGTTTAAATCATGCTTTCAAAAACTGTAGCTCTTAATTTGCATCAAGCTTAATTTAATGTTTCCAGAGGAGTTCGTTTCGAAGCAGTAGTGAACATGAAAAAACCCCTATGAAAGGTATTCCGTTCAATCTGTTTTATTTGTTGTTCATGAGTCAGAACAACTTTGTGGGTAGCCTGACAGTGGGTTTGAGAACCCTTGTTACAAATATTCATGGTTTTCCAAAAGAGTGGTATCCTTGCATAAGCAATTCCATGTCTCAGTTCCCTGGGTTGAATGAAGGGCCATCCTCAAGATCTGCAGATGATGTTTTGAAGGGGCACTTGAAAATCTGAGTTGGTATATGTTATTTTGGTAGGCTCCTGCCAAGGAAAGAGAGAAAGGGGAAACGTTGCTAATCAATAATCAACTCTCTAGCGATAAAGCACGTGAAAGTGGCAGTGCTTTCCTTGTCCATTTTGTACTGAAACTTTGATAACAAGATGCTGTTCTTTGTGACTTTTTATGGACTCTCCTGTAATTCAATATTTACTGTTTTTAGGAGCTAAAAAAATTTAAGCTCTACCTTATCAAAAACCAAAATACAAGAGTGGTGGGTTCTCATTAATCCTTCTCCTCTACTGTCATACCTATCCATTTCCCCTTTCCTCCTTTCTCACTTTAGCTGTAATCCTCCACCAGGGACGTTTACTGGGGCTGAGGGGTAAGTGCAGATCCTGAACAAAAATCTATTTCCAGGCTTCTAATAGCCACTTCAAGGCTGTTTCCCACTCCTTATAGATTTACCCTTTGTATGTTCCTAAATGTTTTTCCACTTGCAGTTACTGCATTGCAGCAGTTTTATGTTTGCTAAATGGCCACCAATCTGCTCAGCAGTTTAGTACATCATCCTGTGTTGCAGCTGAACTTTCATACAGACTTTGTTTTTCTTCCAGCCAATGTGATACCATATCTTATAACTTTGTCATTAATCCACATCATTTGCTGTCTTGTTACAAATCACTGTTTCTTTCACTACTTTTGACAGTCTTTGGAATGGAGATGGCTTGTATGTCTAGCATGAGTACTTCTCTGTTTTAATGGATTTAAAAACTTCTCAGCCAAAACCAGATGTAGAGTTTTATAATAGGGTAGCTCCTTTATGCCCCCACAGGTGGCTATTTTTAGAGATTTTTTGCTGGCAAGGGTATACCCTATGATTAGTTGGAATGCAACTGTCTTTAATTATATGTTTGAGTACATTGAATTTGCTCATACTGAAACACATTGGAGGTACTTATTTTCTATGAAAGATACGGTCCTTTTAGAAAATTATTCTTTATTTTCCAAAAGTAGGATATTAAAATCTGGTGTTTATGCTAGACTAATAAGAATCCTGCTCCATTTTCTGATGTACTTAAAATAACGAAGCATGCAATCTTTTTTCTTTCCAGCTCTGTCTTGAATTGGCATTGCTGCCCTCCTGTTTCATTTTTATCTAAGTTGGCTTTAGCTTTTAGATGGTACCATAAGGTTTCTTTAATATATAACCACTTCTGTAATTCGTATTTTCAAGTAGCAAACCACTTCTCTTCTTTTCCAGCTAATAAAGCAGCAGCAGGCTCTGGAAACCGTCCGGGGAGCGTAATCCGTGTATACGGCGATGAAAACAGTGACAAAGTAACTCCGGGAACGTTCATACCCTATTGCTCAATGGCACATGCACAACTCTGCTTCCATGGGCACAGGGATGCTGTCAAATTCTTCGTTGCAGTCCCAGGTGAGGTTTTATTACCATTCTTCAAATGAAGTTTCTTTTTCTTGCCTTGTTTCTGTAGTTAAACACAGTGTTTAGGTAGCAGGTGTATGAAATTGTACGTTCAGAAGTGATTTGTTGTATTTTCTTTGCAAGACTTAGTCTGCTTCCTCAGTCCAGTGTGGGTTAATGGGAAGAAAAGGGTTTAGTGACAAAGAAAAAAATACTTTGCTTCCATCTGGGAAAAAAGTACTCTGGTGAGTGAGTGCTTGCCTATTAAAAAGGCATTTAACTACTAATTGATTTGAAGTCCAATTTGAGAGTCTGACATCCTGCAGGAAGGAATTACTGCTCAGGGAGAAGCCCCCAAAGAAAAGAATCTCAGCTGAAAAAGCTAAGAGTGCTGGTTGGATGTCATCTCAGTGCTTGTGTGCCCCTGGTGTGCTAGATGTAAATGACAGAAGCATGCTTAATGGGCTGACATGCATTGAATCATTTCAGTTGTGTGTCTGAAAGCCTTTAAGTATGTTTCAACATCATTCTAGATTTGCATGCTACTGCTGTGAGATCTGTCAGTTTAATTCTCTGATTTCCATTGAACTGACCTCAGCAGGTTCTTCATCTCTCTAGAGGTGAAACCAGAGCAAACCTAGCTTTCTGTCCCTCAAGGAAGAGACACTAGAATCTGAAATTAAGTGTATCATGAAGTTTATCATACAACGACCAAATGCAAGTGGTATTGATTTCTAAGATGTGGCATACAAATATACTCTTGTTTTTAATCCAGGTCAGGTTGTTTGCCCACAGAGTAGTAGTGGAACAGAGCTAACAGCTGATAAACCAGCCCAAGAGTCCCTCAACCAGAGTCCCTTAAAATCCATGTTGGTGATAAGTGGTGGAGAAGGATATATTGACTTCAGAATGGGTAAGGAACACTGAGCTTAAAATCAGTTGTCACCTGTATATTGTACTCTGTAATAACTACTGTTGTGATTGCTGCTGGGTGCACTTGTGAGGTCAGTCAGTATACAGTCATGCAGAGCCATGAACCTCAGGTCAGTATGATAGCTGCATTAGCTCAGCCCTTGCCACATTCGTGCAGCAAACTGGTTCAGGAGAAGTTCAGGCTATTCCATGTTTAGATTCCTCAGTCCTCCAAAGTAGCCTAACCAGAAAACCAGCCTAAGTGACTTGAAATCTTCCTCAAGTTGTAGGTCAGTTCCTGTTGCATCTGATTTTCTTCTGTATCTCAAGACTGGTTTTGTGTTGATGTTTGTTACTGTCTACATGCAGCTTTTTTGGTGGTTAGTCTTATCGCCTTTGATCCAAGTCAGCTCACGTCACCAAGAGTTTAGACACAATTACAAAGCTGCTTTACTCCTTTGAAGAGCAAAATGGAGAACAAGCCTAAGGCTGTCCTGTGCCTATGTGCAGAGCTGTGACAAACCAGGATAACTAGAAAAGAAGAAAGAGGCATTCATCATGAGTGTGAACATTGCATTGTCTTAGTTGTGCTCAAATACTGCTCTTATTTCCAGAGCACTTCATGTGGTTTTTGTGTTTATACTAGCACACTTTGTTGTAGCGTAACCATCTCCATTCCTGCCTGGAAGGTACTGCAAGTTTGCAGATTAGGTGGTTGTTTATCTGCCCTAAAGACTTTTAAGTAATGAAATATGTAGAGGAATATGGATGCTTAGGAATCTGCAGTTAATATGAGAGTCTTGAACTGAATAATGTGATCAAGACTTTATGTTTTAAAGTATGTATTCACAATCTTGGATATGCATTTACGTGAGTGTGGTTGTTCTTGTAAACCTAGATGTCACTTCTCTTGCTCCATTGTTGTCTGCCTGAATCAAAGCTGTTGTTTTTCAGGTGATGAAGGTGGAGAATCTGAGCTCCTTGGAGAAGCTCTACAACTTGAACCTTCTGTAGCCAAAGCTGAGAGGAGCCACTTGATAGTGTGGCAAGTAATGTGTGGCAGTGAGTGAGCCTGTGGGATGCAGCTGGAGACCTTAAAGACAACAAAAAAAAAAAAAAGGAAAAAAAAAAAGCTTCTGCATGTTTTTTTTTATTTTGTGAAACCTGTTTCACTACATGATGTTGAAGCATTTCTTTGCTATTTAACTTTATATTGCAAATCTGTCATACCTTGAACTATACAGGAATTAGCTTGTGCTGTTTTACTGCACCCGTGTTACATGGAACAGCATCATGAAATCAGACCTTTCTCAAAACTGGTGTGCACACGATAGTAAGCAACTGAGACATTAGTTTTCCTGTACCACAGCAATCTAATGTAGTTCACTTCGATAGTCTCACTTAAGTTCAGCTTTATTACAACTGAGCTTCATTTCACTGTATAATGCATTGAGTAAAACAGCAAAGTTATTCCCAGAGTATTTAAAAATCAACGAATTATCAGATGGATTATGAAGACCCATACAAACAGCAGTGAGGGCTAAAGCAACCTGTAAATGTCAGCTTTTGTTTTCAAACCTGGAAAAATCTTGCTTACGTAGTGTATACGTTTTAATTTGTTACATTCACCAGGATTTCTGGGGGGGGGAAAGAGGGGATTGTCTAGGAATTAAAATGACAATATTTAAATAAAATGACATTTTCTCTATTGAACCTTAAAGTTTGAGAACTGCTGCCCTCAATAATGAGCAATTTTGAGCTTAGTGCTTTTACATTTCCCTGATGTGGAACAACTTGATTTCCAAGGGGTATTTTTAGGATGACATGAATTGGGGGAAAAAGATTTCCAAATTCTTGAACAGGGGATAAGTTTTGTTCTTTTCTTGTCTTAACTCCTTATGTCCTAAGCACTAGGATGATCTTCTCTGCCTAGCTGGTCAAACTCATGAGGCACTATACGTGTGAAGGTTGGAGACCTTGATTAGAGCATGAGAAAAGACTGAGAGTGTACAGGAAAAAATGCATTCTGCCCAAGTGAGATTGTAAAGGAACTTTAGTGCCAGGTAATTAGGTACAAAATGTATTTTTTGTAGTTGTATACCCTAATAAAATATGAAAAAAAGAAAGTTTAGCAACAATGTTAGCAGGTAACACTAAGATTGGGTAAATTGATGAAAGTCAGGAGACTCTAATATTAGGCTGACATTCTGTCTACTCACCATCTATTTTTTTAACCATAAGTGTGAGTTGAAGACTGTCTTCCTTTTACATTGAATTTCCTACATTAGTATCAGACCTAAGTTCAACACTTCATCATTTCTGTACTTCAGAATATTTTTAAACCCCAGATTCTCTCATTTAGTCTCTGGAAATTAAAAGTTTTGAGGGGTTTTAATGAACTTCCAGCATTTACTCCCCAAAAAAGCTGAGACTGTTCTGTTCATATTAGCGGAGAAATTTAGGAATTTGATTATGTGAGAGAACTGAACAGTTTCAGATGAGTGAATATAGAAACACTTTTTTAAAACTGCCTAAACATTTTTATTCAGTAGGAGCAGTTCTGGTCTTATCAGGCAAACATGTGTTTATATATTTTTCTTAATTTTTTTAAATGAACACATTTAGCTGAGGTCTATTGTGTAAATATATATTTAGGCAGCTTTTTCAAATGCATATCATAGCTGATAAACCAGAAGAACTCCATTCAGGTCTGTTGGTTAGATTTATATGTATAAATACTTTTTAAGCAACATATTTTGTACACAGCTGTTCCTCTCGTAAATATGTATTTAGGACATAAACTATGTAGTAAAAAAAAAAAAGAAAAAAAATCTTATTAAAGATGTCTAATATCTTGGTAGTATTTTTCTCTTCAGAATGCCAAAAGTGATGAGAGCATGTTGTTCGTAATTTGCTTTCCAAATTCATCTTCAACGTCACGATTGAAGTACTTCAGCTTAAATAGGAAACCTGGGAGCTTTTGAAAAATCATACAAATACAGAAAGAAAAGTGAATAAACGACTCTTAGAAAGACCGATTTAGAAGTTAGGTAGATGTGTGTGCTGAACCTGAAGCACGTCTGAATTACCTTACCAAATTGAATGTCTAAGAAAAATGCTGTCTAAACTTTTACTGTTGTACAGAATCTCCCCTGTGAGGATGCAGTTTCATTGCTTCTCCTGCCACTTTCTTAATTATTTGTCTTTGGTTTTGTCTTTGGCCTACAATGGACAAAGCTTTTACTCACTGGTTGATTGTCACATTCTCACGTTCTCAGAAAACAACCTAAAAAGCGCACAATTCTGTTGCTGGGTTCTCGTGTGGCGTTTTGGTTGTAATTGGTGACGAGCTGTTTTCTCTGAACGGCTTTAGTGCTGTCAAACAGAGCAGTTCAGTCTGGCAAGTGAATACCTGGTCTTCTGCCAAATGTATCTGGTCCACCCTGCCATTTTAGTCACCTCAGTGGGCCAACTCTTGCAAATTTTATTCAGAGAATGATTGTTTCTGTCCAAAAGTGGAAGGGTTTTGAAGGAAACAACAGGTTAACTATCACTGTGGGTGTAGATCAAAGGCATGTGCACTTCTCTGTATTTCTCATTTCAAAACTTTATCCCCTGTCCTAAGGTACAGTAGATTAAATGGGTCCCTGTTGTCTTCACAGTGCACTGGGGTTTATAAATCCTACGCTGGGTTGCTTTGAGCAGTGAATAAAGCCCATCAGACCCCCTCCCCCAGGCACTGGGGTGACAACACACTCCTGCAGATCCGTCTCAAGAATGTCTTTATGCATACACTCATGTGATTAAAGCATCATAGAAATAGGAGCTAATCTCTTTGATAGCTACAACTTGTTAATAGTTTGGAAACATTTCGAGCACAAAATATGCAGCACATTACTTGCCTGGGTAAGGGTGTTTGCATGGTGAAGGTGAAATGCGTTGTCTAAGCTGCTGCAGTGTCCATTTCTTGTAAAGGTCTTCCTGCATTGGATCAGACAGAGCTGGCAGAGTGTAGACACTTTATCATAGGCTGCCTTAGTAACAAACAAATGTTAAATCTCTTTTATTATACTAACTGTTCTAAAGGACATGTGTCTTTTAAAATGCTGTGTAACTGAATATTTATTTCCATGTGAGTATTATAAAAGTTACCAAAGGATTAAACATTAGCACTCTTGTAAGTGGCCCTGTTGAGAACAGGGTCTTGTGAAGGCCCTGCTCTGTAAAACAAGACATGGTAAACTCAAATACAGTTCTTTAGGGGAATTAAATGGGATTTTTTTTTCTCTCTAACAGGGTTATGCCATATTGTAACAACCTGTGTTGCACCTCAAAGCATTTTTCTATACACAAAATGTCTCTCCCGCCCTCTAACAAGATTAAGTTTCCTTTATTAATTTCGTTGATGCACATTTCTCAGTCTTTTAAACATATATTTTAAACATTTTATGGTCTGTAATTTTGGAAAGTTTTGTCTGTTGGACACTTTACGCTGAATTTTACTCGCCTCTGTAATCCGAGATGGAGACTACAGCGTTAAACTTGCTGTCTGTTCAAACTTGAGGCTTCTTTTCTGTGAGCAGAAAAGCTCATATAGCAGTGTAGTTATTTCAGTATTTATTTCTATTATTGAATCCATGGGGTTCAGAATGTAACTTTGTACATGAAATATATATAAATATGTATATGAAACATGCATCGCATTGGTGTGTTCTTTGCTGTCTCATGTCAACTTCAAAGGTTTTTGATGCTACCAGAAGGTGTTTTACACTAACAGGCAGATATTGCCATCATTAATACAGGTAGTAACATATTTGACTCAGCCCACAACCAGCATAATCCAGCTGCCTCATACTGGACCTCAGCAAAACTCAAGAGGTAAGCTTATCTCGCTGTCTGGCTCCCAAATGATGCCATACTGCCTTCACCTTTCCTGTGGCCTGCAAGCCCACTCACAGGATGAGAATCTAAAGGAGATCCACTTAACTGCAGCTCAGATGAAATAGGCATTGAATTTCTTTCTCAAGTTTTCTTAACCCTTTACCGAAGATTCATCGAAACTGAAATGCACGTTGGTTGCTTGCTGCCTCACAATGGAAACTGTGTTGGTGAGGAGGGAGAATGGAGGACTCTGTGTCAAGAGATTAATTTCTACTGCAGAAACAGAACACTCAGCTAGAGCCTTGTTCTATTTTTTTTTTTCCTGGCTCATCTGCTTTTTTCTAACCACATTTGTCCTGGCAGTTTATCTTGATTAGTATGGAACAAGTGACTATGGCACTGAAAATATTTGGTTAACCTTTGTTATAATGGATGGGGAGTGGCCTCTCCTTGTGCAGTGAAGACATTCTGTTCCCTGATGTGCTGGAGACACATGTTACTCTTGCTTTTCTCTGGCACCAGGGACGAGTCTACATGAAGTGCTTTTGAATGCATTTAGGTTGGAAATACTTTAGCGCATATAAATGGTTCAGAAAACACCAAGTGTCCTGTTACCAGTGTTGTACTCAAACTTTTATCATCTTGGTGCTTAAAAATACCTTTATGTCATTTACTGGAGATTTCTCACAAGATTTTTGCCTCCCAGGACAGATAGAGTTACAAATTTCCCTCTCCTCATCAGTGTTTATGCTTGGGCTGTGTCCATCGTGCATATCCCGGCGCTGCACTGTGCTGAGGCTGTGTGTGCACCTATTAAATAGGAAGAAGCACCATCAATCTTTACTCTGGAAATATAACTCCTGACAGCCCCTCAGGTCTGTGTGGGTAAGCAATTGAATTTTTCACATGCTGTGGTGAGAGAAGTTCTGATAGAATAGTGAACTCCATCATGATGTTACAAATTGTATTTGGAGACCTAAAGTTTGAAGCACCTGTAAATGCCCAGACTCATCTGCAATGAACATGTTCAGAATAGAACTACTCACAGTTTCTGTAGCAGGTATTAAAAACCTTATCTCAGTTGTATCACTCTCCTAGAAAAAGAGATACTGAAATTGGAATACATAAACTGTTCATAATCATCCAGGAAGTGAAGATTTTGCAGCAATGAGTGTTCCTTACTGGAAAATACTCGTTTGCTGGAAATTAAACCTCAAACTTTGTAAGAGAGAGTGGGAGAACTACTTCTCTCTTTTTTTTCCTACAATGGAATAAGCAAACCCAAAGGAGTGTGGTGGTTTTTTGCCATCACCCCCCTTTTTTCTCATCCTCTGATCTATTTGAAAGCTGAGCAATGCAATCTATAAATAACCTTTAGCATTCTGCTGCTCTGATATGCACCAATGCCCAGTAAATCTGCAGTAAAAGAAGCTTTGAGGAGCTCTTTTGGCTTGAGACCCTCCTCTGCTTCCTGATATGATGTTCAGGACTGGTTGCAGTGTTGCATGGTTGTAGTGAATTCCTGAAAAAGCTAATTGGAGATGACAAACCCACGTATGTGATTGTTTTCATATGTTTCAAAACACTTTGTAAAGTGGTGGTGAGAAGGGAGCTGAGGAGAAGTGAGGTGGATTGTGTCTGCTTGTTTCTGCTTGTGATGTCCACAGGATGGCCAGCCCAGGCCAGGTCTGTGTTGTGTTTCAACACACGATGGTGCTCTTACAATTCAAAGACAACCTGCAGACCCAGAGGGAAAAACTCTGCTGGAGTGTTCTCTTCTCCCTGCTTTTCTCTCAACATCCACGTTTCAGGTTTCCTCTAACAGCTTTTCAAGGTGAAGCTGTTGTGTCAGTGGTCAAAGAAAAGAAAGAGGATCAGAGTGTGTGATCATTTCAGGGTTCAGAAGACGGCTGTCCCTTGCCTGCACCTCTCTGCAGTGGTTCAATCATGTTGTGGGGGTTTGTCTGCTTCTGCTATAGCCTCAGAAGGTTATACCTGTTTCTCTAGAGGTCTCTAAACCCCCCTGGATGCATTCCTGTGCCCCCTGCTCGAGGAGAACCTGCTTTATTAGGGGGCTGAGCTAGATAAGCTCTGCAGGGCCCTTCCAACCCCTACCATTGTGGTATTCTGTTGGCTGGAGGAAGTTGCTTTGGAGCTGGGACCTCTTAAGCCTATTGCACCTAATGTTAGGGGAAAGGAAAAAGGTTTCCCTCCCTAAAAAAAAGTGATGCTGAGCAGCCCCTGTGCCCTAGCCAGTGAGAAGGGAGCTGGGCAGGATGGGCCCTGCCTGTAGTGCATTGGAGCTGAGCTGCTGCTTTGCAGCATCCCCCTTCCTGCTGCTGGTCCTGCTTCAGCAGACTCCTGCTCTCCTTTGCTGGTGGGATGTTAAGGACCTTCTAAAATAAAACTTGGCTGCTGTTTGCTTTGAGTTTAAGAGGAAAAAAAAGAAAGGCTGATGAGAATAAGTTTCTTCCACCACTTACATTTCTTTTGCTACTGCAATAACACTCCTGGCAGCTGCTATTGCAGGGGTGTGGATGCTGTGGCAGCTCTGTCCCTACTCACTTGGGGTGTTTGGTTTTGTCTCCCTGGTATGTCAGAGACCTGTCTGTGGGGATGAGAAGCACATGGATCAGGTGTGAGGAAGTTCAGTCTTCTGGGCCAGACCTTGCAGTGATTTGAGGTGGGTAATTGCACTGGGAAATGGTGTTTAAAGGCTGATGAAGGAGGCTGAATCCAGGGGAGAAAAGATGCTGAGGACGTTTTTGGCTGCTAATTGATGTGTTCAATGAAAGAACAGCAGGATGTGTGTGTGGGCAGGGAAAATTGAATTCTTGTCAAAATTGCCCAAAAGGTAATGAAAGTCTCTGAGATAAGAGAGAGGTGAATTGTGCAGCATCCACAAAACCATTAGGGTCTGGTTGACTCACTTGCAAATAAACACTGTGTGGGTGCTCACTAGCAAATAAAAGCTCTCCTGCCCTTTACAGAAGTGCTTGTATCTCACTCCTTCTGGGAGTCTTCACTGAGAGGATTGTCAGCCCCTGTGCCAGGCTGCCCAGGGAGGTGGGAGAGTCTCCAGCCCTGGAGCTATTGCAAAGCCGTGGAACTGAAGTGCTGAGGGCTGTGGGTTAGTGGTGGGCTGGGCAGGGTGAGGGGAGGGACTGGGACTCCAGGAGTTTTAAAGTCTTTTTCAACCAAAACTTTTTAGTGCTGTAGGGCTTAGGAGAGAGGCTGGAGGCATCAGATCCCCTCTTGTGATGGTAGCAGAGGGGATGGCTCATCCCTGCACTGGGTCCCTGGGGAGAGCTCAGGGTAGCCAGCCTGGCCCTGGATCTGCCCCCACTTGTCACTCAGCCTGTGAACCACACAAATGGGTCAGAAGTGGCACAAAAAGAAGCAGGGAGGAAACTTTGGCAGAAGGAAGATACTTTTAACAAAACTGCCTGAGCCCACAGCAGTGTTTTGAGCTGAGAGCAGCACTTGGCTGTTGAAAGCGTTCCCCTTTGAGCTGGCACTTGCAGGCACTGTAAGGTGTGATCTCACATGAGACAAAGGAAGAAGTAAATCAGAGGAGGTCTAAAGGAATTTTCAGGTTGTGAAGAAGGAAAGCCAGCAGCACTGGCTGGGCTCACCTTGACAACGAAGTGCTAACTTGTTTCCATGTTCTTCCCATGGCTGGAGCAGCCTTTGCTGGGCTCCTTGTGCTCTGAGAAGCTGGGTTGTATGATCTGAAGCTGGACTGTGCTGCTACTGCTGCTTGTTCAGAGAGTGTTGCTTGAGGCTGGTGTCTGCACACTATAAATTGCAGATCTCTTCTCAGGCTGATCCCCATAACAGAAACCCAGACCTAAAGAGCTAGCTGAAACGGTCATGGTTCCCAAGAACTGCAGGTCAGATGGGCACAGTTCAGAGGTTTATCAGAGCTCGTGGTCAGACTGGTCCTTCAGCTGCTCCATACCCAAATATTGGCTCAGGGTGCTTCCTCCAGAGAAGCTTCAGTGTTTGGGCAAGAGACATGGGAGTTTCTGCTGATCTCAGCAGCTCCTGCTGTTTCCTCTCTTGTTTGTACAAATATTTTTTAAGCATGTCTCACACCCTGCATGTGCTGAACTTGGGCAGCTCTTGTCACTTCTCATCAAAAACTAAATAAACCACTGATGCTGCAAATCTTGTCTTCTCCTTCAACCATGAATCACCCTGCACAACAGCAGCAGCTTTCTCAAGGGTAGTGAAGTTCCTCACTGAGCAATGGGCATGAAGACTTCCTGGCCTGCAGCTGGTACAGATGTAGTTTAGGATTACTCAAACTTGGGCTGCTTTGGCCTCAAGCTAGGAGCTGTTGCATGGAGACAGCCAAGTCCTGGTGTGGGTGCTGATGTTTTACTGCATGTGTGCTTCCTGTGGAGTTTCAGCAATTGGGGCCAAACCAACCTTAGAGGGTTAACAAGCCTTCAGACTTGCAGATTTGGGGAATAGTGGCATAGTTCTGAGAGGAGGGCACTGATTTCTATCATTGGTATGTTCCAGCTGGCTGCATGCTCTGGAGCTGCAGAACTGCTCCTTAATGGAAGAATGTATTGGCACTGGACAAAGAGCAAAATCTGCAGGGAAGCCTCTAAGGTGCTGTTGACATCAGAGAAGTTTGTGATGGAGAGATGCTCTGGAGTCATCCCTGCAGCCCTTGCATCACAGCAGAGAAGCTGCGAAGTCCTGGGTCATCTCCTCTCCATGACCAGCTCCTTCTGCAGGCAGAGGTGAGTACAATCGGTGAATTTACCTCTTCAAAGATTGTTTGACTTCCCATCACCTGAAAGGATAGATGGATGAGGGCTAAGAAGGGAATACACTCACTATCCCTCCCAGCAAACACCTTGTGACCAGGTCAAACACCAAAGGCCAAGACTGTGGTGGGTTTTTCCACTGGCCACAGCCGTAGTCCCTGGGAGAGGCTGAATGTCAGTGCTGCTCAAGTGTCAGCATCCAGCATCTTTCTGCAGGTTTTATGGCTGTAGAGAATGTAAGAACCTATTTCCTTTTAATACCTTGGAGTTGTTTAAAGATTTTATTTGCCTGATAGCACTTTGTTTTCTGTTTTGCTTTAGGAAGTGTAGTAATTGTTTTTATCAACTGCACCCACTCAGGGAATGTTGAGCATTGGTAACTGTAATTCAGGCATCGTCCTGGTCCCTTTGGGCCTGTGACAAGTGCTGGAGCTGAGGATGGACGCCTGGCCTGGACTGTGCATCCTGGAGCAGGCATCACCTCCGATGTTCCTGCTGGATGAGTGGCATGGAAACCATCAGCTGTGTGTGTTTGGTTTCTGTGGGGTACTTGGGGTGTCAGGGACCCTCCACCCAGAAATGGCCCTTGGGCTCGACTGCCTCAGTCCTGCAAACTTGTAAGTCACAGCACATGACCTCAATGAGGCTATTCATATCCCCACAGGAAGCGTCTGCTTCGCTTCTTTTGGGATTGAGAACATTTCAAGCCTTGTGAATAAAGGGAGGAGAGATGCAAGACTTGTCCCCAAAATACCATGGGTTCCTTTATTAAGAAGGAAGGAAGGACAAATGCAACAGTGATGGCTTTGAACTTCAGGAACTTCAGCAAACGGGGGAAACATCTTGTTTCTTTTCTCCTTCTCAATGGACTTGCTGACAAGCCAGTGCTTCCTCATTTCACAGAAGCTAATCATTAGATTTGCTTTTTCTTGCTGAGACTGAGCATGCTGGGCTGGGTCACTGCCCTAGGCAGGAGTGAGGGGGCATTACCTGGCACCATGCACCTCTTGGCAAAGGCTGAGGTGGTTCATGAGGCTTCTAAGCCATTTTTCTTGCATCTCTCTGCCACTTGGTTATAATCTTGGTTTGGCATCTTCTTCACTCAACTGGCATCTGCACAAACCATGAGGCATCTGCTGCTTCGGTTTAGCCTGTTCCATGGTCTGATCAATCTCTCTAAGATTTGGCTCACTGTCATTTTCCACCTTCCCCACTCTGTTCATGAAGGGTTTGTGTTCCCCAGGCTGGTGCTGTGTCCTGCAATGTTCTGTAGCCCTTGTCATTAAACCTCACTAAAGAACTTTGTGTTTAAACATCTGGGTCAAGAACAGAGCCCTTAAACAGATAACTTTGAATAAAAGCATGTTCTGTACAGCTGAAGCTCTTGGGTTCTTCCCCAAAGTCAATGAATAACTGTGATTGTTAACACTTCAATTGGGAAGCTGCAAATGGTTCTTCTTTCCAAACCTATTCCTGCTGAGGGACTAGCATGAAGCAATAAGCATTTCTCAGCTTGTAGGTTCTCTCCTTCCTTTGATTGCTTTCCCTAGAAATCAGGCCCCACCTTGCCTTGCCCAGGTCCCACAGCTGGGCTTGGATCAGTTCACCACAGCATTAGAAGATGCATCAACAGCAGCAGTAGCTGGCTGAAAGGCCTCTCTGTGTTTTTGCTGGAGAATTATGCTGGAAGAGGGATGGATGGAGGCTCTGGAGGGATCTGTGTTATGCCTGAGGCAGGTCAGCTTTTTACACCACTGCCTTGCTTGTAGATTTAAATGTCACAGATAAGGCATCCCTTTATCTGGGGCTTTCAGAAGGTCATGCAAAGTGAGTCAGGACAGTCTTAACCTTTTCATGGTCAATGTATGTAGAAACCAATTTTATTCCCTTCTTATTTGCTGTAACTGCAGGGGGCTGTTACCACATCTCCCTTGGCCTCCCATCGACTGCAAACCCTGGTTACCTCACCCTCTCTCCTCATAACCTATATTTTCTGCTCATTTCCATCCCTCTCTGGATTTTGCCTCCTTGGTTGTCTGAGTAGTGCTGAGCACAATAAATCTCATATATCAGGCCCCACAAGGTTTACTAAATGGTGCAGCATAGGGGACCCTGCTGAGCCTGTGATCCTCCCTTGCTCCCTAGATGATATTTAGAGGTCTTTTTCAACCCTTAAGATTATGTGGTTGTGTGATTCTAGCCCAACCAACCACTCCTTGGCTGTTGTTTTTGCTGAGAGGTTTTTATTCTGCATTTGTGCTAACTTTCAGCACATGCTGCACTTTGACTCATTTTAATATTGTTACTACTTCAAACCTACTCCCTGTCACATCTTTGGGGAGTAGGCAGGAGACATCCAAGAATCTGAAGCCAAAAATAGGGAGGATGAAAGAAAATCAAATTATGACTTTCGAGCTCTTCTGACTCAAACCCAATCTGGCTCTACAGCAGGTCTCCGGGGCACCCAGTGTGATGCACCCATGGGGGATGCTCCCTTAGCCATGGCCACATAGATGGCACCCCATTCCTCTTCCAAGCCCCAGTGCTGTGCTTGTGCTGGTCAGGACAGCACTGGCTGTGCTATGAAATCCCAAGTTGAGATTCTCCTAAATCTTAGCATGCCTGCAACTCCCTTCAGTGTGATACATATGAACCCCATATACACAGTGCAGGAAGGACCTGGGGGCAGGGAGGAGGAGCTGTGAGAGCAAGCTGCATACATACTGCTCAGAAACTCTTGGGTTGTTCACACCCTGGATGAATCTGTTGGGTGTGCAGATCCTGTGCAGCCACAGCTGCTGAGACCCCTCAGAGCACGGCTGCCCCTGTGCTCACCCTTCCCTGAACCATCACTGTGTCTGGGCTGTGCCCTGTAATGTTACCCCGAGGAACATATGGGATATATGCATCTGCTGGGCCAGACCTGACCCCCTGGGATAGCCCCAGGAGAGGTAAGAGGGAGCCCCACATGGGATTTAGAGCAGGCGTTTGGGGGGTGTGAGCTGGGGCAGAGGCACCTGAGCAGGTGTCTGAGGGAGATGAAATGTGCTTCCACATAGGTGTCCCTGCTCACCTCTCCCACTTGGCCTCAGTGGCCACAGGCAGTTTGGGTACAGAAGAATCTGGGGCCATTGCCATCCAGCTCAGCTTCAGCCACGCCACGCAGGGGCTGTTCCCAGCACGTGGCTTACATCAGACTTCTTCACAGGTAACAGGGAACACCAAAACCCCTCCATGTCCATTGTGGTTTGTAGCTGCTTTCAGTCAGGGTCATGACTGATCAAGTCATGTATTTGTTTTCAAAGCCTTTGCCTATTTCATTCTGGTTTTAACTATCACCCATTTCTCAGAGCTGAATGCGTCTGAAATATCTTTCTCCCAGTCTGAGCTTTCCTGGTCCCAGAAAAGAAAAAGGATTAGCCAGGGGCTGTTGTGGTGGTGTTGGATTTCCCCTCTATCACAACGTCGTAATGTTTGAGTCAAATGTTTCTAGGGAATAGCAGCTCAGTTAAATAATGCTGTTTCCAGAGGAATTAAAGGAGGAACTTTCCACTCGATCTCACACACAGTGTCCTATATTTACAGCAACTAAATAGCAGGCACAAACTGACTCCAGAGGTGCCTTTTAACTGACTGTGATATTTTGATCTGCCAGATCCATCCCTGTGGCTGCTAGAACACGTCGCTGGGTATGGGCAGCTGGAACCCTGGGCCCATGGGGCTTTGGAGTGAGCACAGCAGTGGGACTGGGAGCTGAACCTTCTGCCTGAGGCAGTGTTATTCACTCCTTTCTCATGAGCTCCTTCTGAACATCCCTTGGTGAAGCTCAGTGGTAAAAACCTCTCTTTTCCCCAGTGCAACCCTGAGGAATGGACAGTCCCTCCTTCAGGACATTGCTGTGCTCTGCACAAGTTGTGATGTTGGAAGGGCTGGAGGGTGGCATGGCCTGAGTGGCTTTGTTCAGGGGGACATGACACATCCAGGCCTCTTGCCTCAATCATTTCAACCACTTGAGCACCATGTAAAGGCTGGACAAAAGCTTGGATGGTAACCAAACCCTCCACCTAGCACTGGCCCCAGCACGGAGCTGCACAGGAGTGTTGGGAAGTCTCCATGGAAGATGCTGCTTCCCAAGGTGGGGCAGCTGAGGAAACCCTGATCTTGTCTCCAGATGCAAAGACAATCCAGAGCTGAGGCTTCTCCTTTGAGAACCACCACGAGAGAAAGGCTGATGCACCAGAGCTTACACAGGCTGCAGCCTGTCTGTGCACCCATCTCCCAGCAGCTCCTGAGAGCTCCTGGGCCTATATCAGCAGGTTTGTTCCCAAAGTCAAAAGGGTCAAAAGGGCCCAAAAGGGTGGTGATGTCCCTGCCTGCTCCTCCATGGCCTTTCCTCACCCTGCAATGGGGGCAAGCTCAGCTCCTGGGAAATCCTACACTGCCAGGGTAGGGGGTGAAAGTAGTGTGGTGGTCTCCAACAAAGGGCAGAGGGAGGTGATGCCCCACCAGTGCCTGGCATCAGCCAGCCAGGGACTGTCCACACATCCCCTATTTTGGGCAGTGGCCTGCCGGGAGCCCAGGACACGCCGTCTCTGCTGTTAAACCCGGCTGAGTTTCCTGTTGCTTGAAGAGGCACTTGCCTGATGCCCAAAGACTCTCAAGCAGTTAATTATGACCTATAGCTCTGATGGATCATATCACCGCTATTTTTAGCTCTCTCACTTCTGGTGTGAGCCCTGTGTCTCTCTCTCTCTTTTTGGCCTTTTATTTTCAGTTTCTCGTTGCCATTTCCTAAGCTCGTCTCGAGCACCAGGTGGGTAGCAGCTGGGGAAGTATTTTCGTCCCAGTGAGGCACAACGAGGCGGCTCTGAGGGTGCAGGGGGACAGACTCTGCTCTGCTGGACCAGCAGCTGAAACCCAGCTGGGGCTGCAGCCAGCCTGTGGCAGCTGAGCCCAAAACCAGAGCCCTGTCCTAGGGCAGCACTTGTGCTCCAGAGGGATGGCTGTGACCACTCCTGCTGGAAACAGCGGCTGTGATGAGTCTGTCTTGGCCCTTTCCAAACATGATTGAGGATAGAGAAACAGAGTGTTGTGTTGGTTTTGGGGTGTTACTTTGGGTTTTGCTTGATACACACTGAGGTGCTGTCAGCAGGGGAGGGCTGCTGTGAATTCCCTGCTGTGAATGCCACACCAGCATCGTACCTGCACCAGCAGTGGGACCGTGCAGAGACAGAGCAGGGGAGTGAGGAGGGCATAACTGGGAGGAGGACTCCAAGTTCCTCCTTGTTCCTCCCTGCTCTGGCACTGTGTCACCCCTCCCTTGGCAATGGGGCTTCTGGCAGGGATCCAGTGAGCTGGATTGGACAGGAGAAGAAAACTGCTCTGAGGAGAGAGCAGGGCTGGGAATGGAATACTCCACAGTTCCTGGCTGCTGAGGAGTGTAGAAATAGCCAGGGCCCAGTTCTGTGGAGAGTGGGCACACAGCATGGACACAGAGAGGAAAACCCTCCCCTGGAGTGAGCGTCCCTCCAGGCCAGCAACCCAGGCAGTGCCTGGCTTCCTCCTGGCACTGTCACTTCTATCTGCTTCCAACCATCTCCAGGCTTCCCAGCACCATTCATCCCCTCCATCCATGCAATCCCTCCTTTCTCTGCAGGCCAGGAGTTCATCTGAAGGCTGTCAAGGGGTTTAAGGCTTTGGCAGAGGAATGAAAGGCTTTTGTAGAGCTAAACCAGCCCTGCTGCTCCACGCAAGCTGTCTGTAGATACCTGACCCTGGCTGGCAGGCTCGAGTCCCCTGCAAAATTTTACAGAATGACAAGTTGTTTCTGGTAAAACAACAACACAGAAATGCTGTTTTTCCCCAGGCTGTCAGTGAGTACCTGTGTTGTAGCCACGCAGCTGATGCTGGTGCAGCTACTGTGACTTCATTGCCTGAGCACAGTTGTGTTGCTGCCTGTCCACCACCAAGTTACTCAGCAAGCATCCAGGAGTAACTACACAAATTGGCAACGTGGATTCTGTGTACAAACACACAACCACATTCATCTGACTGTAATGAATCAGCCCAAAAGCAAATCAAAGGGAAGTCACAACTAAAGTGTGTATCTGGGCAGTCAGGATACATGCAGGGGAAGAGCACCAGAAACTGACTTATCTCTAAATCCATGGCAGAGCTCCCAAAGCCTTTGCAGGATGTGTTCTGGAGAGGGCAGTGGCTTTCCTTTTGTGAATTAAGGTGTGGGAAATACATTCAAGGTGCTGGGAGACATCTGCTCTCCTCAAAATGAATTTTCCCAACTTAATTATATTTCTCCTCCTGCAACATATGCTCAGGAGAAGCTGAAGATGAGGCCAGTGATGGATAAAACAAGCAGATGCAATGAAACCAAGGGCGGATTGGGGCTAGGAGGAAGCAGAATCCCAACTCTTGCTGGTATTTGGGGAGTATGTAACTGACAGGAACATTTCAGGGCTATGAATACAAGCTGACGTATGCATGCATGTGCAATAATCCTGCTAGGACAGGACATGCTGATCACCTTCAGGAGAGGGAATTATAGGCAGTCTTTTCCAAACAAAATCCTTGCTTGTCAGCTTCCAGGATTTATTGTTGCCACTCATTTTTCTTTTTTATGTCCCTGCTTTTTATGGCTTTTTGTAACCACCTTGGTGCTGAGATTGGATGTATTTAGTGTGGTTTTTATGATCTGGCTCCCCTGCTGCTGCCTGCTAGCACTGCCACTCCAGGCAGGGGAAGAGTAAAGCCAGGGTTTCAGTGTGAGACATTACCAGCTGGATGCTCCCATCAGTCTTCACAGACAGAGTCAAGTTTTATTAGCAAACAGCAGACGGCTGCGATCCTGGGCTGAGCATCAGAAAGGACCACGGGAGTCTCCTTGGCTGGCAGGCAGATCACAGCACATGTAACACTGTGGTATTGCTGGTGATTTGTTGGAAAGCACAGGCTGGTGCTGCACAGCACCTACACACACTCCCTCTCCTCTCTGCCTGTGATGGCGAGTGGAAGGAGAGGGCTTTGAACACACAGAGTCCCTGTGTGAGAGATTGATACCAAACCAGATAGTGTGGGAGGGCCAGATGCACAGCAAAGTGATGGGGCCAAACTTCAGCCCTTTGAGAGCTCCCTTTTCTTCAGTAAGCCCTTATGTGAACAGGGAGATGAATCCTTTGGGCTGCTAAGTATGATTTAATGCATACACCATGTCTTTGTGTGGTAAGATCCTCCTGTGTGTATTCAGTTAGTATGAGGTAGTTCCCCAGAACACCTGGGCAAGGCATTCTGTGAGAACTGCCCATAAGAATGTTTCTGTATCTCTGAATACACAAACTGGGGAAGAAAAACAGGTTCAAACAGGCAGGTGAGACAACTCAGAGCTATGCTGCAGAGAGCACTGGCTTGGTGTTGCTCTGCTAGGTTGGAAACACACTTCAACTTTTGCTCTTGGGCAGAAAGAGTGGGAAAAAAAAAATGGCTGTGAAAAGTGCCTGGTAAGAGTTATGCTCAGGATGGACCTTGCCTGAGCTGTGGCTGGAAGCAGCAGTGAGCTTTCCCTGGTGTGGTCCCTCCTCCTCTCACCCCACAGACTTTTTGCATTGCACAGAACATTCATAAAACCTTCCAGACTTGGGTTGGCCTCCAACGTTTTGAGGTGGACACAAAGCCCACCTGATTCCATGCTGCTGAAGTGGATGTGAAAACACAGCAAATTGGCTGGTTTTGATCAATGAGTAAACCAAAAAGGTACATTGTTCTGAAAGTGCTGTGTACATGGGGGCCCTCACTAGGCACAGGGCATTTGGGAAAGGATATTGCTTTTATTGTCCTTTTTCATGTGATACCACTTTTGTTTTAGGATATGGCTAAAACACACCATGGAGTAAAACTCTCAAGTGCTGAGGAAGAGGGATGAGAGCCTGGACTCATGGATCCTCCAAGTCTAGTGAGCCTAATTATCATCCTGGTCCTAAGGACGACAGCAGCATGTTTGGAAACTGAAGATGATGTTCTGGCAAGGGCAAGTAAAACCAGTCCCAGCAGGAACTGGCTTGCTGATGTTTTGATTTTTTAAGTGGACTCTGAAGGATCTGTCCCATAAAGGTCCTCAATGCTGTAAGCTCCAGCAGCTACCAGACAATTAGCTGAGAGGTACTTTGGGAGGCAGAGGTTCAGCAGAGCATTCAGGCGTGTGCCCATTGGAATGGCATCCAAAAATCCAGCTCAGAAACTCGCTTTCATTTGGGAAACACCCCGTCTCAGTAAGCACATTTGACTGGAAAAGAGAGTTTAAGTGCTGAAGAGTAGGATGGAGTTTTCTACAATGTAATTTTATCTGTGCAAAGGCTTGAAGTTATTTTTCTAGTTCTGCCTCCTGGCATTGTGTGACTAAAAGAAAATCTTGGCTTTGGTTGTTTGGGGTTTTGGGTTTTTTTTTGCTTTTATAGTTTCTTACCATTCCTGGAATGAAAACAGCCCTCAAACATTAACATTGAAAGGTCAATGGCAGGGAACTATTTGCACTTCAGGCTTCAAAAAATACTGGGGATTTCTCACAACATCAGAACAATCAGGACACGGATGACAGAGAAAAGAAACTCGGTTGCCCTGTTCCTTCAGCTGCGAAGTTCGTGTTTGAGTGCAGAGAAATGACGGATCAGGGAGAGATTCGGTCTGGAGGTCGTCTGGGATGTCACTGCAGCAGCATCCAGCCGATGCTCTGGGTAAGCTGCTCCCTTGCAGGCTGCCTTTGCTGCCCTTTCACAGAGCACAGCGGGAGCCTGTCAGGGCTCGCCGGTGCCTCAGCTCTGCTGCCTCGGATCAAATCTCACCACACATACATTGCTCTCGCCTCTCTCCAGCACCCTGAGCAGCTGTGCTGGTTGTTACCTAAACCGGGGACCCAAGCCCTTTGGGCTGGATGACGGCCCAGGAGACACTTGGAGCTTGCAGAAAAGCCTGGGCTGGGTGCTGGCTGCCTCCCTGGGAGGATAAACTCAGGATGCAAATCCTGAGGGAGCAGCTCAGCGCTCGAAATGGCACCGCTCAGGTGCAGATCTCTTTAGCACAGCAGGTCTTACTTCTATGGTATGTGTTGACTTAGTAACAGCAATGCATTTTTACCCCAACACATCTGCTGCTTCAGAATTTATTTTGCAGCTCAGGCACTGGGCTTTTGTGAAGATAAGCTGGAAGCAGACCAGTCCCTGGCTGCTGACACTGGGAGGAGTTCGGGTCTGGGTTTACTTGGCTTTGCTCGCTTCTCGTTATCATCAGCCAAACCAAACCTTTTGGATCCAGCTCCACATGAATGGTGGTAAACTTTGGATCTGAGCTCCTGTAATAAGCAGTTGTTTGCCCTGGCTGGAGGCTTAAGACTCTGGAGGAAAAAGGAAAAAGTATTTCTAGGTTTTATTTCTAAAGAAGAACCTTGTCCAGCCCACTCATGTGTCCAACTTTTTGAGTTTCCAGGGGAAATGATTAACTGGAAAGAGACAATGAAGGAGATAAATAATATTTAACTGGTATTGTAATGAACCTTGAGCAGTTTGCCTCTATGGACAGCTTGCAAATTATCTCCATTTCTGTTCTGTGAGTTTTAAAAAGAGGCTGCCAGTTATTCACCAAATCCCTTGAAACACAACTGGAATGGAGCATCAATCTCCCAGTGGTCTCATTTGAAAATTCCCAGCCCTATCCCTATAGGGAGGTAGAGCTCCAGGTTAAATACACCGTAAAAAGGCTTAGATTTCTTTGTGTGGGATGGCAGTGGGGAGAGGGAGGATGATTATGTTGTGCGTCATTAACAGACCATTGAGCCCAAGAAGCTGTGAGGTTTTGTTACTGGTTCCTGGATAGCTGGGAGGTTAATTTGGCCACAAGGCAGAGGTGGATTTTGAAATAAGTTGCTGCCTGCCTGCCTGCTATGAGTACTGTCAACAGCAAGCTGAGATGGGTAGAAAAAAGAAGGTAATGTAAGTCCTAGCAAAGGAGCCTTATGATGCCTGGGAGCGAACTGGGGATGTGCACACTGCAGGGCCCCAAGTTTGTTCCCCAAACCCCAAACTACCCTTGAACCAGCCATTTCAGCCATGGTGGGGCTGGGTTTGTCACCCCCCATTCTCGGGCAGGTTTTGCAGCCTGTGCTGAGCTCTGCCTCCTTGCCGTTGGAGCCCTCAGGGCCATGGGGTGCTGCCCACATTGTGAAAGGCTTGGCCTTGTTCCTGGAGTTGAAACAGAAACATACCACAGCTAACATCTCTACCAAAGCTCCTTTTGAGTCAACCATTGGGAGATTTGGTTTAGGTAAAGCTTATGAAGAAATTCTCCTCATCTTGGTCTCTCCACAACCTCTGGCTGCTTGAAGTTTTAGAAGGAAAGGAGGGAGAGATGTGGAACCACCTTGTTATCTTACTGCCTTAATTGGGATATAAAATACGAGGGAAGCCAGTCTTCTGGCTGTAGATGTTGTCAAAGTGCAGCCAAGGATGCAGTGATGGAGTAAAACAGGGGTTGCTCTGCTCTGGGCAGCAAACACCTCTGCGTGTTCGCTTTCATGTCTGTCCAGTCTTCAGGAATCAGAGAGCAGAAGATGCTCAGTCCCTCCCCTCTGGCCACTGTGTGCATGCCCTGGTGTGTATATGCAACCAAAACAGAAACTGGGTGACCACGAAGGGTATGCAGAAGGCACATGACACTGCATACACATTCATTTTTAAGATCATCTCCTCATCATTTCATGAAGGAGCAAACAGCCTTTTACATCTCCTAAGCTCTCACTTTGCAGTTCTCTAGCAACCCTTCCCAGTGTTAATTAGATGATCTTCATGATTTCTTTATGAAGTGAGCAAGCTACACAATCCCCATGTTTCAGACAGATAAACTTTGTCAAAGGAAGCCACTGTTAGCTCACACACACACACACACACACACACACACACAGGTATTTTCAGAGGAAAGCTGTAAAGGAGGGGCTGATTGATGGCCTCCCTCTGACTGACATCCTGATCCAACACCCAGCACCCTCGGTGAGTGCGATGCTGAGAAGGAACAGCTGCCATGCACAGCTACCACTGGCTGACCTAAGATGGGCTGAAAGGAAGAGGGATGAGATGGCAAAGTTATCACCGTGGAGTCAAGGGGACATTTCCACAACTTGTAAATCTACCTGCAACCTTGTAAAGGGGAGGTTAAAACACGTTTGCAAACATTTGGTATTTGTCAGCAAAGCCCATTCAGAAGGAGCAAAAAAAAAGGGCCACAAAAGTAATAGAGGCTATAGCAAAAAACTTAGTCGATCTACAAACAGGGCTCCATAATTTAAGCTCCATTAGTGGGGCCATTTCCCTTGTATGAGATAACACCATTTCCACCAGTTACGTCAGGTTCAGATGTTGTGTGTCCAGGGTTTTTTAAAGATTAATTACGTTTATGTTGTACAGTAGTTTTACCAGCTAGCCATGGATTTCCAGGAAGAGAGGTTACTTCCTAAGGCATCGTGTAGGGCTCCACGTAGTCCAGTAAATAAGCTGGTGGTGACACCCTTGGCTCCGCTCCTCAGAGCATTTCTTAAAGTGCAGTCTTGGAGCAGGCTGTTCTCAAATCAAAGCACAAAAATAACCCAAACAGTATCAAATGAATTGTAGGAGCTGGCAGAATGGAGGTAATAAACAAAGTTAAAACAGCCTGACAACAATCTCCTGTTACCAGAGAGGAATAAGCAAAACTCTCTAATGATGAAGTACAAAAACTTTCTCGTGACAAGACATTGATTTTCCCAAAAAGGAAAAGGAGAACAAACTGTAGCCATAACACAGCGTGTGTGAGCAGCGAGAGGGTAGAATTATGACAACATTGAAGAGGTATCTCATCTCCAAAAGCTCAGGCTGCATGACCTTTAGCAGCATTCAGGATTGGGTGTCTATTTAGGATGTCATTAAACAAGACAGGCTTCCCCCAACTGAACAGTGCGTAGAAGTAACTGGAGCGGTTTTGAAGAGCTGGATTCCAGACTAGCTAGCTAATGAACTTGGAAAAGCTACATGGCAGTAAGAAACCCAACACAAAACTATTAGTTTGGGATAACAGCTCAGTGTTCAAGTTAGTAAGCTGGTTTTCATGACATACCAAGCATAGGAGGTGGTCTCTGTGCCAGCCTTAGTGGCCCCAGAGCTTGATGTGCTGGAGAACCAAGGGTGGGAGGGATGTGAATGTCTTTAAGGCAAATTTAGATCAAGTGATCTTTAAGATCCTGGCAGTTTAGCTCATGGTAAGGGCATGGCTATGTGATTACTGACAGCTTTGCAGAGCTGGGAGGGATTGCAGGGAACTGATGGTGCTCAGCTCACAGTTCACTCTAAGGCTAATGGTGCCATGAGCATGGCTCTCATGGCCAGGTAGGTTATGAGTGGCACTTGAAAGTCACTCTGTAGAGCAGAATAACGAGAGTGAAGGATTGTAAGGTAGCTTGAAGACCGACATTAATTACCCAGTAATTTTCTAGCTATGGTCCATGAGGTACTTGTTGCTGATCCCCAGACAGATGGCTAGTCACATAGGATGGGCTTCTCCTCTTTATTTCCATCTGTTATATTTCATTAAGACCGCTAAAAATAAAAATATCCCTAATGTTATTTTTCCATGTAAGTTACTGCTACAGTGATTTGATGCCACTGTGAATAGAAGAGTTTCCAAGCGACGAGGTTTTCTTAATTAATTTGTGATCCTTGGCATGAAAAGTGACTGCAAACCCCTACACTAGACTCATCGTGAGCAGTACACTTTCTTCTAAGCTCTATTTATCTGGAAGAGTCAGTTGAAAACATTCTTTTTCTGGTGTAAGGGCAGAAAAGAGCAGAAGCAGTTACCATTTTTAGGTTCTAACCAGTTGTAGATGGTGCCTATGGAGTGGAGATGTAATCACAGAGATGCTTCAGGCATGAAGTCTTCCTTCCCTCCATCAGTAGGATCTTCTCCAGAAACAACTTTTCTGCACAGCTCCAGGCTGCTTTTCTCACAGCACAGTGCCCAAAAGTCCCCTTTGTGGGGAGTGGCTCATTCTGGGGAGGTGGTTTGCTTCTGTCTTTCATAGATTGTCTGACTCTCTCACGTGTCTTTGTGTGTGTGGTGAAGCCAGGTTCTTGCACATGCAGCTCTACCAGTTCCAGCATTTAGTTCCTGATGCATTAAAATGTTCTCCAGGGAAGCCAAAGTCCCCTCTATGCAGATTGCAATTTACTTGTTTTCCAAAAGGGACAAAAGATTGAGACATATAAACTGATAATATTTTCTAATCCCTCAGTGCCTTTCCCACAAATTCTTTCAGAGGGACAGAAACTCTCCTTTATTTAACAATGAAGAGGTTTTAGCATGAACAAGAGTATACCAAGTATCCCAAAGTAAGGGCAGAAACAGGGAGCAGGCAGCCCAGCAGAAGCAGCTTGGTGTGATGAGGAGCTCCAGGGACTAACTAATGCACGGTCCTTGGTCTCTAGATGAGATCTGGAACTAAAATCTCTTGGACCTGGGCTATTTTTATTCTCAAATACACAAGGCATTGCCATAGACCTGCTGAACGGCAATCACAGATGCTTATGAACTCTATTACTTGAGTCTACTTTTGAAGGGCTAAAGCAAGCATGCTCTTTCAGCACAACTCAAAGCAGCACCCAGCACCATGTCTCAGTCGCCCTGCCCACAACACAAGCCAGAATCTTTGTTCTCACCCCTCCTTTATTAGTGGCTTCTGCTTAGAAAAGCAAGCAATTTCCTCACCCTCCTGGCAACATTCCCACGAGGAAATTCCTCCTCCCAAGCTGTAGCCACAGAGCCAGTCATACAATCCTCCCTTCTCTCAGAGCACGGGTTTCCCATTTTACTCGGGCTCCTGCTGCTCACTCACTCCAGCCCATCATCCCAGGAGAACCTTTGGCTCCCTTCTCCTGCCTGCTCTTATTTGAGTTCCACCCTAAGATCACACTGACACAGGCCCCAGGTTAGCATAGAATTTTATCACATGCTTAAGAATGATTGACTTAGACCTTCAGTCTGGTTTTAGCTTATCAGAAGTGTGGGTGGGTAAAGCCTTCGTCCTCCCACACGTGCTCAGCTCCCATGTGGGTTGTCCACTGGTGAGCAAAGAGTGCCTGGGCGTGAAATGAAGCAGAAACTCAGATGAAGGCTGCTCAATTGGACTCCATCCATCATGGTAGTAGATCTTTTAAGACCTAATGGTCTTCACACAACACTGCAGAGGTGGCAGCTCCATGGCTGAGACACACTGCAGGTTATTGGGTGCTTCTGCACCAACTCACCACAGTCATTCAAATCTGGGTAGTCTGTGCCTTGAAATGAGGATTACTTCTTAAACTTAGGAGTAGAGAGTGTGGCTGAGGTTAGCCAAAAGCAATGATTGCTTCCCACCCAGAAAAAAATATCCCAACAATCCAGTAATACAAGCCAGTGTTTTATTCTGCTTAAACCACAGTGAAGCTGGACAGAGTAGCACCTCATTTTTCTGTAGGGCCTCGTCAGATCATTACAAGGCTTAATGACAATAGCCAAAGACACATAAAGACCCCATGGATTTCGCTTAACTACTTACAATTTTTACCTTCAAAGTCTGGCAAATTTAATTCAGATCATATAAAAATCCCAGTGGTGAAGGGTGGAGAAAACTGAACGTTGAATGAAGACTTTTGTTTTCCTGAACAGAGCTGAAATGAAGAAGAGGCTGGGTTGTGATGATCAGATTTCTCCTATAGGTCAGAAGTTCAATGTATCATCAGATTTCATGTCATGGGGCTGTTCTGTTCCTAATTGCAACCAGCCAGGACTCTGCACATCGGTGAGCTTTTACTCTGAGCTCCTTTCATAAGATATATATTGTATTCAAAGTAGTAACTAAATCATTTTAAATGTATTTTTAAGGGTGAATCATTACCTTTCAATTCTACAACACAGCAGAAAATTAAATTAGATGCTGGCTTGCACTCATGTAAAATCTAGAAGCCAATACTCAACTGGGTTGTTACTACAGCAAGTTTATTTGGCACAGATCTCATACGAGCATTAAGCTATGAACCTCTGGTAGCTGTGATCTCAGACTCAAAGGTATCTGGAACCTCACAGGGACAGAGGAACTAAACCCCTGAGAAATGTGGTACACAGGCCCAGATCCCAACCTCAAATGTCAGCTGTTGGGGATGGATGAAATACGGCTGAGCTGAGCTGAGTTCGTGCAGTAGGTGAGAAGGGGATCTGTGCAGATGAATTATTTATACATCTCAGGGAGAGAAGCTATAGCCATATCTCAAGCTGAAATATATATAAAAAACCTCCAGCTTAGCACTTAAAACATCAACTTAGCTGATGACTGACTTTTTGAATAATTTAAACTCATCTGAGCCACCCATGATGGGTGAGCGTGACCTCCTATGGCCATCCACCCATCTGCAGGATGAGACGAGACAGAGTGAGCCTGTGAGCTGCTTGGGCAGGCAAAGCTCTGTGTTAACTCATGCCAGAGGAACACAGGCTGTTGCACAAGGACGATGTGGAGCAATGACTGAGAATCAAGTTGGGGTATCTCACATTAATCCAGCAGCTAACAGTTAACCTACCAATCCTAAAATAACTTTGTGTATGACTTCTGCAGGGCACCTCCCATCACACCTCTGCTTTAAGAAACCTCTGTCTCATGTGGTGACCAACTCTCAGAGAAGTTTTATCCTTCCTACATCCTGGACAAACCATCTAGTGACCTGCAATGTGTTCTCTCCTGAATAACTCACCTTCTAAACATTTTCATACAGAAAATAGGGCTTTCACGGGTTTTCAGCATCCAGGTTTCCCACGTTAGGAAGAATGAGGCTTTTGCTGGTGCCGTAGGGACAGCTTTGGGATGTGGCTTTGGAGAACAGAGCCAGCCCAAGAGGAGCAGGACTGCACAGAAGCCACGTCTGTGCTCCTCGGGTGTTATGAATTTCTCTCAAAGCCAAGAAACCTGAAACCGCAGCAGCGACTCAAACTTCCTCTCGAGATGGAGTCGAGGCAGGCTAATTTTAGTCACCATGCACTATGCAAATCACCGTTCTGTAGCTGAGTTTATTTTTTAAAGTGCTGACTGCCAAACTTGCTGCAGGGCACAGACTGTTCGTATGGGCCTTAAAGGGGTTTGAAACCAGCTCTGCAGCGGGGCTGCATCTCAGACAAGGGAGTGTGTGCCCAAAGGAGCCCTGCTCAAAAGCACACTTTCAATTGGCAGGGTCTAGATGGTTGGTTTAGAGCATATATTGATTTTCTAGCTGGTCAGGATTAGCTGTGAGCTGAGTTTTCGAATATGTTTTTGTTTCCATATGTAATTTGTCTCCTCCCTTGAAAACTCCCCTGATAAGCTGCCCACAGGAGATGATGGGAGTGCCGGAATCTGGATCAAGCCCAATGTCTGGCTAAGTAAAAGCAGCAGATCACTATTGGGCTTTAGATTTATTCTGTAAATATTTGGCACATTCATAGGTTACACTTTTAACTGGGACTGATCTGACTTCCTAGGAAAGAAGCAATTCATTAAAAGATTATTATTAGACCGTGATTCACAGCACTCATTTAAAAGACAGAGGCAGACACAGGGAATGTGGAGCAGCAGAGGCCAGGCAGGGTACTCCTCAGGAAGCTCAGGCTTTACCATGGACAGTAAAATTGCTACATTTTTTTTTTCCCCTCAATATTAAAAAAGATTTAGCATGAGGCTTTCATCTGATAACTTTCATAATGTCTCTATCACGAGTCATGCTATGACTGAATTGTTCTTTGTATTTAAAAGAAACAATTCTCCATTATTTCCTATCAACCTACCACAGATGGCTTCAGAAAATTTCTTAACTTGAAGAATAACCACTTCCAGGTCTGATGTCTTACCCATAACCTTCAAGGCATTTATCCACCCAAGCAGGTCAGCCTGGAGCTGAGACTGGAGAGGCACTTTGAACCCTGAACTATCTACAAACTAAAAAATGAGGCAGGAGAGTAAAAGCAGGAGCTAGTTTTCAACTGTGAAATGATTTTAAAAGGTGCTTGTGCAACGTGATGTAAGTTAACCTGCTTTAGAGTTGGGCTGGATGATCTCTAGAGGTCCCTTCCAGCATTCTGTGACTCTGTGATTCTGTGTGCTCCTGTGTTCTGTGGCTGATCTTGAATCTTTAAGGAAAGCTCTTTGGATCTGGGGCTCAAACCCTAGTGAGTGGTCCCAATTTCTCCTAGAAATCTGCTGTAGGCTTTAGGAGAGACTTTGAGAAACAAATGTGCATAGCAACATCTAATTTAGATGTAGAGGTTGTGATATATCCATTTGCATTTAGGGCATGAAAAGGGGCTGCCACTGTGTTCCTCTGACCTCAGGGAGCTTCTGCATTGTGCATTCATTTCCATTTGCATGAACAATCTGCCTATTTCATAAGAGGCCAGCAATGGCCAGGCAACAACACCTCTCAGATTAAAACAAGTAACTGTAGGACCACGTATATGACTTGGGCATGTCCCCAGACATTAGGAAGGGTGGGACTGAGGGAAAACACCTTCTCCACTGTCCAAGCCTGGGACGATCCAAGAGGAACTCAGCTCCCCTGCTCTGGGGGAAAGGCAAAGGCAGCCGGGCTGCCGCTGGATGTCAGTGGTTCCCGCAGCAGGGCTGGGAGGGGAGGGATGCTGAGGCAGGGGAGGGATGCTGACAGGAGAGGGCTCTCAGAGTAGGGGGCTGAAGGCCATGCCGATGAAGATGATTCACCTGCTTAATTCACAACAGCTTCCTAAAAATGTATGTCTCGTGGAAGCAAAGCCACAACCCGAGTGGAAGAGCAGAGTGCAATAAAGAGGCTCTGTGGAGGTGAATGGGGCTTGTGCTGTGGGTGTTTCACCCAGCCAGGCAGGCTCACTCACCTTTCAGAGTGTCTGCAACTCTATTTTTGTACGTTTTCTGTGTCATTTCATCGTCCCTCAGCTTCGTATTAAATCTGACCTTTCTTCTGCACTTGGCTGGGGAAAGGTAATCACTTACTTTGCTTTCTTCAGGGTTACACATCATTGCATAGAGCAGGTAGATAAGTGTATCTGGAAAATACAGTTGCATGTGAGACCAGGCAGGAAAAAAGTATCTGTGAGTAGGTTGGGAGCCACTTGAAGACCTGTCAGACCTGCCTGTGTTCAAATATATTTTTCAAGGTGGATATTTAACTCCCACTGGCTCCTGTGAAAACTCAGTGATTGCAGAAAGTCTTTTGCTTTGAACAGTAGAGAGAGACATCGGTTCCCCATCTCGTGCTGCTGCAGTAAGGCCCCTGAGTGAGCACGGGGAGGTTTCTGTGATTTGTGATGTTACAGAGAGCTGGGAAGTTACAAAAGAAGAAAATGAATATTTTGGGTTTCATACAGGAGCTGGAGATGGATCTAAATACACCATTGTGCAACCCTTGGACTAGAACTGAGACTGTGTGTTGCACAAAATAAACATCCCTCAAAAGGAGTTTAATATCTAAGTGCAGCCATAAGCATCAGGGTTTCCCAGGGGAATGATAACCTCACCCAAACAGCTCTGGTAGAGCATCCTTACAGAAACTTCAGGGACCTCTTCCAATGAATGCAACTGTAAATTATGTGCATCTAGGGTGGGTTTCATCTCTTGGCTACTGATGATATTAATTACTGTGGCACGGGGACAATTCTGAAGCGATGGCAAAGCTGATGCTGCAGGAAAGGTGTTGGGAACATGCTGTGTCTGCCATTTGGGTCAAGCAATAACCAACTTTCTTACAGCAGTGTCTGTTTTACAAGGCCAGGAGCAGGATAAAAGAGCCTGTACTGTGCTCAGTGTTGCTACAGCTGCTTCTTTTTATTGTTCTTTGTAGCATCTTCATATGGTGCCATCCAGAGGTACCTGAATACCCAGGGTGTAACAGAGGGGACGAGGGTCACCTGCAGTAAAGGCAAGGGCAGAGCTCCCATCAGCTTGATGTTTGAAACCCCTTAATGAAGGTGAAGACTATGCCTTGTTGTCACAGTTTGTTCCACACATTTTACTCATGCAGAAGCTCATCTTAATGTTGAAGTGATTAAAGAATAAGCTAACTTGATACAGAAGCATCATCCAACAAAACCAAAGGCAATTTAGCTAAAATTGGTTTGAAAATGCTCATTAATTAAGCTAATGAAAATTTGCATAGATGTGGGCTTGCTAACACTCTTCCCCCCCCCCCCCCTTCTTACTTAAATGGGACTAATTATTTCTCTAATCATGATGTGATTGTGTGGCCTTGGGATCATTGATTACAGATGCACTTCTTTGCCTCCCTGTTTTGTCTGATCCAGGCAGAAGAGAGGGATGATCTGCTGGGATGTACTGCTACTCTTTTTGGCTGCAGTCTTGACCTTAAAATAAAAAAGAGGAAAAGAGAAAAAGTGAGTAAGCTGAGCTATTTATAGTTGAGCTAATTATTTTGATGGGGTATGACAGCAGTGGAGTCTGTTTTCTCTTCACTCAATTAATGGCAATGGAAAAAGCATTCAATACCCTTTTAACAGTGCTCACTGGCTACAATACAAACCTTTGCTTAATGTCTTAAGATGCAGGATTTTGCAATACAGCAATGAGGGAGGGTGGAGGGCACGATTCTGTGCTGTGTTTCTGGTTGATGTATGAGAAGCTGTGATGTGAGGAGCTGAAAGGGGGGTTGTCTTTAAGGAAAAAGCCTCCCCTCTTTGGTGGCTGCGTGCAGCAGGTCTGTACAAACCACCGAGTAAAATCACACAGGTCAAAGTTTGTGTCTTCTAGGGCATTTGTGGACACCAAGGGGTTTGAAGTAACTAAAGCTTTAGTATTCCCAAGTGGGGAAACTGAGGCAGAAGCAAACTAACTTGGCAAAGGCTGCTAAGTAAATGGTCAGAGAATTACAGCTTTGGTCTGGGGTCTCTGATTCATCTGGCAAAGGTGGGCTTATGCTATGCTTTCCTACTGTCTCTTACTTACCTTGTGCTGTTCCCATGCACAAATTCAAGCAGTGAGACCTCCTGTGCAGCCAACAAAAATAGGGAAGGTGGAGGAGACAGAGGGACATGTCTTAGATGAAGTTTTTGTTGCCTGTTACCAAAATATTGTGCAACAAAAACCGCTCCTGTGAGAACTGTGATGTCTCTGGAGAAGTTGCTCATTGCAGCCATCCCTGGTCTTTCCTTTGGAGCTGGACAAGAAGCTACATTTTTATTCTTCAAAGTTTAGGAATTTAACAAAATAACTGAGAGGATCTTTATTTTTAGCCAAGGGGAAAAAAAAAAAAATCGAAGTCTTAAACTTTTGTGAGTTATTTCTAGTGGAAAAACACTTGACTATTGAAGCTCAGGTCTTGTTCCCCCTCCCAGGCTTATAAAATAGCTTTTCTTCCCTGTTCCTCACCACCCTCAGGGTGTTCTGCAGCTTGTCCCTCTCCATGACCACAAAACTCGTACCAGGGGATTTGCTGAGTGTTACAGCTCTTTCTTCACTCTTGCAAGAGAAGGAGGAAAAAAAAATATATAACCTTCTCCTCCCTTTAAGGCTTTGATCAGATACCTGAAATCTGTGAACTTCTCAGGTTGCTTTTGGTGACCTTTCAGGCGGCAGGTACTGTTTGTGAAGCCTTTACGTGACTGCAGCTTTGTTTTCCTTTTATTTATCCTTTTTTAAACATGTGGGTCAGGCAGCTGCAGGTACAGTGCAATATTCATGAGAGGCTCTGATTTATGCAGGCACAAGGCAGTGCAGAGGGATTACAGGGTACTGAATGTTATATGCAGTTTTAATTTCTTTTTATGACCAAAGGATACAGCCACAGTTTCTCAAATATGGAATTTATGAGAGCCTCATTCATGCAAGTTTTAAAGGGCCTCTGTATCTCTGCCTTGCAAAGCTGATGGGCTGAGCAGCCTCTTCAGCCTTTGCCAGTTAACAAAAATATATCAAAACATGGCTAGGGCAGTTACTTTGTCACTCACGTGGCCTCTGCATGTAGAGTCTAGGCACTCCTGCAGTATTTCTGCAGCCCTGGCCCTTCTCTGAGTTACAGAGGCACAGGAAAAACAAACTGTGAAATACTGAGAGTCCAAAGGCTTCGGAGCAGGGTTTTGCTGTGCAGTGCAGCGCTGGTGGATCACTTTGGGGCTTCTAAAAGCTACTGCAACTCAAACTAACTGACAGAGGGTATTTGTGGCAAGCCTAGATGGTTTGTGGCCAGCTAAGCCCTCCTAAGGTCCAGTCCTACGCTCATCACTGTCAGCTCACTCCTGTTCTGACTGAATTTTGCACTTTGTATCTGACCTGCAAGTCCTTTCTCCCGAGAAGGAGCTTCTTGGCTCAGAGAAGAAGTGGAGTTTGTGTGCCTGGCAGCTCACCAAGCACTACTGTCCACCTGGAATTTGCACCATGGGTCATGAAACAGCCTGGCATAAAACTCAAGGAATTAAATGCAATAATGTGGCCGCACAGCAGAACGTGCCTGTCTGATGAGGTGAATTATCCAGCCCTTTCCTGCTTTAAGCACTACAAGTCAAATTACATGTACTTGCATCCCACACAGCTATTTTAGGGAGAGAGATGATTCTTTGGAAAGTCACAAAAGTTTTTTGTGGTGGAACTGGAACCATCAGTATATTCAGGACCCTGATAGTGGGCTCCTGGTGGGAGATGCACCCTAAGCATTGCTTAAACACTCAGACTGTGGCTGTCTCCAGCTCTGGAGCCCATGAGGGAGGGCAAAGGGGACCTGCTCCAACCTCCACAAGCACAGTGAAAAGCCATTTCCAAGCCTGACATCTCAGACACAGACTTGTATCACGCTTGGTGCTCTGAGATGATCAACTCATGGTCCTATCAGTGGCTCCCAAGTCCTCATCTCACGGACGCTGCTGTGACAAACGCCTCTGGATCCAACCTGGACAAAGTGGAAAAGGTCTTGCTCATCTCCCACAGCTACTGTCTTCAGCTTCTATTGCTGCAGCAGAGGAACTTTCCTTTCCCCCTTCCCTCCCTGCCACGCCATCCAGGAAAACAAAAAGGCTCTGCTAACATCTGCTCTTTTTCTCTTCCTACACGCAGACTCTTTCTCAGCTCTCTATTAAACCCCTTCCCACTCAGGCGTGGGCAGCCTTATGAGCACACAGCACAGAGAACAGTTTTTCCCATCCCTTGGGAGCAACATTTGCAATGGTGACTGGTGAGGGTTTATTTTTGCTCTTGGCTCAGACTGTGGCTAACGGGCTCCTCACTCTCCAACTGCTCCAACTGCACCTCTGGCTGTTAGCCCGTACACCCTGTAACCTGACGTGGGGGCTCATGGAGACACTGAGAGGGGGTGGAAATAGATGTGGCAACGTATGTAGAAATTTCCCATTGCTAAGCTACACTCAGGTGCATTTATTTCTACCAAGAGGAGTTACTAAGGAAACAAGGAGCCAATTTCTGTCTAAAGGAAAAAATAGAGAAGCAAGCTGATGTTTCTAATGAGCAGCCAAAGCTACACTTGTCCTTCAACTTTGATGTGATGAGGTCTGGTTTTTGGTCTCCTATACCTGAAAAGTGTCTGATCTCAAGCCCTGCCATCACTCTCTTGTCCTAGTCCTGTCCTGTGGCCCATGGCTTTGGCAGGAGGCCGAGCCTTCACCATAAAACTCACGAGCTCTGAGTCACTCCTCCTTTTGGCAAGTGAACCAGGAGAATCCATCTGGGCTCGTTCCATCCTGAAAATCTTGCCATGTTTTACAATTTGCATGTTATTTTTTTTCTCCTCTGATTGGAACAGGGTTGGCTTCTCCTGAAGCTGGCATGGCTTTTTTTGTTACAACAAGAAAAATCCCCCAGCAAAATAAATTTCGCAGAGGAGTTGAATCCGAGCTGCTCAAAGTCAAACAACTCTGGCTGCTGCGTGGAACGCTCAGCACAAGGATGCTCAGCGTTTTCCCACAGCCCTAATCAAGCCTGGTTGCCAATTCTGGGCTTGTGTGTACATTGCATCCTTGCTGAGGCTCTTATGGGGAAAAAAATTTACATTGTCAACATGGCAAAAGAAGAGTAAGGGATTGCCTGAAGGGTACAAAATACAGGCAGAGGTTTGAAGGCATCGGAATAGGTGGAGTTGCTGTTCTGGTCTCTTCTTGCATGGCTTGGAGACAGGTTTTTGCTGCGCTGGGGTTTGGATTGTGCAGACAGGAATGGAGAGCACTGACCTCCAGCCCACCTGAGACTTGCTGATTGATGGAAATAAGTGATTTACCCTATCAGAAATAGTAATTATCCTTGGATAGGCAGCAAGATATTAAAGCCCACCACGACAAATAAACAGTTATGTGAAGAGTACCTGCTTCATAACATCAAGATAGAAAGGGGTTTAAGATACAGTATTACTCTAAAGGGAAAATACATTTTCCAAGGTGAGAAGTAGGATCTAAATACCTAAATCAATTCAGAAAGTTCTGTAGAAGAAACATGAACAGGAGCAACACCATTAAGAAGGAACCTTTCACGAGGAATTCTCCCTAAATGAAGTTTTCCTGTAGAGAAGCAAAGAAAATACTATTTTTTTTTAAAAAAATGTATTTCCTGAATGCTGTGTTTAGTTTGGGGGGATGTGACATAATCCTGTATTTTCCCACCATTCAGAAAGTATAATTCCCCAAGTTATCACAAAGAACACTTGCCCATTTAAGAAAATAATCTAAGCTTGCAACCCTGATGGGTTTTGCAGGGCGATTAACTTGCTTCCAGGGTATTTAATTCAAACAAAGAAAAAGTTCAAAGAGAATGGTTCACTTTATCTTAGCACATCACTTCCCCACCCCCTCGTGAGCACGGGGAAATACAAATAACAGCTTCTGTTGGTTTCAATAAATGTACAATACTGGGAGATCACCCCCAGACCATCCTGAAGATGTGCTTCTTCCAGACTTTGCCATCAAGCCATTTAAAATCCCAGTGCATTGGAAATTAATTCCAGAAGAAAGGAAACGAGAAGATTGTTGTTCTTCCACTCCAGCTATCCTTGCTAACATTTGTGTGCAAGTGGCAATGGGGGTAGGAGGACAAAAAAAAAAGGAGATGCTTCGGCAACAGGTTTATTTTGCAGCAGGAAAGGGCAATGTGGATTCTTTTATCTTCTTTTAACTGCCTCAACGTGAGAGTATCTGTATTATAACTGGGGGTGACAACTGCTGTGTGTCCCACTGTGATGGTTTGTAGTGATATAAGAGGTGTGGATGAAGCAGATCACGGTCTTCTAGAAGTGTCAATATTTTCTTTTTCTATGAGAAATAACACATTTTACCCAAGCCCTGAAATGCTGCTGCCATCAGACTTGAGTATGAGACTGTGATCCAGAGCTGAAGTCTGTGATAAATCTCTAAGGCAGCTGCAACTTCACTTGCTCTTGCTGGAGAATAAGCTGTCTTTCCACAACTATATTTATGCAAGGGTTTGTGCTACTTTAGGGTTCTGTTTCAAAGATGGTATTCCCAAGGCAGGTCCCTGGGGAGGTACGATGTGGTTACCCCTCCTGGGAAATACAGAGGTGCCTGTGCCACGTCAGCTGCTGGGCTTCTTGCTGCTGCTTTAGGAGAGGTTAAAAGTGGTGGGGTTGGGGACAAAAGTAAAAGAAAAAGCAAAGTTTTTGGACAGGAGTTTGACACCTTGCTTCACCATGCTATATGCTGCTTTCCAGAAGCATTTTAATATTACCTGAAGACACTTGCACAGTATTTCCAGCAGTCACAGTCTGACCTGGGGTATCAGTATTTTGCAGGTTTTGATACGAATGAAAGATCCCTAAAGTGAGGGTGAAGTGGCTTGGGTTTTGGGTGTTTCTTTTGGTTTTTTAATATCATGGTGCTGTTTAAACCATGTAACAGTTGAGCCAACAAGCACAGTCACTTCTTCCAACTTAGCAGATCCTTCATCATTTACCTGGAGGGGGAAAAAAAAGGTAGGGGCAATATTTTCCTCAATAGTTGTGTCTGATACCTGATATCTGGGCAGGTATTGCTGTGCTGACCTCCACTTTGGCACCAGCACAGCCACCCTGCTGGACCTGCCAGAGCTCTCGGGTTCACAGGATGGTCAGGACGAGCAAGCTGGATGGAAATATTTTTGGGATGAGCTGGGATTCCCCCTGAGATCCCAAATAGCACAAACAGTCTCACTATTTAAAAGGTCTTTGAAGTTGCAGAGCACAGTTCAGACCTCCATGGCTGTTGCTTATCCAGCAGCAGCTCAGTGTTACCGAGACTAAAGGTTGCCAATTATAGAGAAATGAAGAGCCTTGTGAAGAAGAACTTGTGCTTCAAACATAAGCAGCTTGCCCAGATGCAGTGGATGTTTCTTGCCAAAAGCAGGCAAGGCTGAAACACAGCAAAGCTTCATTCTCAAACTGATGGTGACAAAGAATTGCAAAATCCCTGTTATTGAAACCTACTTGTCCAAATAAATACTGAGTAACTCGGGCTTCACCTGAATGCGTGGCTCTCTTATGGAGGTACAGCCCTAAAGCCCTGGCTGTGAAGAAACATCATCTGACGTGAACAGTGTGCTTAGAGCATTCAGCTAAAAACGAAAACAAATAGGTGTATGTTGTTTCTTCAATGAGGAATTCCTGCTGGAATGAAGAACTCAAACAGGGGAAGAGAATTTCTCCCCTTTTCCTTTCAACTTCTAAAATGAGGTTTTTAACAGGAAAAAAAAAAAATTTTAGAAGTCCCTGGGCATTGACAGTGCAGAAAGGAGCATTTTAAACCCAAAGCAAAGCTTTTAAGCCATCAAGAACCACTGGCAGGGAGAAAATGCTGCCATCTGCTCTTATGCCTGTCTTCAGGGTGAGAGCTGAAGGGCTCCTGAGCGCTGCTCTGCCCATCTGTAGCCACCGCCTGCTCCTGGACCAGTGCTGGGTAACACAGGACCCCTGTGGGCATGTTCTGGATCTGGAGGAACAAACTCAGAAGCCCAAAAGAAAAATATTTGGAGGTTGTTTTTAGGATATTTCACTTCAGGGTCTCTCTTCTAGTGAGGGACCTAAAACTGAACACAATGCTTGATGTGCAGCCTCATCAGGGCTGAATACAGGAGCATAATCTCTTCCCTAGTCCTGCTGGTCACGAGATTTCTGATACCAGCCAGGATGCCGTTGGCCTTCTTGGCCACCTGGACACACTGCTGGCTCATGGTCAGGCAGATGGATTTTGTATTAAGACATCTGAGAAAGTGTGAACCCCTTTTATCAAACGTTTCTCACACTGGTTAAAACCTTCCTGTATGTCCCATCTCCTGGTGACCCCCTCCGATGGCACTGAAGTTGATTGAGTTGTGCTTATCTGGGGATGTTGTTGAGTTGATGATTGAGTTGTACTTATCTGCTTTGGAGGATCTCGTCCCTCTGGGGAGACATCACCTTCATCCTGTGCTGGGATGGAACCCAAAAACCACAGGGATGCTTGTCTGGGATGGAGGTGTGAATACATTGAGAGTGGATTTGCATGTGACTGGGAAGCCAAGGTCACTGGGTAAGGAGATCTGGGGTTATTTATACACAGGGTGCTCTCCGCTGAGAGCAGCAACATTTGATCAGGGACCTCTCTTGCTGGAGCCCCCAGGGCATACACTCAACCTGCCCCAGGGCACAGAGCAGAGCAGTTGCCAGCAGGTTTCCTCCTGCCCCGCTTTACAAAATAACCTGCTTTTGGGCAGGACTGAAGGGCAAATGCGTGAGTCTGAACCTGCTTGACCTGGTGGCAGCATTTGTGGCATGAGTTGGAAGGGGATAAATCGATCACAAATCAGGTCTCTGAAGCATCTTTCATCTATATGCAAATGCTGAGCTAGCACGAGTCCAAGTTTCTTCTTTTTTAAAGCCCCACTGCTGGTTTGTGCAGTTTAATGATTTCCTCGGATATTTTTTAGTTATTTATTTCCATTCTCTAAAGGCTTCTGGTTCTTTAACTTTAAAGTGGTATTTTCTGAGCAGGTTTTCAAATTAAATGTTGATGAAAGGCTCCTTGCTGAAGAGGGTGGGGGCTTAGAGGAGGATGGGGGCTTAGAGGAGGATGGGGTTTGAGGAGCACTTGGGGCTGATTCAGCAAAAACTCTTGGTTATCTTCAGTTTAATTTTGCAAAGTAGTTAAGCACATGCCTAAAGCTAGGTATGTCCTTAAGTCCACCCCTGCTCAGCAAAGCTTTTAAACACGTGCTTTGCTTTAACCAGAGCCAAGGGATTTTTAGTGTATGCTTAAATACTCCCCAAACCTGGAACCTGAGCAGCTCTGGCAGATGATTACCCTCTTGCCTTTTTAGAACTGAGAGATTTGTCATACTGCTTAAAAACATTAAAGAAAGCTCTTAAAATATCCTATTTCTGGCAAGAGCAACTCCTTCCCAGTGGCACAGGCTGTCCCACACCATCCTCCCCAGTCTGGGGTTTGAGAGACCATTGCCAGGGCAGGGAGGGATGTTTTCCAAGAGAGTAAAGCTTTGTAGTTGCACTGACTGTCACCGTGCTCTATGTTTTTATGTTGTTGTACATGCAGAGTGCAGATCCCTGAAACCTGGAGCCTGTGGGTGTTGCTGAAATAGAGATAATAAATGGCTCGTGTGATTTGACCAGAACCACTTTGCTGAGTGCATCTGAGCCCTATTCCCTTTGCTGGATGTGTCTGTTATGGTGGTGGTTGTAGAAATTACTACAACATCCTTTCTGTCCTAAGGCTTCCAGCGTGTTGGTGTGTTTAAGACTTCACTGGAGGGAAAGCTCAGGCTGGGTGTGTTCTGGGTATGGTTTGGCAGTTTGTCAAAGCAGTTAGCAGAGATAGTCTGAAGCTGAGTCCAGCACAACCAGGCAGGTAGTGAACAGCAGGGCATCCCCTGAGGTCACCCACTCATACCCTGGGCAAATCTTGCGCTGAGTTTCTCTGCAACCTGCGAGATTGGCAGCACTGAGACTCACAAATCAAATTATCCTGGAAAGCAGAAAGGCTCCAAGCTCTGGCTGAGCCAGAAATCAGTATTTTCTGGGATTCGGCAACAGCCTTAAATCACAGCTTCTGTAATCCAAATTTGGAAAAAAGTGTCATTCAAATTTTTGATCCACATTCCCTGTTTTGATCCAGAGCTGTCCCATGATGCAGCCGCTCAGCAGCTGCCACAAACACAGCAGCCGTGGCCAGGAGGGGTGACACCATCCCTTGTGTCGTTACCTGGTGCATCAGGAACGGTCGCCCATGCCAGCAGGCACTCAGATAGACTTTCCTTCTGGATTTGAAATGAAAAAAAATCTCTTGAGAATCAGTGCACTCACCACAAATGGCACCAAGAGGCCTCGCTGCAGTCTGCTCCTGCGCTGCAGAGCCGAGGTCACGCGGGATGAGCGTTGTGGGCGCCAACTGCCGTGCTTGGGAAACTGAAGGGACGACGAAACACAACTGCTGTCGTGGTGCTTTGGGTTCATTTGCTGGTGCTTTGGGTCAAAAGCTATGTTTTCCAATGTAAGGAGCCTTCTCACTCCTTCAAATGAAACCATCAGCTGATCAGATAGTTCCAGTGCCAAGCGAAAGGCTGCGGGCTGGGAAAGAAGAGTAAATGGATGAAAATCAACGACAATTTTCAGATGAGGATGATCCAAAAGTAGCACAGGAAAGATCAGGTCTATATCCAGTTGTCCAGCTGAAGCTCATCCTTAGGATGGGCCAAACCAGAAGTCTAGATCCAAAGAGCTCTCAGGTTGTTTTGATTCAGGAATAAGCCCTGGCTGTTGAAGATGCAGCTCCCTCCTCACCTGCCTAAGTCCCCCGTTGTTTGCCTTGGCTGCTCAGCTCTATCAGTGCAGAATCCCTGCTTTTTTAGCAAGGCATTGGGGACATTGAACAAATCACCTTTTTTTTTCAGCAGATATTCCTTCTCTGCAAAGCTCCTAGCTATTCCTATCTTTTTTTTTATGAAAAGAGTTGTTTGTGGTGCTAACGGTATGGAATGAGCTAAAGCTTTGTGCCATTTTTAGCACTCTTGGAACAGAGAGAATTGGAGGAACTGAAAATATATGCTTAATCGCCCCCAGGAAAGACTGCCATAATATTTTGGGTTGCATAAGCAAACTAAATTGGAAATCTGGAATCTATTCAAGACCTTTTGATCAGGGAGCTTTGCAAGTGCAGAAAAGTAAAAACACAGACAGATGGGGATTAGAGTTGAGCATCAGGAGAATAATTTCCTCTTTTAATTTCAGTTCCGCCAACATATCAGAAGCATTTAACAATCCAGTTACGTAACGTGCGTCAGAGCACGGCCGGCCCGGGTACCAGCACAGCCCGTCTTTGCTGCAGGGAGGTAGGAACCGCTTTGCACAAGCAAATGACTCCCCCCACCTTTCCCCACCACCACCACCACCCCAACTCCTTTGAAAAATCTGGGCAAATGTCCTGGTCAAAATTAGAACCAGTTATCGAGGCTAATAGGAGCTGCGGGGGGTTCAGGGGAAATTGGAGGCTGCTCTGAGATGCTGCTGGGTTTACAACATCCAATTGGCAATCACTCGCAAACCCCAATCCCCTCCTTGCTTTCTCTATCTTTACGGTTAAATCAGCTTCAGTGGGAGAAAGGAGATTAGGCTGAGGAGCAAGCAGAGATATTTTTTGCTGATTGTTTGACACTGGGACCAATAGTCCATCGTAGAGTTGGTGTTATTCTAATAGTAGGATCTCTGAGAGAAGGCACTGCGACATTTAGATGCTGGCAAGGGCCCCACAGATTTAAGGCTGCAAAGGCTGGCAGAACGGATTGGATTTCTGTTCTTGCCTGTTTTCCTCTTCTCAGGGGATATTTTTGCATACAGTGGCTGATGCAGAGTGATGCAAAAAAAAAGGACTAAGAGGATGGTCTAAATAGGACCACTTACATTTCAGGACTGACTAACCGTACAGAGCTTTTGAAGAGTTTCTGATACCCCAGAATCTCCATATTAAGAACTGTTTGCCTACAGGGATCAACTCCCTAGACTGCTGATGTCTGCAGCTTTTAGATAAAAGCCACTTCAGCCAGGTAGCTGATTTTCCTTTTTAAAACGTTTTGGGGTTTTTATTTCCTTTGCAGGCAGGTTTAACTGCAGTTCCTTTTGCTTGTATTTCACCCTGGTTACCTGTACTTAGGTGAGAGTGGGAGTGAGATTTAACAGACCGCTTCTGCTTTTCTTCATTTCAACTAATATCACATATGGGAAGACGCCTATATATTTTTGGCACTGCTTTCTGACACTCTGCATAGGCTCAGAGAAGCCTTGCAGAAAGTTCTGCAGTAGGAGCAGAGCTGTCCTGGGTGTATTCCTCCAACCCTGAGAAATCCCAAAGTGACCAAGACGAATCCTTGGAGCTCTCTCACTGCAGCCCTCCCTCTGGCCCTTTGCAGGAGGGATATGATGAGGAAATCCTGACCTCCTGGCAAACCTGAAATGGTGTCTGAAGGCAACCGGTAACCTTTGCAGATTAGAGGCGCTTGAAGGCTGCTGCTTGAGGCACTGCACTGGGCTCAGGATTGGGGAATACGCAGTTGCTTTTCGTAGTGAATCGCTGAGCAAGTGTGGAGCCCAGCCATCCATCTGACCTGGGGCCTGGGATTATTTTTGGACCACAAGAAGATCACAACAAGAAGTTAGTCATGTGTGAGCAGTACTCTCCAGGCTAATTTGCCACAATAAATACATTAAAGTAAGACAGAAGCATTAAAAAATTAGTCTTACACATGACTGGCACGTCATTTCCATTCAAATGGGTTATACCGTAGGTGCACATGAGATCATAGGCTGCTATTTAAGGAGGAAACCTCTCCTTACATAAATGTCTGATTATGCAACTGCCATGGAAACCAGAGATGACAAAGATGTAACAGATTAGCTTGTCCATTCCCTCAGAGCACAGGATTGTTCCTTTTGCTTTATTTTTTGCTCAAGATTTTAGGAACTGATCAGTGGCTCCTGGATGCCTAGCTTGAGAAGAAGTGATTTATAGTATGAGCTAAGCTCTCATGTTTCAAAGGTGATTTGCTTTGGAAACTCAAGAAGGGAAGGACTTAAAGTCACTGGTCGCATCTGAGGATCCTCACACCAGCATTTAGATCAGCCCTGTGCTGATGTGCTTGGAGTCCCATTGCTTTCATTCGTTAAAATACACTCCAGAGTCTTCAAGGACATCCTTTTAGCATTCTGCCTGACCTTTCTTTCATTTTCACCCCCTAACTCTGTTGTCTTTCCAAATAATACTCCATTTTCTCTGGTTCTGCACCCTGCCAGCGGGTCCCTCGTTCGCTGTTGTTGCTTAGCCAAGCTATACAAATTTAGCTCTTTTTAATCTTTCTCTCATAGGTCAGTCTTTCTAGCCACATTCTTTTTTATTGCTACATGGGGAAATCAGTGGAGATTAGTATTTTAATCTTCTTTCCCTGTTTAAAGAAACCCCAGGATCTGTACACATGGAATGGTTTTCCTGTGACTTTAAATTAGAATGTTTAAAAAGAAAGATACTCCTGTGTATTTTTCTCAACTTTCACTTCCAGTTCCTCTCTGTCATTGATTTATCTGCTTTTCTGCCTTGTTAGAAAATGTTCTTCTTTAAAAAAAAAGATTAAACTTCAGTTTGATTTGTTATCATGAACAAGGTGAAACTATTACGTCATGAGTTAGAGTTTAGTCTCACCCATGTTAATTCTGCAGAATTAACCTGAACTGGTTTTAAACCAAACCCTCTGGGCTGTCCAGTTCCACCAGACTTGGGATTTTGGGAGGATGTGTAGCAGTATGAAGACAAAAAGTTTAATGCTGCCAGTGATATTTACCCTCATTTCTGCAAACCAGTTCCTATTTTATTGTGTGTTCTGCTGTTTCTCAACATACTTGGTTGCTGTCAGTTTCTTTGAAGGTGGTCTCTTTGCTCTCTTAATCCCACTGGTCATTGAACTCAAGTTCTTTGCTCCCCTCAGATCCAATGCAGATACTTATATACAATTACAGTATGCATCTTTGACTCTTAAGACCCATTTAGGACCATGTTTGAAAAGTTTTAAACTGTAAATGCTTTTTCTCTGTAGCTGGACTTTACCCAGGATCCTACAGCAAATTAAATTTAGTTTCCATCAGATCCCAGCAAGGAAACAGACTGCAAAGCTGGAGCTTCTCTGACAGGAGGTCTCAGACACAACCTGCATCAATGGTTAATGAAGGAGTATCAAAAGAAAAGCTGCCACTGCTGCTTCAGAATACAGGGAGAAGCTGATACCTGGTGAGCAGGAACTCAAACTACAGAAAGGCTTCACACTGAATGGTTGCATCAGGCTTATGAGTTAATTCTGGTCTTGCTGAAGTCATTTAAAAAAAACTCTTTGAGTGCATGGCTCCTGCTGACAATCCTGCCAAGCACCTCGGTGCAAACCTACAACACCTCTCCTATCTCCCTAGGCAGCTCCAGGGCTATTTTAGCTGAGGCTGTCAGTTGAGCTGAATTGTTCCATTATGTGGTGGCTTTGCAATGTGGAAAAGTGTTCAGGAGGGACCACTCTCTATATGAGAGGAGAGTTATTGAGTCTCCAGGGTCAGTTCAGCCATTGATTTTTTATTTATTTATTATTTGATCTTATTTTTCTCCCCGAGGCAGCTGGTACAGGGAGCAATTGCAGTGGTGATTTTGCTGTGATATGGATCTCAATTGACCATGCAGTGGAGGGACATGTGCTTATTTCACATAAAACCCCACTACAGGACAATGCTTTCCAGCCACTACTGCACTGAGACAAATTTGACCCTAGAGATGAAAATGCAGATCGTAATGTCTCACCCTGTATATCCTTCCATCAGCCAGAAGACAATGACACGTAGTGCTTATGGGATGATTTATAAGACCAAAGCACTTCAACTACTCATCTTAAATCACAGCAATTGGACTACATATAGGTAAGCAGACTTTGGGGTTTTTTTGAGCAGGTCGGATGAGTTCCAACCTCCTCTTCAAGTATTTAAGTCCTTAAAAGCAAAACCTGCTTCATTGCACTTAAAACAAGAAGCTACCCCAGGGAGAACTTGCCAAGACTCTTCCCTGTTCCTCTGTGGCAGATTCCCACATTGCTGCTGTCCTCTCTTCCACAAATAGGCACGTTTCCACAGGAATGGTCCCTGAATTTCATCTGTAAGAGCCTTTGAGAGTCTTCTAAATAATTTCAGCATGAGCTATCGTTAGGAAGCTAAAAATCAAAGGCACGAGGGCCAGCATATTTAATAAGATGGAAAAGGCTTTCAGCAAAATGAGAACCACATTGAAGGATTTGGGAGTTTCTCCCTGTCTGGACTCCAAAAGGGTTCAAGGGTTTGTGGTGCACTGGCAAGCACTGAGATGCTGTGCATTCAGCATAGGCAGTAATTACATCTCCTCTTTCTAAATTATGTTATCAGGAAACATCTATATTGTTTGCGTGGGTCTAGATTACACTCTGAGAATAGAATGTTCCCTGCCTAAAGAGCGCGGCTGGAGTAAATCAATGAGGATGCACTCAGAAACATCAATTAAAGGTAATACAAGTCTTTAGCACAGTATCAGGGAACTAGCAGAGTCTGAAATCCCTATTTTCCCAACCCTGCCTTCCTCACTAGGAAAGCAACACAGCAGAACTGTTCAGAAATTCATAAGGTTTAAAAATAAAAGCCTTGTCTCCTCTCCTCCTTGTTTGCTCGGCGCTGTTTCCCAGCATAGTAAACGAACGTAATGTTGTTCTTCAAGAGGACTCAAACTTGGAGATTCTGGGGTTAGTCTTTTTTTCTGCGGTGCCCAGTGACAGGACAAGGGGTAACAGGCACACACTGGGACATGGGAAGTTCCACTGGAACACGAGGAGAAACTCCTTTGGTGCTGAGGTGAGGGAGCCCTGGCCCAGGCTGCCCAGGGAGGGTGTGGAGGCTCCTTCTCGGGAGGTTTCCAAACCTGCCTGGACATATTCCTGTGACTTCTGGTTGAGGGGAACCTGCTTTAGCAGGAAGTTGGGCTCTGCAGGGCCCTTTCAACCCCCACCATGCTGTGATTCCGTGAAACTTCTATCTGGTGAAGGAGTTGCCCTTCTGCAAGTGCCACTAGTTGAGAACCTTGGGTGTCGTCTTTGGGACACCTGCGATCTGATTTCTGAGATGCCAGGAGCCTGCTCCTGCTTCCAGAGGGAGTTAATGTTTCCCAGTCCCGCTGAAAATCAGGTCCTGGGCTCCTTCAGACCAGCACCTAGAAATTCAGATTTTCCAAGTTAACAGTTGCCTCTGAATATATAAAAAAAAAATCCATCTGATCTATGATAGGAGTGGGAAGGACATTCAGACCCTTTGCCTTCCTGGTATATAATACCTGATGCTAGTTTGCAGAAGGGTTAGTGATCTGGTCCCCTTTGGACATAATTAATAAGGGAGATGTATGTAAACGCCATCAGCACACTCTCCACTGGTCTCAGCAATTTCCTGTTATTGAGGAAAATGGGAAATTAATGTGAATCTTCCTTCAGCCCATTAATTCTATGCCCCCTTGGCAGACGTTAATTCAAATGTGAAATCCCAGCCGGGCTTTGAGCCTCCCCAGTGCTCAGAGCAGTTCATGCACAGGGTTCCTATTCGGGCCCATTTGTTACCTACGTGACACTCATCCATCATTGTGATTGTAATGGTGAGAGGTGGAAAATTTTCCCCTAGCTACTCAGAAGAAAAAGGACCTTACGTGGAATTTATAAGCTGCTTCAGCTGAGCTAATTATTCAGGAAAGGGTATTTTTTCATTGCAGGAAGCCCAGGCGAGCAGATTCCATTCATAACTCAAATACCAACCAGCTTTAGCACCTTTGCTTTTAGTGGCTTATTTTATTAATGTTAAGGTTGGGGAGATGTTTTTTGGTTTGGATTTTTTTTTTTTTCCCTTCATGCTTTTTTTTTTTCCCCCCCCTTTGGGCAGAAAGCTGTTCCCTTTTCGTCACAGCCCTGATAATGAATCGCAGTGTACAAAGCCGGTCATACAATGCGCAGCGGCGGCAGCACGGAGCGGAGAATCTTTGGGAAGAGTTTCCATAGAAACATTGACGTCCTCCTGGCGAACAGGACACCGAGTTCCTTCAATGGGAGGTATGGGGTTTTAAAGGAGCAGCAAGGTGGCAGGAAGCCAAGCCAGCAGAGCCATGACTCTGCATCTCCCAGCAGAATAAGGGTTGGGTTTTTTTTTTTAGCTGGTGGAAGGGGGGGGGGGAAATAAACAACACAACCAAACAAGCAACCAAACAACAACAAAAAAGAACCCAATTCCCCTCACATTATCAAAATGTTGGATTTGATGGTGGCTGCTTGAAAGGGGCTGCAAATAGCCTGGTAAATAATTAAACTGCTGACCGCAGAGTGCACCGAGAGCCGGCAGCCAAAAAGCATAAATACTCAAGGCTGTGAGCTAGCAGCTTCTAAAATATCTTGTCAGGTTTTGTCACAGGCTCCATCCCCAGAAGCCTTAAATTCAGCACAAATCGGCATGACGCAGGCATAAAACCTCCCGGGGATGAGCAAGGTTGCAGCCTGGCGATGCGCACCCTCCCCTTCCCTGCTTGTCTTGGAATGAGACAAGTGTTTTGCTAATGTTCCAGCTCTGTGTTTTAAATAGCCTCGTGTCTACCCAGCTAAATAGTGGCAGAGCAGCCCTGTCTGGAAGAGGCTGTTTCTAGAAGGAAAACAGTCAGAGGAAATGTTTTTGCCAGAAATGTTGGAAATCGTACAAACCAAAAAGGGAACGTACAAGAGAATTTGCTGCCTGGCGCTTCCCAATGTGTTTGTTCAGGCCCATGAAACGCTTTGTTTCGGAGCAATCTCCAGATTGACCCACCCTGAAGCCCCATCCCACGTTGACTGGAGCCTTTCCACCAGCTGCAGGGCTTTGACTCTGGACCTGGGGGTAATGTGCCTCAGCCTGAAGGAGTGAATATCCATCTGACCCAACCTGGTTGCTTGCAACCTTCACAGCTTCCTCTGGCTCTTTGACTGCCAGCAAGAGGTTGTGTCAAGAGGATGGGGCCAGTCTTTTTACAGTGGTGGGCAGTGACAGGACTAAGGGTAAAGGGCACAAGGTGGAACACAGGAAATTCCACTGGAACAGGAGGGAAAACCTTTTTTGGTGTTGAGGTGCCCTGGCACAGGCTGCCCAGGAAGGGTGTGGAGGCTCTTTCTCAGGAGGTTTCCAAACCAGCCTGGATGCATTCCTGTGCAACTTAATCAAGGTGAACCTGCTTTAGCAAGGGGTTGGGCTGGTGATCTGTGGAGGTCTCTTCCAACCCCCACTATTCTGGGATTCTGTGATCTCAGTTAGAGTCTTATGCATGTCATCTTTCCAAATACCTGAGCATCTTCCCGTGGTGAGTTACGTGAGGTGAGGAGCACCTGTCATAGCTCTTCCTCTATTCCTCTCCAGCACTGCTAGTGCAGGGGTGACTCGTCATTTTACCCAGGAACTCCCTGTGGTATGTGGTTTGTTTTGTGAAGGTGAGCTGGCAGGAGGCTGTGCTCCACAGGCTGAGCTTTGCTACCTGCAGGAGCACATGCCGTTGTCGTGAACCAACTTCATCCTCTCCACAAGTGAGCTTCTGTTAGCTAAAAGTATCTCACAGTTTTACATACTTATGCTTTTTGTGTACACAGCTCTCCAGAGTGATTTCCAGTAACTACAAAGCACTCACAGCTCCAGCACAGGTTAACAGGACCCTCAGGTACTCCACACCTTTTGTAGTCTGCTTCAGATAGTCTTCAGGCACTGAAGGCAAACTGCTCTTGTGTGGATGCTGACCTTAATCACTCACTCTTTGCAATGCCCAGACAATGTGGCTGTGTGTACTGCTGTTGTTACAGAACTGAAAACTCTATGCTGAAAGTTACTATTTCAAAAGTAAATGGTTTATGATGCTACAGGAAGTTCTGATTTATAATTTTACAGCAAAGACGTCCATTTATTCAGTGGGCTCCAGGTAGGACGTTTGATACAGGATAGGGAATTGATCTATTTGCAGAATGTTTGCATGGAGATCATTTGGGTTAAACCTGTTCAGTATGGTTCACTGTAGACACAGAAGGACAAGCCAGCAAGTCACAGGATCTCAAAGCAGTCTCTTGGATTTTAGGAACTTATTCAGATCGTTTCAAAGGATGATGGCAGGAATGACCTGCAAGAGGACAGGAAGAGAAGGTAAAGCAGAGCTCCATCTTCCTGAGCAGCACCTACTTCTCTTCACCAATTAATCTCAAAGAGTTTTGCTACAGAATTAAAAACATACTTTATCTTGTTTTGTAGATGCAGAAGCCTTAGAAATAGGGATCACTTTAGAATGTGAGCCATTTCACTTGAGTACTTTGTCCTTGCTTACAATTTAGGTGAATTTGAAGGCTCATTATTCTTTCTTGATTAACATCACTTTATCAGGTATTCAGCTAGCATGGCAATGAACTTGATTTAAACACCCTGGCAGGCTGGATTTGTATGCACTAGGAAGAGCAGAATCCAAACCTGACCCACGTGCCCACCACAATAAGGCAGCAGGGTCAGAAGTGGGCTGAGGCCAATGCCTGACTGACCCACAGCACTCCTGACTCTCCTTCTGCATGTGTCTGCTTGTACATGCACAAAATCAAAGTGCTTAATTGTATTGAATTAGGAAGAAATGCAGTCAGAGCATGGAGACAGGCTGGTTTGCAGTTATATCCTCCGAGCACTTTGACGTGCTGTTTCTGCAAGAGCGAGCAATAAGGGGAATTATCTACTTGACCAATATTAAGCAGCAGATTATAGAGATCCTGAATTGCTTCAAACCAAATCTTACTGTAGCAGTTCCTTTGCCAGAGGTGCTTCCTGCTCCAGGTTGTCTGCAGAACTGCCATGCTGGGTGTGCTCTCTTTGGTGGTGTGGTGCTTTCATCCAAGGCAAAGGCAGGGCTCCCTTCAAGCTGCTGATGAAGCTCTGACCAGGACTTTGCAGACTCTTAAGTGAGAAGTTGCACGTAAGTCTTACGAAGACTGGTGGACCATGGTCACCTCCTTTTATGCAGTACTGAACCAGGAGGCAAACTCGTCATCAAATAAAAAAACTTCCCATTAAGGGCAAATTTATCAGGAAGCTGAAGGGGGCAAGGGGCTGCAAAGCCACTAGCAGAATGCCACACCATGCTGAGGGGCTACGACGATGCCCCTGTGAATCCACACAGGCTCTTGTTTAGTGAAGAGATGCTGCAAATATTTCTGCACGCTGCTTAAAATCTCATGTTTGACTTGGAAAGTGAGAAAAGAGCTGATTCCTTTTCCGTGTATCTTGCAGTCAAGAGCTGTCAAACACATTATAGATGTTTATATGCAGGCGGCTCTGTTTAGATGAAGCATTAGTATCCTGCTCACTCACTGGATCAGGAAAGTCTCTCTCTGCACCTGAGCCTACATCATCATTCCCTTTAGGTGGAGCTTCTGGAAAACTGCAACCAGCAAACACTGTGCAAGTCCACTGCACAGACCCACTCCTTCCCCTGTTTGCCCATGCAAACAGCAGGGAGATTGTATTCTCTGTGATACTTTGTTGGAGCTTTCCTTCCAGCAGCTCCTGCTTCTTTCTCACATCAGCTCCTCTCTTGAATCTAGGACGCGGGAGATGCTCAATCCTTCCTTCTGGGCTCTCATCCATCAGCTTTGCAACATTTGTGTGACACAATGGTAATGGCAAGCTGCTTGTGTTAAATGGTATGCTACGGGAAAAGCATTTCTGAAGGGCTCTTTGATCATTCTTTGTATCAGCAGAAAGCAAAGTATTTGTTTCAATGATGAAAAAAAAACAGTTCCCACTTTATCCTTCAAGATGGCAGAGGGTTTCTGCTCCTCAGATTTGATACAAACCCCCGGCACCAGCCATTTTTAACACCTCCGTTTTCTACATACAGCTGAAATCTGCCAAGTGAGGAGGCCCATCGCTTCGAACACCACGCTGGAGACTGGGGGCTCGTATCACATCAACAACAAAAAAAGGAAGAAGAGATTTTTTTGCTCAAGATGGGAATTCGATCCCCAAATTTAAGCATGGCCATAACAATTACAGCCATCTAGTGGGCAAAAGCTTTTTAAAAACATATAGTATTAATATTCAGTTTCACTAGTAAAGACACTTGTAAATGGAAAAGGTCTGGCAAATAACCCAGGAAGGGCAGCTTGCACCATTTTTTTTAAACTATTCTTCAGGAATAGACAATATCTTAAATATTTTATTTCTAGCATTGTAGTCTGCAAATATGAGGAAAATTAGCCCTCATCTGGTGGAACTGTTTTAATGAGAGACTTGCTGAGAATTACCCAGTGAAGTGTGGTATCACTCACACTTCAGCTGAGTGTCCAGAACTGACTCTTTCAACAGAGATTTCCTTGCTCCAAATGGTTCATTAAATGTTAAAGTTAGATAAATGGCAACACAAGCTTTAAGTAGGTGGCAACAAATCAACAGGCTTCCCAGAGTGATTAAGGATCTCTTTCTTCAGAGGCCTTGTACGTATTCTTTTGGCTCTTGATGTCATCCATCATTCCAGGAGCTCTTCAGCCTTCACAGGGTATTTCACATTCCATAGGTTTTCTAGTGACTTTCTACTAAAAAAAAAAAGCAAATTGGAAAGTATTTCATCTAAATCTTTGCATATCAAAAGGAAGAAAAAGTACATCCCTTTCTTTATCTTACTTTTATTTGGAGCATATGGGCTGAAATTAAGAACTTCACATCTGAATTCCAAAATCTCCAAAGCATTTTGATTTAACCCAGAATCAAATCTGCTCTGGGATTTCATAACAATGCTTTTTAATCCACCTCAAAGGAGGGAAAAAGATTCTCTGAGAGACGGTTGAGTTTGTTAGAAGTTTGTTGTGTTGGGGCTTTTTTAAACTTAGTCATCTGTATTGGAGATTTTAAAAGCACATTTACAGAACAAAGCAACCTTCTCAGAATAATCTCTGCTGGATTTTGATTGCACGCCTCGGAGTGGGAGAACAGGCTACAGGATTTTTTTGAACCCTATAACAAGAAATAACTGGCTGTGAATTTTGGAAATCCTCTTTGGCATGTGTTCAAGCCAGTATTAATGCAAACAGCCCCATGCCCATCTCCTGACTCATCCCAACGGCAGCTTCTGACACTCATCCCCATCCGTCACCAGCCTTCCCGAGGAAGAAAACAAAGCAGCTCCTCCCTTCCTTCCTGAAAGCTCATGTGCTCAGATTGCTGCTGAACGGGGTGAATCTTTTGTATTTCCAAGTATTTAATTTGGGGGCTGGTCTTGTGCCTGCAGATCTTGAAGGGAAGTTTGTCACTGTATAATTTATCTTGCCTCCCAGGTCCCAGGGCATGGAATGTCCTTCTGCCAGCCCTGCTTTCATGTTCAGGACATGTAAAATTCTCTTTGCACCTCTGGTGAAAACATATTTGAAGACAGTTATATGTCAAATAAAGCATTATATTGCTTCTAAACCCTATATATATTTATAGGACTTGATGATCCTTATGAATCGCCTCCAACTTGAGATCTTCTATGACATATGTAATTCATTTATTGTTTACATAGTGTAAAAATACTCAACTAACCATTATCCAGAAGCAGACAATGTTTGCAAAGGAAAACACTGTTAAACACTGTAGTCCTACAGTATGTTGGATTCAATCTCAGCCAACACTCCTTCGTGCCAGTTGCAGGAAGGCTTTTTCCTCGTTCTGAGGGTGAGAGGTGAGGAGTGAAGGGCAGACACTCAGCTGCTCTAACTGTGAATTTCTTGACCTCTGACAGTTTTGTGGGTTTTGGTGGTTTTTTTTTTTTTTAAATCACAACCTTTTCTAAGCATAGGCTGTGCAGTATAACATGCCATATAAAATCTCTGGTAGATACAGAGCTAGATTTGTGATGCAGTTACTGGTATTTCATTAACCTTTATCTTGACAAGTGGAAATAACACGCTGTGATTCAGGGTAAATTTTTCACTTGCAGAGAAAAATGGTGCCAAAGGGAAGCAAATGGGCTCAGAACTAATAAATACAAATCTTGAGAGCAAAAATCAGCTTCCAGCTGGACTTGGCCCTTTGTGCACATTTTGGATGTGTTGGGCTGCTGTGACCATGCTCTGTGGGGCACGACAGAGCTGCAGCTTGGGCATTGCTCAGCAGCCTTGGGCAACCACAGCCAGCTGTGGTCCCTCCATGCCACACCAAGACCCACTGGGCTCAGCTGCAAAAGACTTCTTGGTCTGCAATAAGGCTGCTTTGCACTCTCAGCCTTTATGATGTGAGTATGCAATTGCTGACCCACCAAAACCCCTGGGAAAACCATTTCTAGGAGGGTCTGAGCTAAATACAGCCTCTCTTGGACAGCAACACTTGCTGGTGGCCATCAGAATTCACCAGAGGAGACGATGGAGCTGGTGAGTAATGAGGATAACTGATGTTTTTCCAAGGCAAAACCAGCCTGACTCACCACTATTTTGTTTCTTTTATTGTTACTTGTATTGCTCTGATGCCAGACAGCAAATCTTGGTTATTGTTCCCAGGGTTTTATCACCATATAACAGGAGAAAGTGCCCTCTGAAATACTTCCAGACTAAATCAGTAGTAGGGCAAAAAGAAAATGCAAAGCCGCTTGCCCACTGCTGCCCTGTAATCCGGGGCTGAAAACCTCCAATGCTCTGCTCCTAACTAAGCCCTTTCACTCACCCATGGTGGCATATTTTCCATCTGGCCTTGCCTTGCTTTAATCTTAAGTTTATAAATAGTCAACACCATCTAGTTTTCCGACTAAGAGACCTGTTTAGAGCGTGTGTTCCTGCACCCCCTGTGCTCTGGGGAGCACTCGCTGCTGGCATGGACTGCTCATATCCACAGCTTTCTATCAAGGTACTGATCTGAGGCTGCAGAAGAGCAAAATGTGCCATCAGAAAATGAGCAGAAGGCACACAGACCATGGGTATGGCAGAGGCCAGCCCTGCCCCATTTGCTCTGGCCTTGATGCCCTCCAGCAAGTGGCACAACCCTGTATAACCAGCTCCTACTCCTCTCTTAGATGAAGTCAGGATCTATTCCTGGGCAGGGCTGCTATGGAAAAATGTCTCTCTGAAGCTGGTATCTGTCAGGGATAATGTCTCTGTCAGGCCAGTATCTAGCACATAAGATTCCTGCTGTTTGTGATGGGCATCAGCCTCTTGAGGCTTTCATGACACCCCGAGTATTGCTAGTTAAGGGAGCAGTCATACCCATCATCACATCTGCAAAGCAGGAGATAGGCATCTACTCCTTGAAAGCCATGATCCTTACCCTGAGGAGCTTAATAAAATATAAGGGCCTGGATCTGGTAACATCAATAGAAGCAGAATTGTTCCCAGATCGAGAAAGAAAAGTACAAACAAAGAGAACCTAGATGTCAGAAGAACAAAAGCTGGCTGGGAGATCAATGCAGAAAAGCTTTGCAAAAGGTCTGGGGTTTAATGAGAGATGAGTAGGATGGGACGTGGCATAGATGAAAGCTATTAGGAACAGCAGAGAACATGAGATGCAGAAAGCAAGAGGAGACAGGGAACAGCTGGAAGAGGAGGGTAGGAGAGAGGCAGGTAGAGAGAGGTGAATTTTGGCTTGTGTGCACCAGTGAAACAGCAACAGCTGCTGCAAGGTCTGGCCAAGCACTGGGAAAGACAGTCTTGATGGTTACAGAAGGGCAACAGAAGTGTCAGTGACCTTTGAGGATGGGCATCCTCACTGCTCCCAGGCTCTGTGCTGGCCCAAGCACTGCGGGCAGTTTCTCTGATTTGGGGGTTAGGGTTTTTTGGTTAGAGTTTTTTTTTTTTAGGTTTTAAGCAAAGCAGATGCTCTGTTTTTAAGATCTGGTTTTTGGTTTTAAGCAGATGGGTTCAGCAGTGGGGCAGCTTTAACTTCTGTACAAAGCTCCCTGAGCACCCCAGCATCTGCTGAGAATGACCCTAAGACTGAATGAAACGTGTGCCAAGTGCCAGCTTTGGGATGGTGGATCAAACTCGCTATGGCAGAGGGGTTGGTGGAGCTCTGCTGACTGTCATACACTGAGGATGAGGTCTCTCAGGATGGCATTGCACCTTTGCCTCCGAATAGCAGCACGGCAGGTAGGCAGAGAGGGCTGAGGCCTTGTTCAAACTCACCTCGGCTCACATCTTGGCTTGGGAAGACAAGCTTGGCACTTTTGTCAGTGGTGTCTCTTGAAATAAATCATCAGCTGTTCTGGAGCCCTGTTGTCTGTGTGTGAGGACAATTATTGCTTTCTTCCAGCCTCAGCTGGGTAAAAATGCATTGCTTCTCTTGATGAGAAATTCTCATCTCCTTCTGTCAGTCATCTTGTCTCAGCGGGGAAAAAACATCCCCAAGTCCTGTCATATCAGAAAATGAGAAAATTATCAATATCTAAAGTGTGTGTGAAAAAGATGAGCTCTTTCTCCATTTGGGAGAATGGATCTTGGTTGTAAAGTCTTATAAATGTTAGCAGCTCCTCAGACATTCAGAAATGTTAATGATCCCGAGGTACTAAAATAGTTTGCCACAGAGTTCTCCACATTAAAAATCCTGTCTTGCCCTTTGCAGCCATCTAGAAGACTCTGTGGTAGGTGAATGGTCCTGTACATCACTTTATGTATTCAGAAAGCAGAGTCAGAATTGGTACATCCATGCAGCTACAACGGGCTCTGCTGATCGCTCACATATCTGGAGTTAGGATCGAGCTTTGGTGCCTGAGATCAGCTTAATAAATACTATCAGCTTCCTCCCACCCAGCACAGCGATAGAAAAAAACCCTGTCAATAGCTGTAGCTTTGGATAGGAATCCTTGAGTAAAGTAAACCTCTTTGCTTCAGATTTCTGCTGGCCTTGTTATGCTGCCCTGAGCAGACAGGAGGGACTCGGGAGGTGACAGCCCCAAGCCCTGCAGCTGAGCCAGCCGAGCTGCAGAGGGGTCCCTGCCAGCCCCAGGAATGACTCCCATATCACAGGGAGTCTGAGCCAATCTGGAGGTCCTCTCTGCCCTGAAGAGCAGCAGCTGACTCTGCCCTCTGTCATTGGGAAAGGTGAGTGTTTGGGTCAGTGGGCTCAGCCTCTGGTCCCCCTGTCCTAGGGCCATGCATTGTGCTGTCCAGGGCTTTGTGTTTCTGTTGCCTTTAAAAGAGTTGATTCTGGAGCCAGCTCCCCATGAGAAACCTGGGAGCAGCTCCTTCCCTCCCTCAGGCTGTCTGCAGACCCAAACAAACCTCACCTCAGTTGCAGACAGCCCCTGTCCAGGGGTTCAGGCTGAGACCCATGAATGTACACCTCCAGATACTTCAGCACCGCCCAAAGCAGCCAAGGCTGCCACATGCCACAGGACCCGAGTGCTGAATGAATCACATCCCCAGGCATGCAGAAGAGTTGTTTAACTCATATCTAAACCTTATTAATGCTACCTGGAATCCCAGGCTTGAACACCCATGAAGCTGGCTGGCTTGGGGCACACGTGGAAGAATGCAGAGGAACTCGCTGCTTCTACAGCAGCCCAGGGGTAGGAGTCACAATTAGATTTGAATTTGTTCTGCATTTTCCCCTTTCAAATATCTGTCCCTCTTGCTTTTACAAGCCATCAATTGTTATTTTTCCCTATCTGATTAGTTTGTTCCTCTCACTGTAGCTTTGGGCTTTTGCAGCTGAATAGGACCCAGGAGACTTGAGCATCAGGACTTGAAGACAGTGTACAACCCCAAAAAGGGCAGCTGGTGCTCAGCAGACAACACAAACCACTTAAAATATCTTTTGTTTACTAGCTATTGTTCAGTTTAATATAGTACCTGTAGCTTGAGCAATAGGCAGTGTCAGAGTACATGCTTTTTGGGCTTACAGGCTGTTAGAGAGCATGGAGGTGAGGCCAGAGCCAGAGTACAGCAAATTTGCCCAAGAAGCCCTCATAATGCCATTATAACCTACCCATTAGCAGAGCTGCTGAGACTGTGTAAATGGTGTGTGTTGCATTTCTGCAAGCTCACAGGGGGTAAGTTTATTTCAACAATTTCATCCAGGGAAAGGTGGATGTTAGGCTCTGGAGATGAGAGATGGCAGATGGAGCTGTGGGAGTAATGCTCCAAGACAGGGGTGTCCAGGACACCCCGAGTGGGCCACCCATGCTAGGCTCCTCTTCCTCCTGCACCAATGTGTGCTGGGTCCTCAGGAGTGGCTTCCCAACCTTCTTTGACTCAAGTAGGCTATTTGTGGGATGCTTGAGCTGGAAGCAAAGGTCCTGCTGCTGCCCTGCTCACAGATCGATCCTCCCCTGACTTTCTGGGACCTCAGTACCACCCCAGCTGGCCTCAGCTGCCTACAGACAAGAAACGGGGCATTTTCAAGCATTTTAGCAAGTGCTTTCTCAAAACTTGTGGTGGGACTCCAAAGGGAGCTCCCATTTGCATGAGTCAGTCCAGGGCTTTTTGGATGCACCTAGTGAACAAAACGTCAATTATTTTTCTTTTCATTCAGCTCCTCAGTTCTGAAGCAGAATTGAGCTTGATGATCTAATTAGCCCCCCTACATTCCCCAAACTTTTATATGCCCAACACCTGGATTTGGTAAAAACTCTGCAACTTTTGCAATGCTACTTGTGGTCTGGAGGAAGGGAGAGGGGTATTTAGTAGATGATCTTTGCCCTCATATGGAAGAAGGAAAAAAAAACCCAACCCCAAACTATCATTTCTGCCTGCTGGCAGTTGAAAAAGCAGTTAGGCTGGACTCTCTTTTAAGTGAACAAACGCTTATAGATCTATTTATACCTGCCCTGAAGCAGACTACTGTAGGTGGGAATGCTGTAATTATCTCCTTTCCCTGCTTTCCACTGTCCTACAAAGATCTCCAGGAGCAGCTTGTTAACAAGTTACCGCTGCACATGATGAAATTAAAATCAAGCCCGTATTAACAACCAAACCTATTTGATTAAAAACTACCAAAACTAGCTGTAACCAAGGTGAGATGAGCTTGAGGGCTGCTAAGAGACAGCTTTTGTTGCTTAGCCCCATCTACCTAAGAAGGCTGAGAATTACAAACGATGAGCAAGGCTGGCAGCTGAGGGGAGATAAGGACCTGATCAGTAGTGATGGGGAGATGCAACAACATATTTTTCTTGTGTTCCTTTTCCATCAGTGTGCGTGTTAGATTTCATTTCCCTCTCTAAAGGGTCCCTCTCCTTTGTTATCTTCCTTCTTTTCTCTCTCCCCTTTCTCCCTTGGTTTATTTCTCAGAGCAAATGATCACCTCCACTCACCACTCAGCTTAACTCTAGTTTCAGTATCAAAGATCATTTAAGCTGAAAATAGCTTTTACTGAGTCCATGTTACAGCCCAGGAGTGTCTGGTCACCAGATAGGATCTCCATCCAGCTGCCTCTCACACAGCCCATCAGAGGGTTATCTGTGTGAGGGTACTCTCAGTACTATAGCCACAAGCCATTATGGCTCACAGCAGTGAAGAGGGTCCTGAGCTCCATTACAGCTGGTTATGGACCAGGTGGAAAGAGCTGCTGAAACAAGGGGAAAAAAAAAAATCATCATTAGGCAGGGCAGCATGATCAGTAAGGGGATTTTTCATGTTCATGGAATGGAAAAGGATTCTTTTTAGGTAATCACAAATTCTTTTCACTCTAAGTGGCTACAGATCGTTAGGAAATGGCTAGGGGCAGTATTTACTATTGCCTTCTGGAGTCCAGAGCCCAAATGACTCAGGTATGAAAATAAGCCCTATACTGTTTGGAAGTATGAAATGTTGCCCTTCAGTTCCAAGTAAGGAATACTGATGCTTCTGGAGCAGGAGGATGGAAGTGCTATAAATCCTGCTGCTGTCAACTTCTGCCTCGCTGGCAGCGCAAGGGAACAGCACCTGTGAACTGTGAACAGACGGTGCGTCTGCAGCAGCCTGAACCCAGTTAGATGTGCTGAGTACTTCAGTGACCCCCTAAATGACTAAGAGCATCTTTACTTTGGGAAGAATATGCATATATGGCAGCTTGGTGGAGGGAAGGAACGAGGAATTGGCAATAGGGAGGGCTATAATGAGCCCCTAAGGAGAGAGTCTTAGCAGAGAATTCAAAACCCTCATTACACTTAAAAATTAAATAGGCTGACTTGATAGCAGGAGATGCAGAAAAGGTGGCAATTCAGTGAAGCTTTACTGCAATATATTTTGGAAGATTTACCAGATGGCTGGCAGCAAGGCTTTTAAACTATGACTGTTTTTTTTTTCTCCAAGCCAGCCACATTCTCATCCATCAGACAGTCACTTTGGACTGACATTGCAGAGCAAAGCTGTCTCCTTTACGTTTGCCTTGCTCCTGTTTATTTCCAGCTGATTTATTTATATCTGGAACTGATACAAGTGGCACGATTTCTTTGTTTCATTAAAAGATTCCTTGATCTAAACTTTAAAAGATTTGTCTTCAGAGAGATCAAAGACAACCAAGTGTATATCTGGCATCCCTGGGGTTATTTTTTTTTTGACGTCCCAGTCTTCAGGTAAATCTGGAAAAGATGTTTTGTTGCAGAGTAGTAAACTGTGGTGACCAGGTTAAAGTAGAGCTGGCCATTGAATTCTCGAGTACTAATACATACCCATCACCTAGGCTTCCTAATTATTATTTTCTAACAGGTAAAACAACGTGGACAGAGCCTGCACTGTCAAAAGCAGGGCAAGGTAAAAGCGAGTGCCAACTGCGAGCATGGAAAATTACATCCTGCTGCCCAGCAACTCACAGTCAAGCAAGTAAAATACGATTTGCACAGCTGAGCGGAGGCATTGTCAGGGTGCTAACCTAGGAGCCAAGCACTCCTAAACCCCATCTGTCACGACCTGTTGCTTACTCCTGGGAAGATTGCATACAGCCAGTTCTCTAAAAGAGGCTATTAATTCTGCGTCCCTTATTTATTAATTTAGGGGTGTGACTCTCCATGTCCCCTGATTTCTAGACCAACACTGGCATGCTGTGACCAGGGCAGAGCTGTCATATTCCTTTCTGTTGCTGGAGGGACAGTGGAAGCCGCTTCTTCTCAGTTTAGCTCAATCAGTCCAAGAATTAGCAGGTCTCGATCACACATTTCAAGCCCCACTGCCTGTTACCTGCCAGCACCATTGAAAGAGGAGGGTGTTTGCGGGTGCTTTGAAGACATAAATCTGTATAGAATTGCTGAGTGTTATTGTGGATGGTTTGCAGTACGTCCTGGATATGAATCATCTTGCTCTTTCTGACCTACTGTCCTAATTGAGAGTCATTTATTCTTTTAGATGCTCGTCACTGTCTGGGCCATACCTTGCCACAATGAAGCAGCAGCCTTAAGCTGCAGGTGTTTGCCCCACTCTCTCATTACATGACAAATTAGAGGAGATTTAGCAAACTCACATGCTGAATCATGGATCCTCCCCAAACGTGACCTCAAATCCCTGCCCTTTTGTTTTGCTGTTTTCTGTGGCAGGGTCAGGCCAGGACATGGCTTTCCCCTCGGCTATGTGAATTTTACTGTTGTGCATGTTCCAGTAAAATCAAAGGCCTTAGAAAAGGGATTCTGTGGAAGCCTTTTTTGTCAGTGCCTTTACACTCATTAGTTACAGCTTAGAGCACAAGCCTCGGGGCAGGACCAGCACAGTGGCTCCTGTTTGCTTACGTGGGTGTTACTGCTTCTTCAAAAACTTCCATCACCTTGCAGATCAGTAACAAGAGATGCTTCAGCATCTTTAAGAAGTGTACTCTTCCCTGACCATCTTGTATCTTCCTCTATGTACTAAAGGGGGGTACTGATTGCCTGCTGCGAGACCCCTATGGTGACAGCCTGCCTGGTCACATCCCTTTGAAGAATTTCTACCCGAGGGCTTATCTTTTCTGTAGAATTAGCTCAGGCTTTCCCCTGCCTCCCCACTCTGCCCACGTTCTTCCCAGCAGCCTGACAGCAAATTGCAGCTGAGCGACCCACCAGTTGCTGTAGATGAAAAGTTTAAACAACCCGAGTCAGTAACACGACTGCTGTGATGCAGATGTCGGTGGATATTGCTCTGTGCTGCAAATCCTCCCATGCCCCCCTCAAGCCTCCCCAGGGATGTTCTTCCTTGTCATCTTGGCACTTTCCTGATTCAGCTCAATTGGGGACATAAATACTTCCACTGACCCCATTTGGCTGCCACTTGGACAGGCTGATGTCAAACATTTAGCAAGAGCAATCTGGATAGGAACATTGAGCTTGAAGGTCTGCTTTCCCCCTCCTTTGAAAACATGCTTCTTGTAATAAGTGAGAGAGATCTGTCAAATGCAGGCTGGACCAGGAGTACCAACTAACCTTAACCCCTCTGAGGAAGCCATGGGTGTTTTAATGTATTTCGCTGCTGCCTGTGAAGGGTTCAGATAGTCTTCTTTTCTCTGAGAATGTGTTGTTTTCCTCACCATTGGAGATTCATCCCCCCCCCTCCATTGTGTCTTTTAAACGTGTCTGTATTTTGCAGTACAGTGTTTGTACAGATCGACCAGAAGAGATCAGATCCTTAATGCTAACCAGATCCCAATCCAGCTCTGAATTTCACATTCACCTCTCCATCCTATATTTACAATGCTTTTTTACAATCACTTTTATTCTGTTTTTGGAGGGGGATTCACTTGCTTCTAGAAATACAACTGAGTCTGTCTTTGTCAAAGGAAGCCCTTGGAGAAAAGCTGATCCAACCTGGAAGAGTAACTTCCAGGTAACAGACACATTGTCACCTTGTGTGGAGAAACAATTGCATTATTATCTTTCTATAGCTGGAGATGAATGAGATTCATCCTCTTTGGAGCAAGGCAGATATGGTTTATTACCAGACAATGAAAACTAAAATTCTTGGTAAGGAACAAGGTTAAGCTGAGCAGCGACAAGTCCTTCTGAAGAACCTCAGCCTGATGTGTGTGCCAAAGGTACTCTTCATTTCTGAGTTATGAAACCAGCCCCACGTATAAAGGAAACAAATTTCAGCCTCTTCCCTAGCTGATTTGTACCAGCTACTGATGCAATACTTCAGTCAGCAAGACGGGAAATGTTCATATCTAGCTGGAAACTAAACCAAGTTCTGCCACGTCCATGACTGACTTTACTCCCAGATCCTCCAGTTTAGAGCTGCCTTCTTCTCCAGTTCCTTGTGAGTGGGATTGTTGGTTAATAACTGCTGTTCTCCCAGTATTTAAGACATGGCACTTCTTCCACTCCCTCTTTTCAATACCTAAGTGACAGAGTCTGAACAGAGATTACCCAAAAGCACAAGTGCTGGTTTGTCTTCTTGCCACAGTCAGCTAAATTTGAGCTCTCGGCCCAGTATCCATGGCTCAGTTCACTTCAGGTCTCTGGCATTGCTTCTTAAAATCGCCCTTCTTCCACTCATATTTCAAAACCTGAAAATTGTTCTGGTTTTAAGGATAGTCGCACAGTTACCCTTCCAAATGGAGCTTTGGGAGATGAAGCCATTTTCAAGAAGAAGAAGAAAAAAAGAGGTTTCCATTTAAAATACTTGGGGTTGGGTTTTCTTCCTTGTGTTTGAGGGTGCTTTTATTAAGAGTCTGCAATGAGCAGTGTCATATACGTATGCAGCCTCAGATTTGACTGAAATGAAATGGTGAGAAAGTATGGAAAAGCGTTTGGTGAGAAAACAATCACAGCTATGTATCCTTAGAAACTAGAGAGTCAGAGTTGGAGCTCGGAGAGTGGCTATGAATATGGAGAGCCAGGAGTCGGAATAATCACAAGGGAGGCAACTGCACCAGCCAGGATGAAAGATGAGAGTTTCAGAGGCAAATGGATCAAGGTAATGAAGGAGGGGGAAGATGTCTTGTGACAGCAGCTGGATTTGTAGCACCTAGCCTCCTTAAATAGGAGCATGAAACATAACTTTGCTTGGAGGGGAGAAAAAAACAATATGAAGGTTTTACACAGGATTCTGAGACTATGGAAAGCTCCAAGACACCCTGGAACGCTCACCATTTCCCCTAATTGGAGGGTGAGTCAGCACTCTATTATGTTCAGGCAATTTTATATTCAGTTTTCGATGCGTTGGCAACAAAGTAATTTAGATAATATGGTCATATAGCAGAATCACCTTCTCTACAAATCTGAGTTACATTAGCTACAATAAAAAGTATGTCACTCCTAGTGCTCATTTTCCAGTCTGTAAGATAATCATCATGTGGCATCAAGAAATCTCTTCTTCTCAGTGCCAAATCCAACGTAATCATGCAACATGGCTCTTTTATCCCTTCTTCTGAAGTTAGTCACGGCCACTCTCGAGACCAGACAGATCCACTGCTGTGTGCAGATACTGTCTGAAGTCTTGCACGTTAATAATAGCAGATGAGATAAGAACTCCTATTGGTTTGTGTGTTCAAGAAAAGATATTCTGTTATAACAAAGTGGATTGTATCTATGTAGGTAGGTGAGGATTGCTCAGTCTGTCCATCACATGGTAAATAAAGACCTGTGACCTGTGAAACAGACAATGTGTGTTCTCTCCCTGCTGCTGCTTTATTGGCAAGTCCCAAGAGTATGGTCCTGAGAGATGCCAAGGTGTGGCTCCAGGTTTACACAGCGCTTTGCCATCAGTTCAGGGAAGATGCTATGCTAATCTGACCTTTTGATTAATCCTTTAAGGCACATTTTATATTACTTTGGAGTAATTATACCTTTAGGAATCAGAAGTTGGAGAAGAAATGAGTGATTTACCATGCTTTGAATCAATGATTTAAACTGAATGATCATTTCAATGCCAGTGACAGATTCAGTCTTCCATGAAGTGCTACTTCTGTGAATAGGATACATGAACTGTGCTAAAACCAGGATGCACAAACTGTGTTAAAATCCCCTTTGTGTGTCTCAGGAGCAAACACACAGCTTGAAGCTTCATTCTTCTCCATTATTCCCGTCACCATGACTCGGTGGGCTTTAATAAGAGTTGAATAAGGGCCAGATCTGGAGTGCAGTGAACTCAAAGAGAAATTTCATTGGCTTTTTTCGCCGTGGATAATACCTTTGAAGATTTAGGGTCAAACCTTCAGCTGCCATAAGCTGGAATCTTTCCACTGAACTGGCTCTTCATGTCTGCAGAAACAGAGTCACTGTGTTTCTGTTCATCTTAAAAGAAGCACCTTTGTCTTTTTATTAATATGAAGATAGATTTCAATGATCTTCCTCTCATGAGAATGATTTTCAGACTGGGCTCATCACAACACTGACATTTGAACTCGTTTTACTTTGAAGTCAACATCATTCCAATTGTCACAGCTTGGCAACACAGCAAGTTAGCTTGGTGCTTCTCTCAGACCCAGCATCAAGACCTGTAACCTTTGGCTTTCCTAAATGGGACATTCTGCAAGTCATCTATTAGTTGCTACCTGAAGTCTTGAGTGAGTATTGGGCTCTACATGTTACTGATAGGAACAACATTGCAGAAAGGCCTAAAGACGACAGTCAATAGCCACATGCTCCAGAAAAATAGACTACATGTCACCTGAAAGCTTAAAATAGGGCTGGTCCCTTACTGAGCTGTATTGTTCTTGCTTATTCTAAATTAGTCACGAACCAGGTGGGATTTTCTATTGTATTTTGATTTGCATTTTATTGCAGGAATTGAAGCATCTTCCAGTTGCTTCTTTATAGTAAATTCACAATGTGGGAAACATCCTTCTTCCGCTTCTCATTCAATATGTGTCTACCTTGTTTTCTCGAAAGATTAGAGAACAGTAAGGGGTTTATCTGGTCCTCAGTAGAAAAACTCAAAACTGCTGGGAAAGCTAAAGGGTGCAGATTGAGAGCAGTGGCTTAGCGGACATCATGGCTAGCAATAAAAACTAGTATTGGCTGGATCTTTGCCTAAATAAAGTTGAGTTTCCATTTATTTCAAAGGATTGCTCAGATCATCTTTTTTTTTTTTTTAACCTAATGTTAAAAAATTAGCATAACTTGTGTGTTTATCAGGTGTTTTTGGTAAACACAGGCCCCTCCAGTGCTCCTTCTTTCCGTTTAAGCAGACAGAAGAGAAGTTATTTCCTCACATTCGTGGGTTTTTTTTCCCAGTTAATGGGTTTTTTTACACATCCAGTATCTCTTAGGAAAAAGAAAAAAGACCAAACAGTTTTCCTGGATTTCCACTGTCAGCAAAAAGATTTACCTGTCTTTATGGAAAATGCTAAGTACACAAGATTCTTATTACATTCTTAGTGCATCTTCACCTGTCATAAGCTGAAAAGGCAAAAGATCAGACCTTCATCTTCAGTGTTTCTTTTTCAGCCTCATAAAATAATTAAGGTGAGCATTTCTTTCCAGTTTAAAAAGCAGCTTTCTGTGTCTTTAAAACTGTTTAGGAATCATTGTTGGGAATGAGCGTAGTAAAGCATTTGAAGATGATTAACTAAGAAGTTACACGGCTATCAGCTAGCACAGTCCTAACCTCATAATTTTATCTATTAGACACTGCAGAGCTGACATTAAACTGGCAGAATCCCAGCACAAAGGTGAACTCGAGGAAGAAAATATATTGGATTTTAATAAAACTTTCCTCAAAGGTCAACTTCTCTAAGGTATAAAATCAATCTTTCTTCCTTCCTTCTTCTTCAGCCCATTTATTTATAGCTATAGAAAATCCTGCTACCCATGAAATATTTCCCTTTTTCTTTCCCCCCATCCACTCTTATAACAGCACCCATCTACCTGTGACCATTCTTTTTCTTCCTCCTTGTTTCACTCTTTTTACCTGGTCTTCTCGGGGTCTGTACCCGATTCTCAAAGTGGCACTTATCAGGCTCCTCTCCAAGAACAAATCCTGCCTCAAAGCAGCTTCAGCACAAAAAAAAACCTCACACTTTTTAATTTCATCCCTGAAGGTGGCTGAAACTTTGGGAAGAGCAAAGCCTTTATCAAAGTGTGTCAGGTTTCTCCTGCTTTTATTTTTCCTCCTAGCAGCTGCCTTCTGTGTCTTGGTCAGGACTCCAGTAACTTTTGCCAAGTAAGCTATAATGTTAGTAGCACGCCACTTAAGAGAGAATGTTGTCCTTGTAGGCTCTAAGCTCCAACAGGTTGGTCCCCTTGACTAATTTTGTTTTAAAGAAGAGTCACTAATAGCTAAAAAAGCATCAGCTTAGAAAGGTTTCTTTTTCAGAGTGTACTAGCTGCACAAAGCTGTAGAGGCTCAGATCTGGGAACTGCTTCTCAATCCTTGGCACACAAGCTCCAGCTTTTGATAGCCAAGTTTTTTCAAATCTTGGCATCACCGAAGCCACTAACATCACATATTATAATAGCAGAGGAATTTCTGTTGCTGGTGTCCGGCTTTGCCTGACTAGCTGAGCTGTGTAGGGCAGCCCAGCTTTAGAGCATCTCATGAGAATCGGTGCCTGGGCTTCATGGGCCTCCAAGGACACTGGGCTCTTCTCAAAATCACCATGACCTCTGTTCTCTTCCTTTTTACCACTCTCCTCCTTCTACTTCAAAGGCTATTTCTAGTCCTCTGTGGCAAGTTTAACTGTACCTCTGTCAAGACATTTATCTAACTGGTAGGTCCTCCTCCTCCCACCACTTCCTTACATACTCTCACATCCCCAAGACACTAATCCTACTCCTCAGCCCCCTGCACCACAGAGGAACAAGTCCAGGCACACCGTGGTTGTGGAGCCACGCAGAAGTTGCCAACAAGTGACTGACTGTGGCTGTTTGCCCTGGGGGTAAGAGTCTGCAAACAAGAGTTATCACACACACATCCTGCCATGTGTGCATTTATCTTGGCACATGAAGCTGCATGCAGCAGCCCCTGCCAGCCAGCTGCTTCCCACTGCAGGTAACTAACACCGTGTGCCCCTTCGTGTAATTAGGGATGAACCTGGGGCTCTCCTACAAGATGACCTGGCTGGGCCAAAGCCCTGTGAACTTCTCTGTTTTGGCTGAGTTCTGTTCTTGATTATTCTTCACTCCATCAAAACAACATGAAGTACAAGCATCTGCAACAAATCTTTGTGGTCAGAGAGCTCCTGAAGCTGTGCAACGTCTGATCGGTCCACACACCCTCTATAATCCATTTTGATGGAGAAATCACCACTCAAGCTGGCAAAGTGTAAAAGAATCTACATTTCAAAATCACAGTTAAGGTATATGCTGGCATGCAGCCAGGCTCTGTTCTCACACTGGTAGATGATGGAGAAAAGGAACAGGCTTTAAAATCAACCAATGGATAAAATCAGGCTATGGAAGGATGAATACAATGGGAGAAGCTTTCCATTTGTTTCAAAGCCCAGGCTCCCACACTAAAAGGAGAACTGTGGTCTTAAATAGGAAAGTGTTAAAAAAAATAGACTGAACTATATTTGTGAATGTACATTACAACACTTTATGTCCGCTGTCAGGAAAAATCTTACATATTCTGTAAGGAACAGCAACATTCATTTAGCAGAGGAGAGGAAAAGGACAAAGATGGGTGGTGGAAATTCTGAGCCTTGCTTTCTGTTACTCAAATTCTCATCCATGTTGACATAGACTAGCAAAAAAAAAGCCTTAGATACTTTAAATTCCTTTAAATAAATGTTAGGATGAATTAACTGTATTTTGTTTGTACATATATTGATCAATAAATCGTACTGACTGAGACTTTGAGAGTGACGCTGATCATTTTCAGAATGAAATTTAGCTGGTTTGAGATGAAAAGAGAAGATCCCTTTGTAGACACAATACAGTCTCCACGAGGTCTTGTAGAAATGTAGGTCTTTGAGAGAGATCTTGGCTTTAGAGACGAGGCTGCAGAGATTGTAGTTCAGTTGCTGGTGCTGGCTGGTTGTCTGGTCAACATTGCAGGAAAGGGCTACAAACAGGGGACCACATCAAAACCCTGCTTGTTTAATACGGATTACGAAAGTCTTACTTCTAATCTCCCTCCTGCCTCCCTGCCATGCTCTGAAATACTTCTGTTGATTTGCTCTGCTGGGGAGAAATACTGTCAAGGTTTGTCAAGAAGGATGAGCATATGTATTTTCTTTCTTCCCTTTCTTTTAAGATGGATCTTTTAGCTGAACAGAACTGGCAGCATGAGTAAAATTTTGCTGCTGGAGTCATTGTTTTGTATCGATTGCATTTTTAAAGACTTTTCTAGCAAGGAGAGTTAGACATTCCGTTATTGCTGTGTATTAATCAAAAGGACTGAAAAATAATGCAGGTCCTATTCCTGCCTCTTCATGGATCAAAAAGCCAGTGGAGGTTTTAAGAATACAGGCGATCCCGGATTAGACTCTGCTTTAAGGTACTTTAAACACTACTGCAGTTTGGCCAGGACCTACTTCTGATGTCTTGTATATGGGTGAGATCATGATCACTGCAGTTTAAAAGTCAGATTTCTCTCTTTTTTTTTTTTTTCCAGGCAAATAAGGATAAATTGAAGCTTTCACTGGAGCAGTAAAAGCAGGCCTGATTCTTGCTGACCCAAGGAGGTTATTCTCAGGGCAATCACCTGTCTTTAACATCTAACATCGGATTTGTTCAATAGCACACAGTTTTAGCATTGACTGTGTTAGAAGCTTCTTTGACATAAGCCACAGCTTTTTTAAAGGATCCCACAGCTGCCCTGATTATCAATGTATTAGCCCTGCGTATTTAATTCAGTTTCTAATGCTCCTCATGTAGTGTTAAAGCCATTTAAAAGAGAGTCTCTGCTCTTACAACCTTTCCCTGATTTTTTTTTTAGCACCTCAGCAGCACAGTTTATTGGGTTTGTAAAGCTCCTTACGAAATGTCACCTGAAAACATTGATCTCTGGAGTTGTGCAGGTTTTTTCTACTTCAAAGGGAAATCTGGTGCTACCCCAGTCATCACAGACCCGAGCTCAGTAGGGAACACGTTCAACTGTTCACAGGCACAGCTGACGGGATCATCAATTTGTTCACGTTTGTTGTACCTGGGAGATTTTCTAACCCACAACCTAACTGTATTTGCCTTTTCACCTTCTCTGTCTTGGTAGCTACTGCTCATTGTCTCTTCACTCCTGTGATAAAGTAACGACAACTTGTTCGAAACAAAATCCAAGACTCTCACTCGGATTCCCAGCTGTGCCACAGCAATTCCCAGCAGCCTCCCAGTTGCCAATGCCTACCATTTTATAATCTTTGTATTTTGCTTTTCATTTGGGGTGCACAATGGTGACAGATGACCTGATTTTCGTTGAGGGCCCGTGCAAACCCTTTATGGTTAAAAAGGATTAAAAAACCAGGAGAGAAGAATCCTAACTATATTGAATCTGAATTCAGATTGTCAAGTTGCTCGTTCAAGGTTGCAATCCCAGTAGGATCAACATTGATACATCTGAACAAAAACTCGGGGGTTTACAAGATTAATCAGGCTTTCTAGCAGAAACTTTCACCTGTGGAAAATCCCAAATGTTACCCGTGCCATCTTCTTTTCCTTAACACTTTGGTTTTGAGGCTTCTGCCTCCCACAGTCTCACATATATTCTAAGCTCCAAAGGGTTAAAGTCCTGGCATGTCTTCTGACTGGCATTTCCAAAAGTCTCCTGGGGCCCATGCAGCGTTTATGCCAAGATGCTTTATTATTATATAAACACAGAACAAGAAAAGGAGAAAAGAAAGAAAGAAAAAAAACCCCCCCCAGAAACCAGCTCAAAACCCCAAACCACCCCCTCAAGTTTGTCCTTCCGAACCCAATCCTGCTCACGGGCGAACCATACCAACCCCAGCCCTAATAATATCCGCAAGGGATATT